>CM051455.1:57716528-57919693 GCA_028274465.1 Plantago ovata
GAAACGCATATTGTATGGCATTGCGTTTTCATGCTCTATAAGCCGCATCCTGTAAACTCTCATGTTTACCTCAGCCGCCAAAATCCCGATGGCCATGAACAATTCCATGTTCATTCTGTTAAACTGTATTAACATCCACAGTAGTTGCCGACGCCTCAAATCCATCTATGTGCACAACTACGTAATGAAATGCTTTAATTTTTTTTAAGAAAGTAATGTTGGTTTCACATTAAAAGTCTATTCATACAGTGTCTAGCAATATGTTACACTGTTTTTTTAAAATCACTAGTGTTAAACTATTTGGTTCTTCAGAATTTCATTTCTTATTTACATATTCAATTGTTTTATTGTTATTACGTGAAAATGAGTGAGCTACAGGCCTAATTTTTTCACAGAAAACTGGCATCACTACAACTGACTTTTTGTAAACCAAACCAACCTGAATGTTTTAACATAATTTGTGTAGATGCTTTAAATTTACAATACCCAAGCAGCAGGAAGTAAATTACCGAAACCGTTACTTCACATGAAACGTAACTAATTACAACATTTCAGTAATGCTCGAATGTAGAAAACATGTAGTGCATTTACTAGAGGACAAGACCTTACCGTATCCGTACTAGCAGCGGTGAAGAACGCGTACCGGTACGAGTAGCAGAGCCGGAAACCTGCAGCAAAAATATTTCCACGGCTTAAATGAGCTCATTAACGAAAGATACGTACAGATCCATCCACAACAGCACAGATACATGGGATGGAAACCAAAATTTTGGAAAAAACGACATAACAATGATGAATGGCTGGACCCAATGCAAACGGACCTTGGAAGCGCCAACGAAGAACCCTAAAGCCGATTTCGGATTCTGGTAGAATTTGGGATTTTTTTGCTTTATAAATGGCCAAGTACAGGGTAGTAGCGTAATTGAAGAACAGAGCACTGTTGCTGCACATGGTGGGGACTGCAGTAGTGACGTGAACAAACGTCACAGATAATGCATTATCGTTGAAAAAAGAGGGAGAAAGATAAGGGCCGGATAATTATCCCTCTTGCCAGCGCAACACCAACGGACCAATCACAGGGCTGCCCAGCCCAATTATCTTGGGCAGCCCAATTATCTTATCGCCCATTATCTACTGGACCAAATGAATTTTGCTAATTATCCAACAGTGCATAAACTCTATTATCTACACAAACACCTCCCTAGGGTCACACTAACTAATCGGTACAAACTATTCCTCGATCGTAGTGTCATGTTGTTGAACACATGGATTTTTTGTCCCAATTTTGGAACCCCCTTTCTAGTCCCATTCTTGTTTCTAGATTTGAGGACAATATAGCACATTTACACATTCAGTGAAGCATAATTAATTTGTATTATTAATGTAATGAGAATTAAAAATATATATATGAAAATTGAACATTATGATATCACAGAACCGAGAAAAGATACAGAGAGATATCAGAGAAACAAAATCTAGTCATCAAATCCTGAGCAAAGAACATGTATGATTTTTTTTCTTCAGAGAAATCCCACAAAATATCACTATAAATCATCTCAGTACAAGTATCACACATCGGAACAACAAATGCTTCTTTCAGAACCAACCATATGTCAACTGTCAAGTTAACTAAAGAGAGAAGTAAAAGTCATATACTAGCTGGCAGCTGAAATTTCTGTGAACCAAAGATTTGATGAGAAGGGCTCTGAACAAAGATGGCAAGTCCACATTTTGCGCTATTGAAGCCATCCCACAAAGAAAATTCAACAGTTCCCGTGAGTGTATTCTTGGGTGCAATATCCTTGACAGAACATAGCTTTTCAAGCCTACGGACAACATACTCATTTGCCAGGACCTTGTCTTTGTTGGCTCCACTTTCGCAGCTAGTGACCAGCCCACATTCGTAAAGCGCCACCATCACATTGGCACCGTCACTATCCACTTTAGACCTCAGGGTTCCTGTTAACGATACTTGCAATGACTCTGGTGTTGGCTTTTGATAAGTTGCCTGTACGTTGAGAGCACACACATATAAGTTCAGGAAAAACATAAATTGATGCACGTGAGACGTGACCTACCAGACGACCACTTAGCTTGGAGTTGAATGACATGAACAGGCTCAATAAGTCCAAGCATAGTTGCGTTGCTGTTAGATAAAAATTCATAAATTAAAGAGAGACAGGGCATGCAACTGCAACTTGAGTTTTAAATAGTATGCCTTTTGACTGTTTCGTTTGCTACAGGCAGTGATGCCACGTCTTAAAGATGTTGCAAGTTGCAACTTTCAAATCCCCTTCTCGTTCATGTCTGTTTGGTTATGAAAAACTCAAAAAAGACAACTAGTTCACGATATCATTTAAAGCCAGAGCTACTCCTGCTTAAGACCAGAGTTCCTTCATTAACATGAGACATACATGCAGACAGACACCTATGATAGTAATTATCAAGTCTCCAATTGTTATCCTACAATGATATTTATGCTGTTTTATGTTCAGTTAGATCCCAACCGGCAACTTAAATCTCAGTTCAATACTTCAATAACACATAGTAATTAATCAAGACTTGTTTCCATCAACTATTTTACAAGGCCCATCTGTCTTCTATGACAAGCCTTTCCACAGCTTCTTCCAGTATCTACCCATATGTAAAACTCAAGAAAGTCTTACTAAAACCATGTCACACTAGCGAATATGATGGGCATGTACCAGACACTTGGGGTGGGTTGGTATTTGTTTTACTAATCTCCAGGAAAAAACTTTCCTAAGAATTTCACATGAAACTCTATATCATAACCAATGAACACATCTTGCAAACATCTCACCTCTCGAGGCCGAGAGACATATCTACCTAAACTGAAGCCAGTGAAAGCTGATCGAACAATTTAAGGGGGTGTCTAGCTTAACTAAAAGAACATCCAAAAGCATCTAAAAGCATCCAAGGGGATCCTTCTGGCTTTTGTTGTGTTTTACCTTGTAAAACCCCAAGCAAAAGCCAAACGCGACAACTGCAAACAGTACAAAATATCTTAATACCCCCCAACTAAGAATTACCAACTGCAATGGCAGTTGAGCCTACTTCACAAACCAAACCATAACAAATTTCCCTCATAATGGCAGCACTAATCTTATTCAAGGCATCATCACTAGTTCCTAAACCTCACATTGCTTTTGCTGATTGGAAATAATTAATATCCAATCTCACAAAGCTTAAACACTGCGAACCATGACGAAGGCACCTCGGTTCAAGTCTCCAAACGATTATATATCGACCAATTATAGTCCGTATCTACTCGATTATACATGTAATACAACATATTTAATCTAATAACATCCGATAAATCAGAATGCCCACAAGCCAATACAGAATCAATACAAATAACTCGATTCCACACCTCACCACATGGCCTATCTTTTGTTAGAGTTGCAAAATTCTATTCCTATTAACTCGAAATCTGATCTTTAAACATAATTTTCTACTCATGATTTGCATAACCGTGAATTAGCTACATGAAAATTTAATAACTCAATAAAGTAGTACTCCTATGTTCCAAAATTATGTTATGAAATAAAATCAAGTACTCCCTCCCTCCCAGTCTAAATTACCCGTTTAACTTTTTTAAGATCAATAATTTTCAACTTTTACTCTCGATTACTCTTAAACTATCTCGATTACTCTTAAACTATAATGATAAAGCATTTGACGAAATCATATTAGAACCAAAATTTTCATAATATAATTTTATTAAATATTGTATCATAGTTTAAGAGTAATCGGGAGTCAAAGTTGAAAATTGTTGACCGAAAAAAGTCAAAATGGATAATTTAAAACGGCCAGAGTCTATATTTTTCTAATATAACTTAAATGTATTATATACTAATGACTAATTTGCTGTTAAAGTTCAAAAAAATATCAAGTGTTACAAACCTGGAATTTAGGGGCAGGGAATCTAGGGGCAGAATCGACGAGCGACAACATTGCGTCCGAATCGTTCCCCACACAATGCGCCGTTCCTTGAACGACGATCTGAGGCGTGAAAATCGTATCAAGATTGAGCGATTCGACATAGGCCTTTTGCCTCACAGTCCATTGGCTGGAGCCGAACGGGTCTTTCCAGCCATTGTAATCCCAATAATCAACGTGGTAAGCCAAGAGTATCAACGGAGATTCTAATTTGAAGTCACCTCTGCCGAGGCGCGAGAAGAACATCTCGGCTTCCGGCGAGGTGGCGCAGCCCTGGGAGGAGAAGAGCTCGACGACTACAGGAGAGGAGGAGGCGGTGTGCTGGTCGTCGTCGAGATCAGCGCGGTGGTGGTGGTCTGAGGAGGATCGACGGCCGAAGCAGGTGAAGAGACGGCGCGCCATGGGAGGACGTGTCGTCTCTGATGGGAATGGGTTTGGAGGTGAGGGGGGAAGATTGATGACTGGTTTGAGTTGGTGGTGAATAATTATCGCAAAGGTGGTGGTGGTGAAGAGAGAAAGGTGGAGGTGGACTGGTGGAGTATTATTTATTTATTTATTTATTTTGGATTTCCTTATACAAGTTATATACTTTAAAAATAAATTAATTTTAAATAAGTTTTTCAATGTTTTTCGAAATTGATTCGATTCTTTACTTTCCGATATCGAGAAGAATCATAACTCTGAAAATAAAGTGAATCTATATTTAAATTTAAGTACGGTTGAATCATGTCATCTAAGCTATCGGAAGCACTGAAACGTGTAGGAAATGCTTATTTTTTTATATATTTAAATATATATAGTTAATATGTAAAATAATATTTATAAACTTAAAAGGAACACATGAATATCTAAAAGTCAAATAAATAGATTGAATACATAAATTAGTAAAATCAAATTACAAACAACATAATAAGTTGAAATATGTATGATGTACTTATTTCTAAGGCGCCCGGCATATTCAGGTCCAATACGTTGTTGGATTCCTGCAGATATTTCTCACACTTGACTGCCTATTCCATTAAAAGTTAGGAGGCTTAGTAGAGGCTTTGCTCGGACCTTACTACGGCTATGTTGAGCTATAAGGTTCCAATATTCTACCCGGATCTATTCTGTTTCTAGTCACTAGGCCCAAAATTTACAAATCATCTTTTCCCTAAGGACATATGAGTAATTAACAAAGTTACTTCCTTATGTGCATTAGACAATATACAACATATATTATGGACAAAAATATTCAAATAATAATAAAAAAAGACCATAAATGTAATCCATAAGTTTTCAGCAAGGAAACGCAGAGAAAACGCGAGTCACTTGAAATTTCCGTGCTTCTTTAAGAAAAAGATTTGGGCATTTGATTGGATTAGTCACACATGTATTCATATTTTAAGATGGACAGGGCAGGTGATAGTGTGATACTGTGGGATTTAGTATATATGGATGGATGGTGGATATTGGTATAGTGAAATGCAGTTATCAAAAATGGGTAGTATGTAGTTGGTGGCAAGTTTCGCATCAAACTACACCAACTGTTGGTGAAAAGTCTGTGACAGGTAGCTTCTTGATTGATATTTGATACTATATACTACTACTTCAACTTGAAAATGGAAAGTTATCCAATTCCTGCATCCCAATGAAAATGCAGTGACCATACAGTGTTCAAAACATTCATAGGCAGCTCAAAACATTGTAATCATAGATGTTTTATACAAGTCACAGAATCAGCTCAGCAGAACAGTATGTCATATTTAGCTAAACAGCCAAGAATGAAACTAAGGCTAAACTAAAACTTGATCAAATCAGATACCATATGATGATCACTCTAATGCTCTCTACTTCATTCATTTTGATAAGATACTCATTTGCTTCACCAGATCCTCCACCCCATCCATGCCACCACACACATTCAGCAGCCGAGCCGGAACACATTTTCCGATATCCTCCACTTTCCCAACTCCTTTCGCCTTACTCCAAATCTCAGCCAACGTAAAGTAGTCCTTATACATCACCTCAACATCTCTCGCCACACAATCCGACTCCCTAGCAATCGACATCAGTCGAGAGTATGTCATCAACTCCGGATTCCAAATCTCCACCTCTTCACTACTCATTACTTCCATAATCGCCATACACTTTCTAATCCTCACATAATACCTCTCAACAAGAGCTTTAGGCACCTTCCTCTCCAGCCAACCATGGCCCTTTTCAACTATACTCTCAAGCTGCCCATACATAGTCCTTAAAGTATAATCTCCTCCTCCTAGCTAACAAGTCATTCGCAGCTACTTTCACGTCGAATGCCACAAGCTCACTCAAACGACTACTAGCACTCGTAAACGCTACCCTACTCTTCGTAGTAGCAATCGCGCTAAGTGCACCAACAGCATTGCAACTGTCCATATTGGTCATAATCACACCTCCAACATTGAAATTCTGCTCGAAGGCTCGAACATGATCATAAGCAAGCTGGCCAATACTCCCATCAATCACAAGCACAACTAAATCCGGCCTAATCGCCTCGTAAACTTTTATCATATCTTCAAAAAGTCCACTAGTATCAACAATGACAAGATTATGGCCAGCATCCTTACACTGATCAATAGATAGCTTAGCATATCTGCCAGGATCGTTCTTATAGCGAGGCCCGGAAATTCCATATACAGATGTTTTATCTTTGAAAGCCTCCAGTTTCAACTTCTCAAGAGCACCTAATGTTTCTAGCTTTCGAGCCAAGCTGGAACATTTAGCATAACCAACCGAGCTCTAGCCAAAATTAAAGCTCATTCTCTAGTTTGAGCCCAAGTAAAAACTAGCTTATCGAGCCGAGCCATCGGCTCGTTTACAACCCTACGAGTTTAAATATGTTTTGAGGCTTTGGTGAAATTAGTACTTACAGTGTTGATGAGTAACAAATGACTTGCTCTAACTCTCTGATGATGTATGTTCTTCCTAATTTCTTGGTGGACGTTCTTTCTTTCATTGTTGATGTTTATGTTCTTTAGTTATGTGTCAGCCATGACTAGAGACCGAACCAATTTTACGGATTACGAATTTACTATGTTCAATTCACTAACATCTTCGTCAACATTCTCACAGGATCTTTATGTAAGTCGATCCTGACTTCCATAACATGAAGAAAGTAGAAGTCAAACAAAGAAAAGAAAAGAAAAAAGATTTTAGAAAACATACTTCCTCCATTTTTATTTATGTGTTGATTCAAAATAATCAAACATATTAATGATTTGGTAGGAGATGATATTAATAGATAAAATATAGATGTAATACAAAGAAACCAAATAATAGAATAAAATTGTCTTGGTATTTTCAAAAGTGAAAAATTAGTGGAACGACACATAATTTAACTTGGAGGGAATAGTTGGATACACTACATTATTAACAATATAATGTATTACAATTAAGATTAATTGCGGGGATAGCTCAGTTGGGAGAGCGTCAGACTGAAGATCTGAAGGTCGCGTGTTCGATCCACGCTCACCGCAATTTTCTATTTCTTTTTTTATTTGATTCTGTTTTCTAGACTGTTGAAGTTATCCATGGTGTTTCGATTTCCTCTGTCGATGTTCCGTTCTCTCAAGAGCACGATCCAACTCCATTTTTGCGCTGAAGTTATCCATGGTGTTTCGATTTCCTCTGTCCATGTTCCGTTCTCTCAGGAGGACGACCCAACTCCCTTTTTGCGCCAATTCTAATTGGAGGACGTCCAATTCGCACGTACGTACCAAGTCGAACTAATGCATCACGATCTTAGAGCTTTTCCAAGATCTCAATAAAAATATAAATCAAGAACAATTTTCAAACTTTGTGTTTCTTAAAACTACATTGAATAGAAATAAACATAAATAATAATAATAATAATAATAATAATAATAATAATAATAATAATGCATTGAAGAAACAAAATGATATTCGTTGTGCTCGTTCCTAAGGTTATTCTAAGAATAAAATAATTTGGAAGATTTATATGAGATCATAAGGTGATTTAGTGGTAAGGGTGTTGGAGTAATTGTTATAAGGTGGTTTAGTGGTAAGGGTAGGTGATTTAGTGGTAAGGGTGTTGGAGTAATTGTTATAAGGTGGTTTAGTGGTAAGGTTGCTGCAGTAGTATAGCACAAAAGATATTGATAATTTAAACTCCAACGAATACATAAGATGGTATATTCGTATAAGGTCCAAATTAAAAAAAAAAAATATTATTATTGTTATTTTCCCATTTAACAAGACAAAGACAAGATAAATTGAGGATAGAAGGATGTGATACTTGAAATCTTTAAACAACTCCTGATTGGCTATTGAAGCACTTACTATCATCAACAGCCACAATATCCATGAAAAAATCTTCACCACTCATCTAAGCATGATTGTCTCTGCTCATATAAACATTTCACAAGTTTACATATCATCATCAGCAACAACAACAATAGAATCCTATATACCACACAAGAAAAGGTTAGCCACTTGAGTTCAGTGTAAAGGAATGGCATCAATGGCTGCAACTGCTAGCTCAACCACTGTTGTCAGGGCAACCCCTTTCTTGGGCCAAGCCAAGAATGCCAATCCCCTTAGAGATTTTGTACCAATGGGAAAGGGCAAATACTCCATGGTACATGCACCTTAAAACATCAACATATAGCAACTAGTATCTAGTAACATCATTTTTTTTAACTCTGACCATCTTGTTCTTTGATGAAATTTTGTATAGGGTTCTGATTTGTGGTACGGACCAGACCGTGTAAAGTACTTGGGACCATTCTCAGCTCAGACCCCATCTTATCTCACTGGAGAATTTCCCGGTGACTACGGTTGGGACACAGCCGGCTTGTCTGCTGATCCCGAGGCGTTCGCCAAGAACAGGGCTCTTGAGGTATAGTATATTACTTATTTGTCAAATGCAAATGTTGAGCCTAGTTAGATTTTGTGCTGTAAAATATTTAATTAAGGGTATCATTCCTTTCAGGTTATCCATGGAAGATGGGCTATGCTTGGAGCTCTAGGTTGCATCACCCCAGAAGTTCTTGAGAAGTGGGTGAGCGTAGACTTCAAGGAGCCCGTCTGGTTCAAGGCCGGTGCCCAAATCTTCTCTGAAGGTGGGCTAGACTACTTGGGCAACCCAAACCTTGTGCACGCACAAAGCATTCTTGCGGTTCTTGGATTCCAAGTCGTGCTCATGGGACTTGTCGAAGGGTTCAGAATAAACGGCCTTGATGGAGTTGGCGAGGGCAACGACCTCTACCCCGGTGGCCAGTACTTTGACCCATTGGGCTTAGCAGAAGACCCTGTGACATTTGCTGAGCTGAAGGTGAAAGAGATCAAGAACGGCCGGCTTGCTATGTTCTCCATGTTTGGATTCTTCGTCCAGGCAATCGTCACCGGAAAGGGACCATTGGAGAACCTGTTGGATCACCTTGACAACCCTGTTGCCAACAATGCCTGGGTATACGCCACAAAGTTTGTCCCTGGATCATAATGTGTTTACTGTAATGAATGAGAGTGCATAGTCTGTAGATTAATATATGTACTTGCTTCAACTGATGTATCCACTGAATGTGTATAATATATTAATCACATGATTTTTCTCAGATTGGTTTTCAATACATAATGTACTTGTTAACTTTAATATGATCACTTCATTCAGAAGACAAGAAGAAAGAATAGCAACTGGAACTGGAGAGATGGGATAAATTACATTTGATTCTTCTCAGCCTTTCCGTTCTTTTCCCATCTTTCTGGTGTTAGTAACACATCAAGCTTTTCTGTACACAATAATCACATTTGAGATGGAGGTTTGGCTGGCACAAGGTATGATCAAACACAAAACCTGTTATCGATCTCAGCTAATCGTTTCCTAACGAATACACTATACACAATACTCCTGGACGACCAAGAACTTCTTAGCAGAGTCCAATGGGAACTACTCCGGAGCTGGATAGATGAATCACTCGTATCAACAAATCAATATTTATATATACAGCACTCGCATATGTTATGCTCTACAGTCAGTACATAATTACCGGCACACCCAGTCCTCTTTTTTAGGAACAAGAGCATTCCTGAAAAGAAGGATTTCATTATCATTACAAAGATGCTCAAATAAACAATATTAGAAAGGATCAATTGTGCTAAATGATTTTAGTTTTTAATCCCCACCATTTCCGTCGATGTTTCTCAGCATCAGGAGTCCCTTGCCTGTGTGCTTTAGTCTTGGCTTCCCGTAACCGAGACTTGAAATCTTTTTTCCACGTCTGAAAACGTTTCTTCAATTTCCGTATATCATATATAGGATTCCGCCCTGCCTTTAACTCTGCAATTGCCAGAGCTTCATCTTCGAAATTTTGTTTACTTTGCTCAAACTCCTTCACAAGAGGGTCAACGGCATTAGGACTGGCATTCATTTCGAAAGCTCCTGCAGCATTTGTACCATTGTTTACAACTCTGGTAGGAGTGGTACCGCCAGGAGTGTGGGTCTCCATAGATGTATTATCAGAATCATAAAACAGAAGTGATTGAGAGTCGTCGGGTTTTGCATGTTGTTTGCCGTTAGACTCGTTACCAAGACTCTTTTTGGCTGCAGCCAAACTTCTCTGCAACAATATAAGCTGAATTAAAATGCAGAATTGTTTTTGTAGCTCTGCATGTAGATCTTCTGCGGTTAGTGTGATACTTGCTATCGTAAAAGAATACAAATTAGATGCAGATAAGTTATATCTAGAAAGGCATAGATCAATGTAATGATCATCGAGGAGATAGAAGCAAGTATTCTGTACCAGTAACGAGGTGTATGTCACCTAAATGCATACTTCAGAGGATATATAATTAATTTTTTCGGTGTTTCAGGGCAAAACTTATTCAGGGTACAGATTGCGATTTGTAGCTTTTCCTATACAATATGGAAAGTTGGGAACTTTACACACCACCAAAGTTCGTCACTATTTGCCTGCCACATGTTTGAACTTTCATGCATAGTTTCATTTGTTCAATAGCAATAAAAGCACCATGAGACTCATAAAGAGTACGGCACATATGACATGTTGAATTTAACTTGCATGCTCGGTGCATTAGACCAATATTGTTCAGGTGATGAAAGAACCAGGACAGAAAACACAAAAGCTTACCACATACTTTCAATTCTATATACGCCTGTCCCAGTGAGTTATTTACGTTTTTTGTTGTCTTTTTTCTTGTCACGTTTAACCTCCGATTAATCTGACACCATACCAAAAACAAATTAATGAAATTATATTATAAAAGTACAATGATTATACTCTGATAATATAAGTGCATTAATTATTTTTCCCGGTATGATTTAGGATTTATTGGAGGACAAATGAGGTTAGAAAAAGGCAACAACACAGACGTTAAAAATTCACTAGGACTGATGAGTAAAATAGCATACAATATACAGTAATAGTGTAATAGATTAATCAACTCAGAGAATTTGTATATCTAGGTCAAAGTGATTTGCTACCCTCCATCCTAGAACCTAGTACACAGAACCATGAAAACAAAAAACCTGATAATATCATTAACAAAATTATTGTTAATTAATATGTTTATTAAGTTCTATACCACCGTACCCCCTGAATCGCCTAATTCACTTGTTAAAAGTTGTTTTCCGGAGAAAGTAGCAATTAATAGCCAGCAATCTATGAAAAATAAAACACTGAACTTACTTGTAAAGATGCCATCTGTTTCTGCCACACCTCCTCCATTGATTTCATCTTGGCCTCGTACTCTGACCATCTTGCCTCATATTGTTGTAGCTGCTCTCTTAGAGTTGCATTTTCTCTCTCTTTCTGTACCAAAGTCACTTCCACCACCATAACCCGCTTCTCAAGTTCTTCAACAACTGAAGGTAACATTTCTGGTGGCAGATCCTGATCAGCCAGAAAGAGATTGATAGGAAGAACGGATTTGATTATAGATGCAAATAAGAGAGAATTATAATCAAAGAGAGATTATTCATGAATCATGGTTGAACACCAGACCGAAGTACTTGAACGGTTGAACCTATGTGCATACTATGCAAATTGATCAAATAGAAAAGTTGAAAGAACTCATAGTCAAGTTTCCATCACAAGTTCAAACCAGCAGCACAGTTGCTACAAAAGGCATAATATATAGCTAGTACATATCCACATCACATCACGATAAGTGTTTACACACAAACCATGGCTTTTGCAAGAGAGTACCTTAGTTTCAGACATCCTCCTCCCTCGTCTCTGTTTACTAACATTTGAAAGCTTAGTATTTTGTAGGCGACTAAGTTGTCTTCTAACCAACCATGCACGAATTACTGCAGAAGAATGGTTAGTATTAGGACAACTCATTACTATTCATTGGGTAAACAAGAAAGAGATGAGCTTTACCAGACTGTATTTGCACAACTGCCATCAACTGCTCATTAATGCAAATTCCTTGTTTATTGAGTTCAAGAAGATCATGATACTCCTTTCTTGCAAATTCTCCACGAATATCTATGAATCATAATGCAATTTGGCACATGAGATCACTAGAAAATTAATTAATACACAAAATAAAATATAAAAGAAAAAGCAAGCGAGAGGAACCCAAGAATTTTTTACCCAAGTGTAAAGATATGAAGACTCAGTAGACAATATAGTAAAATTTACCAAGTTCATGAGAACCCCAGAAGTTCTGCAGGTTTATGTTCAGGAAGGAAATTTGAAAAAAAATTTAAAAATGAAGAACATATAAGCCTTACATGATTGCAGTGTTACTACTCCCTCCTTGAGCCCCTGGACGTATCGACGGGCACGATGACCACGGAAGCACTTCTGCACCCCAATAGTACCATGCAATACTTGTCTTCTGACATTTTCCAGAGCACCAATCTGTAAACCCGTACACCACAGCATTAGACATAATAGTATGCATTTTCATCATTTCAGTTATTATAAAAATTTCATAGAAGATATGGGTAAGTATCAGTAGCACCAAAAGACAAAACTCACCTGCCCTGCCCGGAAATACAATTTTGTATAACCGACTTGATACATCTCAGGCAAGATACCAAATTGGCTGAGAATCAAAATTGACGTGTTTAGGGGATCCTGACATGCACTCTTCTCTGTACGTAGGAACCCATACCTGACAAGTCACATAATTATTCAGTAAGGGTCGGAAGTAACTAAAAATAATAAATGGAAATGAAGACAATTGCATTTTACCTTCTTGTGAATTCTTGATGTTTTATTCGGGTGGGATACCCAGATTTCGAAATCCTAACAACTTCTAGAACCCCACAGCACCTAAGCTGTTCTAACACTAAATCTTTTTCGAACACACCAGGGATGTGCTTATTATTCGGTTTTATACAACGAATGAAATGTGGTCTTGTGCTTTCAAGCTGCTGCATTAATTTAAACAGCTGGCCCTGCAATCACATGAAATACATACAAAAAATCCTCTTTAAATAACAAAGGAGAAAAATAAGTTATGACATAACTTCTATGTAGAAATAGCAAACTGTCATAACAAGCAAGCAACTCTTGCAATCATCTCAGTGCATGTGTTTGTGTTAAGAAGAAAAAGGGAGGGAGAGAACTCTAGAAGAACCAGTTTCTGCACCTTGAATTTTGTAGCAACACTTTGCTTGTGAGATGCTAAAATTCCTGACTGGGCCAATGGACCTGATGATTTATTGAAGCGATCGAGGAATTTCGTGGCAAATGACTGAGGTAGTTGCCTGGTGCATGATGACAGTAGATGGATGATTTCAGAATGTAATGGATCCCTGTTCTTTTCCAAGAATTCGCCAGTGTCATAAAGAACCTAATGAAACATGAAATGAACAAAATATGGTCAGAATACACATGAAGAGAGTAATAGCATTAGTTGAGATAACAGACTGTCCATCATAAAGATGCCCCTGTACTATGCAATACTTTTAGTCCAACTTAACAGTATCAGTTGAGATAAAAGACTCTGCTGTAAACATGCGCCTGTCCATGCAAGACTTTTTAGTCCAACTTTTTGTATCATCAAGCTCAATCATATTCTTTAAAAATCACATGGCTATGGATCAGATTGGGCTGTTGATCATATATGTAGCATTAGGTTCAGAACAATGATATTAGTTGTTTCCTATTATAAGGTGTTCAGTGGTAATGGATTTTGATTATCAAAGTTTAGGTGAATCATTATTCAAATAAGGAGTTATAAGGTGAAGGGAGCTGAGATGGTGAAGGAGAGGTGGAGGGTTCGATCCCTAGCGGACACATAAGGCGGTTTAGGTGTGGAGATATAAGGTGGTATAGAATGTTGTATAGCAGTAGTGTAGGAGTAGTTGTAATATTTGTCGTTTTGAAAAAAAAAATTATTCAAATAATATTGGTTATTGTTTACAATTTGATGAGAATAATAAATTGTACTAATTCTACAAAAACAATTCAATCCACCGACACAGATTGATATGCTTAATATTTATTGTTGTTGGATGGATCAATAGATTGAAACTGTATGCAGGAACATCAATTCACTGGACAAATTATTACATGCACGATAGTAATAAGCTCTTCCAAAAACGATAACATATTCTGATACGGATAGATGTGTCAAAATCGTCCCAAGTTCAAAAGTAAAAAAGGGCTTAACTTTCAGCAACTAGTCAACTACAAAGATAGTACTTATAATATGAATTAGTCAGATTATGGTCCATATTCTTTTTAATAGTATGCTCGAACATGTAGTGAGATAGATAACAAGAATACATGACTGATGCAATAACAACAGAAGCCGATTAAATTCCACCTAAACATAAAATTTTCTGAAAACTGTAGGGACAAGTAAAACTAACCTCGCCTGCATAATGGCAGATAGTGAAAGCACCTGCTCTTTCACCTTTAAAGCAACGGTTAGCATTCAAATGTTGCTTAAGTTTAGTGGCAAAAGTTAAATCTGTAGACTTGGGGAAATTCGATTCTTCATCCAATAGAGATATAAGCCCAATAGGCTTCTGCATGAGCACACCGACATGATACATAAGTAAAAGGACTACGTTGAACAATGAACTAAAGTAATAAATAATAATTCAGATGCAAAACACACTTCTCTGAATGAATAAATGAAAATATATGAATTACAGAAGCAAACATCAATAGTGAGAAACTACTGCATTAGGAAGAAAAAGTAGACCTTCTCAAAAAGATCCAAACAGTCCTGGTTATCCTCAAAATCAACTTTTTTCCAGTCAATTCCATCCAGCTCGTACTCCTGAAACAAATGGTAAGGAATCATTGTCTGACACTCCCATTTCAGTGACCCAGTTTGCTTCAACATCAGGTCTGGCTTAGACACTAACAGGCTACTTCAGTAACTTTTCTAGTAATTCATTTTATATTTCCATACACAACAATGAACACTCAATTTGAGCGCTGCACAACCCTGATCTCCTGCTTTCCATCATTTAAATTTTTTTCTGTCATCAAGTTAAAAAACTATACCCCAATTTAAAATCTAGACACTATTCAAACTGCCTTTTATAAGATCATCTATGAAGATTGTGAAACTATATCCCAATTTAAAATCTAGACACTATTCAAACTGCCTTTTATAAGATCATCTATGAAGATTGTGGTAAGAAAAAAATGCTATCAAAGTGCAAAGATAGACAATTTTTCTTTAAGGAATGCGACCAACAGAGTTCGGATGGAGCTAATCGCTTCATCAGATAGCGAAAAGGAATACAGCATGAGTATATTTAGAAATATATGCTACAGCTAAACTTTCTTTGAAGATAAGGGAGAGAATAAGATAAAGTATGCAGGTATCCAGTCACAAACTTGAGGTTAGATACTGAAGATTTTACCTCTTGTTCAAGCTTGAAAAGATGTCGATTGAAATGCTGTTGAAGCCTTTCATTAGCATAGTTTATACAAAACTGTTCAAAGCTGTTGTTCTGGAGAAAAAAAAAAGCGAAATGGAGTAAGAGAGACAGAGTTGAGTCGCGTTAAAAGCCCAAGAAAGAACTTAACAAACCTTAAATGATTCAAATCCATATATATCTAGAATGCTTATGGATCTCCCAGTTTGTTGTTTTCCCATTGCAAGTGATTGGTTAACCTTTTCCACAAGCCAGTCAAACAAGCTCGCATATATAAACTTAGACAATGCATCTCTTGTATCAATTGCCTGGATTTGCAAGGAAAGAGATTCAAGTGAGATGAGCATAAATACAGTATCCTTTCCAAAAGCAAACAAATATATGCTTTTGGTAAGAAGCAAGCATGTGCTACTAAAGTAGCATTAAAACATTGTGGAGTTTCGAAAAGCATATCTATTTCCTGACACAGTTAATAGTATAAACCTGCTGCAAAGTTAGCATTTTGGAAACCTCGTCATTTCCAGCTTGTATCTTACGCGTCGACAACGAAAGGGTTAGATCCTCAGAACGGCAACCCAACAAACCGGCAACAATGGTAACAGCTGCACACAACATATGATCATACCTCACAGTTAAGCCAGAGCATAGATAGACAAGCATGCAAAACTAAATATGAATGCATAAGCTTCTAATAAAATGATAACTTTATGTATCTTTTGATAAAATATTATTAGGAATTATTTTTGGAATATGAAAGGAAAAGGAAGAGTGGCAAAGAAATTTCAAGTTCATTTCTTAATCACACCTTGAAATCTTGTTTAACATAATCATTAGTATTGTGCCACAAAAGTTCGATAACTAACAGGACAAAAAGACACTCAACCATGTGCAACTAAATTGTTTCCGGCTGCCATAAAAGTAAATATAACAGAGAAGGAAAAACAAGAAGGAAACTCCATTGGAGAGCGAAACACAATAAACCTTTGAAACTAAGTTATATAGATATTACATAACAATCATGTTTCCTCGTGTAAAACAGTCTCATAATAATAGATACAAATGATCAGTCAGAGGGTCATAGCAACATATAAGGACAATATGAAGGAAAGAGTTGTGAAAATATGTGAAAGGATGTCTAGCCTATAAGTAAGTAGTATTAGAAGATCAAACTAGAAATGATGTATTACAAGCTGCAATGAAATTGTTCATAGCAGATGTGTTCATTTGAAGTAGAATTGCTTCCATAATAACAGAATATCATCTTATGCAGCTTGGACTTGGTATTGACACCACGGAGAGGAAAAATAGCAAAGAAAGAAAAGTTGAAGCTGAACATATAACTACCTTCATCATCAACAACCTCAACATGGTTTTCATTGTCAATCACGAGAAATGAAATGTTTCCCAACCATAATACTGCAGCAAGCATCTCAAATGCACATTCCTGGTCTTCCTTGCTAATTCTGACAGAATCTAAAGCTTTCTATTCAACAGAAAAGCAGTTGGGATTATTAACAGCAAATGCAAAGATTAACAAAATCGTAAGCAAACAACGAAGTTTCGGCACTCAAGATACCATATGGATCACAAATATTAAGAGGAATTTCTGTAAAAATAGGTATTAAATTTCAATAATTAACTTTCACCAAAGTGAAGGTATCTTACCATAAGAATATGGAACTTTTTAGCATCAGCGACATTCTGGATCTCCAGACAGTCACTTTGATTTAGATATTTGAAGTCACACGCATTCTTTAACTTCAGCCTTCCTGCAGGAAACCATCCATACACACTATTTAATGAGCAAACTATATTTCACGTGCAACAGTGCTGAATAAAATAATGAGTCACAGCTGGAAAGGTGAGAGCAACTGAAAGGAAAACTGACAAGCGACTATTCTAATGAGTCAGAAATATTTGTTTAACTGTATTCAGTGAATATGCGTTTATTACTATATAAAACTGGTAGGTACTTGGAAAACCATTAACAATATCCATTAGATAAACTATTAAATTTAATAACATTGCATCCATTCACAAAAATTAACAAGCACTTTAAGTGTCCCAGGTAAAACTGAATGCACAAAGATATGTAGAGTATATAAAAGTAGGATGATTACAAATTTGGTTAAGAACTGAAAAACGAACCTCGGAGATCTGAAGGAGCTCCAGCACAAAGTTGGTAAAAGATATGGTATGATCTCTCTCCCTGGGACAACTGAACAACTCTTGACTGCAGCAGTGAAAGCCAATGTTATAGAATTTTAGTCACAGGAGAATATAAAAGATGGTAAAACATTGATTAAGAAAACACACACTTACTTTTTCAAGTAGAACTACACCAACGGTTCAGGAAGGTAAGTTGCATGTGAACCACATTTCACAAACTAGTTAGTACATCACGACACAGACAGAAATAAGCAAATAACTATGCAAAATTTCAGCTTAGGACGGCACAGTTATACTTACAGGTCTGGATTTTAGCACCACATATCTTTCCAGTGGCATTAAAGTGGATTTCAATTATCTTTCCCTGCATCAAAGTTTAAAATTTTCATCAGCCAATCATCTATATTGATAACTAAAGATGGATAATATAGGTAGTTAGTGCATAATGAATAGAGGAACTCTATTAACAAATAAAAATAAAAAAAATAAAAAATAGAGGAACTCACGAATCGGCTAGAATTGTTGTTCCTGGATGTCTTCGCATTGCCAAATGCCTCCAGGATAGAACTTGTTTGCAGGACTTCAGACTCTACTCCACCACTACCTCCACATATAGCAGCCAAATATTGCATTGCAATTTTAGCTGTTTCTGTCTTCCCAGCACCACTCTCCCCACTACAAGATTTTTAGCAGGAAATTCGTTTTACCTTAGTACATGCATACCTAGCTCATAAGTTGCTTATAATCAGGCCTCAAAGGCTCACAATCCCTAAAGATACGCCTAAATCCAGTAGAGCAGTATGAGCCATTTAATTATAGCCTCCCAAGGGAGTTTGAAACAAAATAAAACATTTTAACAAACCTTATTATGATGGACTGATTTATACCATCTGCAATACACATAGCAACACCAAATGAGAAACAACCAAGTGAAAAAAAGTTTAAAAATGAAATGGAAGTAACTCAATTGACAACACATTAAAAGTCAAAACAAAGTGCACTGTTGCGGGAAACGAAAAAGGTTTCATATAAGACCTGTCATTATTTCATTGTACGCGGTGTCGGCAATAGCATAAACATGGGGACTGTCCAAAAGCTTCTGTCTGTAAGCAATGAGGTGGTCACTCCCATATAGCTGCATATCTTTGAAAGGATTGACTGCTATCAATACAGAGCCTGCTTTACTCTGGGAAAATCAAAATTCAAATTATATTCCAGATTATAATATTACTATATAAACACAGTTCATAATGTAGACTAATACTCACATAAATTTGTTCTTTAGAATATCGGTATTCCAGATTATACAGAACTGAAGGCTCATTCAAATAACTAAGTTGTATAAGATCATCCACTCCCTCGAGAATATCTGGATTGGCTGGTAGTAGCTCCTCAGTGGGAACCGTCACAGCCTACAGCCAAAACACATTGGAGAATTTATATTTAGTAGCAGATTTTCATCTAGTTCACGATTTACAAGAAGATACAAGAACATGAGAACTAACATTTCCATCTGACAGCAGAACAGAAGCTTTCTCCCCTGAAGTTGATTTTATTTGCCCTGATCCCCATAAACCATTTCGTCGCCGACACCAAACACGGAGTTTCTGAAATGTGAATTGTGAACTTTTTTTAGGGTAAGATCAGGTGAATCAAACCATGGTGAAATACTTTAGCAGGAGAAATGATCCTGGACATTCACAATTGAAGCTATGATCTCAGAGTATTAACTGAAATTTCCCTAATATACATTGAGTTCAACTGGCCATAACTAAGATTTTCAGCAAGTAATATCACAAAATGATTATACTTGGAGACAGGTCAAATATGTCTAATTACATTGAGCACATATACAAAGCCCAAAACTTATTTATTCCTCTCCTAGAACTATGTTCCATCTATGTAAACCCTTTAAACCGCAAGACTAATTCACAAGCATCAAGATTTGCTTGCTTTTCACCCCAAATCACAGTTCAAACTAATTGCCATAAACATTCAATTCTTCAGAGTAAGAAAACTACCAACATGAGAAAAATGAGATGCCAGAGGTGAACAATACTATAAATATACCTTTTTAATGAAATACATCACATTATCATCCCATCCAGACTCTCTAAACCTTGGCAAAGATTCTGAAACCTTAGCATTATCATCGTCTTCCTCAGACCTCAGCTGGGGTGTATGCACCTCCTCCTCCCTCACATAAGGTGATTCTCCCGGTTCCATCTCTTTAACCTTTTTCGCCCCGAACCCACTAGCATTCGACCCCTTCATCTCATCCTTCTTAGAATTACAAACCACCCCGAATTCGTCAATTCCGAAGCTAGTAGGCAAAGTACGCTTGGTGGACGGAAGCCGAGTTTGAACTCGAGCCTTGGGCCGCGAAGGAAGCTCCGGAGGAATGTCTGTAGGCCTCTTGGTGGACTGCCTACGCTGGAGGGTATCCAGCATTTCCTCTAAAGAGCTCCTAGCTATTGAATTTGGAGATGCTGACAACATTTCTACGTCACTATTTTAACAAAATCTTCTCAAATCCCCAATCAATTGTTAATTTACGCCGATTTCGAACAATGCCTAAGGCGACATTGTTCAAAAACAAAATCATGAAACTAAAAGCTAAAACCCTAACCCACCATATAACACAAAACTTCCCAATCAAGGTGACATGAAACACGAAATTGAGCAAGTAAGCAACAATTTGAAACCGAAACAAACGAGGAAGAAGCCTCACTGCAAAGGAAAAATGGCTATCGTCAGGTTTTTGTTGAAGAAACTACCACACCAATACAGAGCTGCTAATGGTGGTGAAGGAAACGAATACACACGCCAATGAATGAATTCAATTGATAGAATCTCCGGATATTTACAGAAGAAGAAAAGTGAATTAATGAATTGGATTTGGATGTGGAGAATTATGAAGTTTTGAGGAAGAAGAAGATTTAATGGAGATTTTTGGAGGTGGAAAATTTTGAATTGTGTCTTTTACAGGGAGGCCAAAGGAAACAAAGAAAACCGTTGAGATCTGATATGGATGTTAAAGTTAAATTAATTAATTAATTAACCAGATATATTTATGTTTATTTTTACTCCAAGTCTCATAAGAGACCGTCTCTTTTTAACTTATAGAAATACGGGACTAATTTGCAATTTACCATCCTCCTTCAAATTTTCGCGGAACCTCACCCGACCCGAATTTACTAAACCCGACTTAATAAGACCCGAGTTTACTAACCCGACTTCACAAAATATCTCATCTCTTTCCTTTCTCTTTCTTCGTCTTCTTCGTTTTCTCCGTCCATCTCCATCCATCTCTGTTCGTTCTTCTTCGTTTTCTCCGTCGTAGATCGTGGATTTTCTTGTGCAATTAACGGTGTCTTCAACTTCGTCGACGTTTTCCAGTTGATATCGTAAGTTTTCTCCTCTTTTTTTAGGTTTTGCTCGTGTTGATTGGATTTTTTAGGGGTTTTTTTTGTGGTTGGTTTTTGTTCGTGATTTTCCTTTGTTGTTCGTTCGTTTATTTTACAGTGTGTCTCTGGTGTTGATATGGATGGAGTTCGTGGAAGCTGGGTGATGTGTAAAAAGAGAAGGGGAACAATGCAACACGAAAATCACCTAGAATCAGTGCATTGGTTTCGCCGGAGAAGAAAACGAAGTCAACTAGTGGTGCAAATGTTTCGCCTGAGAAGAAAACTAAAATAGCTAGTGTTTCACGTAAGTTTTTCTTCACTTTTGTTTTGTGTTTCTGTTTGTTTTTGTTTTCTTTTAACTGTCCATGTTTTGTTCATTTATTGTCCATGTTCTGTATATGTTCTTAATATGTCTTATGTTTGCATATATGGTGGCAGAGAAGAAATGTATTGTACATAATTTTCTAGGGATTAGCTAACTTCAGTACCCTTCGCACTGTACTAATTTTAGTACACTATTTAAAAGTTGACACTTGGCAAAAATTTAATAAAATAATAATTTATAAATACAACAAATTGTATGTCAAAATAGGAGAAAAATAATTTTAATAATTATCAATTTTCAAATGTCAAATATTAAATATTAATATTTTAATATTCCACCACCACCACCACCACGCTGCAGTCCAAGCCACCACTACCATCCTCCCAATCGAAATTATATAAAGATAAACTCGATGATGAAAAGATGGGCTATGGAAAGACAGGCGATAAGTTCGAAAAAATTCACGAAATAAGCAATGATGCAACATTGTATTAACATTGATGCATCATCGCTTGCGGCAATGTAAGTCAACGGTAAGCATCAATGCTGCATTGTTGTAAATACATTGCAATAGCATTACAGTAAGCATCAATGTTGTATCGATGTAAACACATTGCAATGGCATTAGAAGCTGTGACGTAGAAGAACTTTCCCAATCTATGTTGCAGTATTATAACAAAGTTGATGTTGCATTGATTGTAATATTACAAATCGGCTTGGTGTTGCATTGTTTACGGTGTCCTTGCCCTGCTCTACTTGCTCTCGGGTTTTTTCTGGAGATGTGTTTGGTGATCATGCGGTGTCATGTGCTGGGATGGTGGGTATCAAGCACCGACATAACCTCGTTCGGGACACTCTCTTGGATGTCTGTTTCCCGTCTGGCATTTCTGCTGGTAAGGAAGTGGATATTGGTTTGAGCGGCGGGAGTGACAGGTCCCTCCGTCCTGCAGACTTGCTCCTTTATGCTTGGGATAGAGGACGAGATGTGTGTGTGGATCTGACCGGGTCTTCCCCTTTGACCCGGTCTGGGTTGGTGGACTTTGTGCCTGGACATGCGGTTACTGATGCTGCCAAGCGCAAGTGTGCGAAGTATCGGGACTTGTGTGCAGCTAAGTGATATGGATTCCTTCCTTTCTCTTTCTCGACACTTGGGGAGTTGGATGTTGATGCTGTTGAGTTGCTTATTAGAGTTCGGGGTTTTGCTTTGGCTCAGGATACTGGAGTGCGTGCTGCTCATCATATTTTCCCTAGGATTAGTTTTGCTATTGCTAAGGGAGTGGGAGTCCAGCTTGTTTCTCGGCTGCCCACTAATTTTGTGTAAACTTTCTTTGTTTTTGATTTATTCAACTCCATAATAATAATAATAATAATAATAATAATAAATAATAACAATGATGATAATAATAATAATAATAATAATAATAATTTTATTATTATTAGGAAAATTTTATTTTGCACCAAAATCTTTCCCATGATTTTGATATTGCACTGAAACCTTTGTTTTATTCCAAATTGCACACAAACCTTTCAACACAAATTTTAAATCACACAAAGTTTGACACCATTAATTTTTATGTTAGGGGTACCAATGTAATTTCACAGTTTCTTCTTTCCTACCCCCCCAATGGTCGATTTCCACCATTAACTCCATTACTCTAGCTCAGATCGATGGACATAGAACTTAACCCCCAATTCAACTCTCTTAGATCTCAAATCACAGCTCCTATCTTGTCGTTGTTGGTCGTCCTCATGCGTCCTGTATCATCTTTCTCGTTGCAGCTCCTCTTTCTTCTCATGTATCGCGGCTGCTAGGATGAGTTAGCTTCTCTTTTTCAATCCTTCCACAACCAATTTTGTACTGAATTGGAAACCCAGGTCACCTACTCTTCAGAATTGCATAATAGGATTCGATGTGAGATGTTTAAGGAGGCTGATTGAGTTACCTCAAGATATATTGATGCAATCAAAATTGAGGTTGAGGTTGAAAAATCTCTTGCTTTGTTTGTTAGTATGATGGAAATTGTTCGAGGGTGTGACTATACTGTAGCAAGTGGAGTGTATGGGTGATAAATCCAGGGCCTAAATTTGGATGTCGGAATGTACTGTAACCAAAATTTGATTATTTAGGAGTTTTTACTATTTACCTTTTTTTTTCAGTGTAATTTAAAATTTTTGGCAAAGATTGATGTGTAATTTGAAACAAATGAAAGTTTAATTAACGGAAAAGTTAACGGTGTTAAACTTTTGTGCAATTTGAAAATTTTATTGAAAGGTTTGTGTGTAATTTTGAATAAAACAAAAGTTTGAGTGCAATATCAAAATCATGAAAAAGTTTTTGGTGCAAAATAAATTTTTTCTTATTATGATGATGATGATGATAATAATAATAAT
Source organism: Plantago ovata (assembly GCA_028274465.1). Lineage (NCBI taxonomy): Eukaryota > Viridiplantae > Streptophyta > Magnoliopsida > Lamiales > Plantaginaceae > Plantago > Plantago ovata. Next base: position 57,740,638 of record CM051455.1, read on the forward strand.
AATTTTATTATTATTATTGTTATAATAATAATAATAATAATAATAATAATAATAATAATAAAAGTTGTTGACCGAAGAAATTCAAACTACGAAGCTCCTAAGAGAATGGAGGGATAATAATAATAATAATAATAATAATAATAATAATAATAATAATAATAATAATAATCACACTCAAACATGTTGAAAATCATGAACGTGTATCCTTGAAAGATATGCACTATCTAGAATACGCAGTGGAAGAACAAGTGGTTAATGGCTTCAACGCTAACGTATAAGTAGCAGAGGCCGTATGTAAACACACGACATCGTGCCAGTATATATAGTTGGTTATTACCTTTGGTTCAATACTTCTAAGTTCTAACAGTATTAGTCATAACCTAACCTGACAGCCTTAATTGAATCGAACATAACTTAATTAAACTGAACTTAATGAGTCCGAACTGAACTGGAGTTGATGGATCTGATTAGTTTAACTTATATTAACTAGCCTCAATTTAGTTTAGTTAAGTTAATATGTTCGGTCAATGTTCGCGTTTTGATTAGTTCATATGCCCGGTCAATGTTCGCGTTTTGTTTCGAATCACAATTTGAAAATAAGAAAACTGTAGATGTTCGTTATTCGCACGAAAAAAGAAGAAGAAAATAATTTGGATGAAATAATAAGAAAACATACCTTGATGTTATTCTCGAAATAGAATTAATAATAAGAAGAGAAACATGAAATAGAATTCACAAATATATGAAAAACATATCTTGATATTATTCTCGACCTCTGATTTTCAGACTAGATGGAAAAGGATGAGGAGGGTTTCAGACTAGATGGAAAAAGATGAGGAGGGTTTTGAGTTTTGGTGAATTTTGGAATACAAACCTATTTAGCAAGACATTAATATTTTAATTTGTGTACTAAATATAATATTTAATAGAATACAAGGATCAATTTGCAAATAATTATTCTAAACTATAAGCCGATGATGCTGCAACAATATACATCGCTACATCAATATATCTTAAAATCAGTGTATTAGTACGTATGCAATGCATTGCATACAGAAGTATTTTTAGATTTGCAGTTTGGTTTTCCGTAGTCGTATACTTCTGGTAGTGGTCGTCGAATTAAGGTGGTCGTCGAATTTCGGTGATGGTTGCCGGATTCCGGTGGTGGTTGTTGGATTCCGGTGGTGGTTGCCGGATTCCTGTGGCGGTTGCCGGATTCCGGCGGTGGTTGCCGGATTTTGATGGTCGGCGGATTCCGGTGGTGGTCGCCGGATTCCGGTGGTGATGGTGGAGTTTTAAATACATTTTATGTATTTAATTTAAATGATTATATTAATATTAATTATAATTTTTTAAATTTAATTTATATTAAAAATTATTTTTTGCTATTATGCGACCACTGCGAACCTATTATGCGACCACTGCGAAGTCATGTCGCATTAATAAATAATCAACGGTTGAGATTGAATCTTGAATTGATCTAATGGTTGAGATGGTGTACTAAAATTAGTACAGTGCGACGTTACTGAAGTTAGAAGCTCCCAAATTTTCTATGTTCTATGTATTTTGTATCCATAAGTTTCATGTACTTTTCAAGTTTCTGTTTGTTTTTGTTTTTTTAACTGTCTATGTTTTGTTCATTTACTGTCCATGTTTTGTACATTATTGTCCATGTTCTGTAAATTATTGCAGTATATGTTCTTAATATGTCTTATGTGTGCATATGTAGTGGCAGAGAAGAAATCTAGGCATAATGTTGGGAAGATATTAGACTTGAAGACTTGGGACCTGGAGAAGAAGGAAAGTTGAATTATATCCGTGTTGAAAGAGATGATGGTGTTGTTTTTAAGATGATGGTGACTCCTTGTCAGCCGAAGAAGGTAAAGGAGTTGATGGAATCATTAACTTTGGCGCAAAAGAGGGATGTTGAAGATATTGGATTTGATGGGTTGGGTATGATGGTTGTTGAATCTATCCCACGGCTTTTAACTCCGTGGTTGGTTAATTTGCTCGATTCTAATTGTTATCATATCACTATTGGCGATGCTAAGATTCCCATATGTGGTGATGATGTGTTTGATCAGTTCATGCTTCCGCGTAATCCGGGTGTTGAAGTTCCAATGAGCTTTCAATTTGGGGGTAATAGAGTTGATGCAGATTTGAGGGATGAGTTTGTACGTAGTTGCACGGCTTGGGGGGCTGACATTAAAGGGAATAGTGATAAAACTGGTTAAAAAGAACGAAGGAAGTAAAGCTTACGTGTGTTAAGAAGCATTTGAAGGAGTTGATGGATGGTGGAGAAGAATTTAAGAGAATTTTTATTTTATACGTATGTGGTTATTTCTTGTCGTCAACCCCTGCTGCTTTCGTGGATCAGAAACTCTTACTGGTTGTTCAAGATGTGAGTAAGATCCACATGTATGATTGGTGCGCTTTCGTCGTTGACAGACTACAAAAAGCTGTTAAGACATTGAAGTCTAAAACAAATGACTATTGCATTGTCAGTGGTTGTGTGATGGTGCTTGTGTATTGCTACCTTCATAGGTACATATATTGTGGAGAAAGTGCATCAACTGTTGTTCCATTGTGTAGGCATTGGACAGATGAAATAATTGGGGATAGGATTGCTTATGAGAGAAAACATGGAGGTTTTGGGAAGACGACACGTGATATGTGTTATCCTATTAACAAAATAAGGGTTGGTGATGGTCCAGTATTCTATATTCCTCCAGATAAGCTTAAGAAGAAGAAGCAGCCTGTTGAAGGTTCTGTAATGGTGATTTTATTTTTTTATGCTCTTTTTATTAGGGAATATTACATCTACCTCCCCTGCTGGAACCTCTAATCACAAATGTTCCCTCCTTAGTTCAACAATTACATATAACCCCATTTTACGTATCAAACGTTGACCACCTTATTTCTTTCTCTCCAAGTTTAACAAAACAAACAAGCCCTTAGGTTTACGAATTCTTTTTTCCTTTTTCATTTTTTTTAAACATTTCTTTCTTCTTAATCTTCTAACTACTGGATTTCGACCAGTCACCGGAATCCGGTAGAAGCTCCGGATCAGAGCTGCAAGTAGCTCCGATCTGGAGCTACAAGCAACTCCGATCGGGAGCTGCTACAGCTCCATATCGGAGCTGCAAACAACTCCAGATCGGAGCTGTTGCAGCTCCGAATTGGATTTGCTACAACTCCAGATCGAAGCTGTTTGCAGCTCCTATCTGGAGCTGTTAAACAACTCCGATCCGGAGCTGCTACCGGATTCCGGTGACTTACCGGATTCCGATAGCAGCTAGAAGAAGAAAAAAAAATTAAAAAAAATAATTATGGTTGTTTGGCTGTTGAAAGAATCAAATATTGGAAGGAGCCTTAATTCGCCTAAAGTCAAAAGCGTGGGGCTCGATGTAATTGATTTAATCTAAGGAGGGAACATATGTAATTGTGAATTTATCGAGGGAAGATATTGATAGTGTATATGTCCTAGAGACAGTCCTTACTAAGGGCATGGTGCCCTTATAGAGGGCATATATGTACTATTACACAGGTCAACGTAATATAATATAGACAAAATTACATCTACCACCCTCACTAAGCACTCACTTTTCATCCTAGTCCAACATTCGCGGAGAATTACATTCTAGTCCAGCCGCCCCTCCGGTGTTGACTCCGGTCACTTGACTTTTTTGATTTACGCTGAACCAAACACGGCCTTAAGGGAAAAAGTACTGTGGACAAATTAAATACTTAAAACATCAAATTAAGACACATTTATTTCTCCCAAATTCGAAACCCTTATCCCGCGACCTGTTCTTCATCCCTCCATAATACGTCTTCCTTCCTAGACCAATTACCATCCATAATCGACCAAAATTGATTGAAGAAACGGGCTCGTCGTCGTCTTTTACCCACTCGCTATCCATTTCGACGAATTTACAGAGTCCGACTAGCAGAAACGATGTTTTTTTAAGCCGGTAAGTGACTGACCCGGAATTTTCCTATTTTTTCTGTTAAATCGTGTTGTTTAGTGTTGTAATGTAGCGTATTTTTGTTCTGGGTTGGTTGGAATGGCCTGAAATTTACTGCATTATCGAGCTAGGGTTTTTTCCAAGCTTTTCTCAATTTTTTTTTCTTTAATTCCAGGTTGGGTTCTACATTGTAGCTGTGTTTGGAATCATGGTACGATGAAATTTTGATATCCGGGTGCGTTTTGGTGACCTGAATGTTGTTCTGGCCGACATCAACCCCAAAAGGTACTCACACGCTCAACTCCTTGAAGATATGAATGAGAAAATGCTAGCTTTAATAGAACATGAGGGCACTCTGTTTTTTAATATGACTGCGGAATGTGAGGATGGGACCAAAGTTGAAGTACTTAGTGATGGTTCAGTTAAGATGATGTTTGATGGTAATATGAAAACTAAGGAAATAGAACTGCATTTGTATCTAGATGATGTTATACCTCTGGCTAAGCACACGCCTAAGGGTGCTAAGGAAAAGAAAAAAAAGCCTGGTCCTTGGAATGATTTTGATACAACTTATGGTGAGGATTTCACTGGTCCTTTGAGTAATGATCCACCTCCAGCTAGGAAGAGGTTGTTTAGGAGGAGGAGTTGCAAACCAAAACCTGTGAATCTCCCTAAACACTACCCTAAATCTGCAGCAGATGTCATAGATTTGTGTGATGATGAATTTCCCCCCCAAACACAAGCTACTCAACCTGAGCCAGATCAACCAATCCAGTCTCCTATGCACATGTCTCCTAAATCACCTGAACCACAACCAAACCAGTCTCCATACATTCCTCAATTCACTACTCCCACTCCAGTCAAGCTAAACACAACCAATGATCCTGATGAGAATGATCCTGATGAGATTATTGACTTTGAGGGCCTACTTAAGACTGTCATGGACATGAACATACCTGTGTCTAGGGATGAATTGTTGAGTGACTTAAAGCATGCAGGTTATACAGTTACAGAACCTGAGATTGTGGGAGATAGTAAGATGGAGGAGCCTGTACAAGATGGTAAGATGGAGGAGCCTGTACAAGATGAGCCTGTACAAGATGGTAAGATGGAGGAGCCTGTACAAGATGGTAAGGTTGAGGATTGGAAGGATGATTCTGAGGGGTCAGAGGATGATAGTGAAGATGAATTATATGCTGGTGGTGATATGGTAGATGGTGATAGTGAAGAAGATGATTTGTATGCTGGTGGTGACATGTTAGAAACAGAGAGTGAGGATGATGTGATAGATGAAAATGTTGCTTTGATAGATTTGCTAGATGATGAAGATAAGTGTATTGACTGGGAATTCTCACCTCCTGATGTTGTTGGTGATGAAGAGGAGGATATTGCTGTGGGGTTTAAGAAGGATGAGGGGAGTGATTCTGATGAAGATACTGAGAATGAGGAGGCTGGGCCATCTGGTGTCCAAAATGAGAAGCCTGAACCTGTTGAGGATCCAGTAGTGGATAAGAAAGGTGAGAATGATGATATTGGTTATCTGAGTGAGGAGGTTGTGATAGAGGAGACTGGATTTGTAGGGGATGAATTTGAGGAGAACACTTGTGAATGGGATGGTGAAGATTTTAAGGTGGGGCAGTTGTTCACCTGTGTAGCTGACCTGAGGACTAGAATGAAAGACTTTGTGTTAAAGAGAGGCTTTACATTAGCAATGCAAAAGAATGAGAAGACCAGGTATGGAACTTTATTTATAGTTTAAGTTTCAATGCAAATTAAATCATTTACTACTTGTTTGCTTGTTTATAAATAGTTTAACTCTATTTATCTCCTTGTTGACTTGTTTAACTTTCAGATATACTGCCCACTGTGTTGCAAAGAGGAAAGGATGCCCATGGTATATTCATGCCAGTTCACTTGATGATGATGAAACCTTGATGATCAAGAAATATGAGCCAACTCATAGATGTGTCAGAAGGGTGGATCCCAGGGCAGCTGATTCAAACTGGCTAGCCAAGAAGTTTGTTGTTCATCTAAAGGAGCACCCAAACCAGTCTGCCAAGAAGTTAGAGAGGTGGATCAACAAAAAGATAGGAGTTCAGGTACCATATATGAAAGTCTGGAGAGGCAGAGAGAAGGCCATGTTAATCATGGGTGGCAACCCTGAAGAGGGTTTCAGACTGATCCCTAAATATAGGGAGATGGTGATAATAAGTAATCCAGGCTCCATCTGTATTTTAGATGTAACTCCTGACATAGAGAGGCCACCATTGTTTAAGAGGATCTTCTGTGGATTGGATGGCTTGAAGAAGGGATTTTTAGGAGGGTGCTCTCCCTTTCTATTCTTTGACGGTTGCCACTTGAAAGGAAAGTATGGGGGTGTGCTTCTCAGTGCAGTGTCCACTGATACCAACTATGGCTTATATCCACTTGCCTGGGCTGTAGTGGAGTCAGAGTGCAAAGACTCTTGGGGATTCTTCTTACATTGCCTAGAGATGTTTGTGGGACCTTGGGATTCTGAGAAGCATTGGCATTTTATGGCCGACAGATGCAAGGTTTGTTGTTACTTGTACACTTTATTTACTTTTAATGCTCTAACATTTGTAGGCAATGTTTACTTTCTAATGTCTGGTTTGCTATTTGTTTTAGGGATTGGTGTCTGTGATTGATGAGAATGCACCAAATGTCTACAATAGGAGGTGTGCAAAACATATATACGACAATTTCAAGCTCAAATGGGGCAGCATTCTCCTTAGGAAATTCTATTGGCAAGCTGCAACTTCTTACACAGCTTATGGGCACAACAAAGCAATGGCTAAGATAAGGCAGATAAGTGAGGAGGCATTTGCTTACTTGGATGACATTCCTCTAACAGAATGGGCTAGACATTCATTTGATCCAACTCCCAAGATTGATCATTGCACTAACAATCTTAGTGAATGCTTCAATTCTTGGGTGCTACCACTGAGGGCCTATTCTGTCCTCAACTTGTTGGAGGTAACAACTCATCCCTTCCATCTTTTATTTGTCTGTGTATGCTACTGTATTTGAGTGTTTAATGCATGTTCTGTATATGTTATGTGTATAGGACCTTAGAGGACGGGTTATGAGGAGAGTTGTGCTTAGGAAGAAACTTGGTGAGAAATGTTCCACTAGTCTGATGCCAAAAGTGTTGACAAAGTTGAATGAAAACTTTGAAGCATCTAGGAGTCTTGTCTTAAAGTCAGAAGCTGGGCCAATATTTGAGATAGAAGACTACAGCTTCACATTCTGTGTCAACATGGAAACTAGGAGTTGCAACTGTAACAGATGGGACATAACTGGGATCCCTTGTAGACATGCCTGGGTGGCCATTACTCACAACAGGGAAGAAGCAGAGAAATATGTTAGTTGGAATCACACCAAAGAGGCCTACTTGAGGACCTATGATTTCACACTACTACCAGTCCCAGATCACAGGTTCTGGCCTAACAATATCACCAAGGACACTTGCTCTCCACCTGTAATTGAGAAGAAACCTGGGAGGCCAAAGAAAAGTAGAATCAGACATCCCTCTGAAGCTCCTCAGTCAAAGACTCCACTGCATTTGCAAAGAAAACAAAAGAGGTGCAGCTTGTGTGGAGAACGAGGTCATACAAAGCCTACCTGTCCAACAGTGGTATGTATTTTGTGTATGCATTCTTATATTTGCCATACAAATGTCCATGTCATTAACTAAAATGTGTGTTATGTTTTCAGGCTAAGAAGAAAGGAAAGGGCAAAGCCAAGGTGAAGACAACAACTACTAAGCCTACAACTAAGCATGCTCCAGCTACTAATCCAACTGTAAGTTACTCCATCCAGATTGTGTACTGAACCATTTTATGTTTAATTGATGAATATTGTTGTATATGGCTCAATGTATTGTTGGTATTATTATGAGAGTTGGATAGTCTGCATGTATTGATGAATATTGCTGTATATTGTTTGTATTATTATGAGAGTTGGATAGTCTGCATGTATGTTGAATTGCTGCTGAAATTTTGACTTCCTATGCAGGTCACAAAGAAGAGAAAGAGGACTGATGGAGAGTCTTCTAGCAACGCCAAGAAACCAGCAACTAGGACTGAGACCAGTAGGAAAGCAAAGGGGAAGGCTAAAGCTTGAATGGGATCCTTAACTTGTAGAGTCAGTCATCTACTAGAACTTCATGTTTTGATATGGTTATGTTTTGCTAGAGTTGGATATTGAACTTCATTTACTCTAGTTGTCCTGTTTTGCCATGATTTTGTGATTTATGTGGGATACTATGTATGGTTAAGTCAATTGAAATAGCACTAAACAATACCATGTTACATTGAATTTGGCAATGAATATTTCTCTACATGAATGACTTCATAATTTGCACTATAAGGTACAAAGCTAACAACACTAAATTTAGGCAGATTAATTGCCTTATTACAGTGTATTTTTCATCATGAAAATGCGCAGCTGTGTCTCTCTGTTTGGCCTTTTCAACTTTTCTTCCTCTTGGCATTTCTGCTTCTTTATCTTGCTCTCTTACTTCATTATGTTGGACTTCTTCACGACAATGACCGGATGGAACATACTCCCACAACACCTTTGGTTGCAATATTTCCCTTCGCTCCGTTGGAAAGCTTTCTTGCTCGTTTGTCCAATCAAAGAACCCATGAGTTGGACAATTCCAGAAAAACCTTTCATCGCTACCAACGCATAACACCGTACGCTTTCGACACCTTACATTCTTGCAATCGGGACGAAGATTACTCGACTTTATTGAGGAGTTTATCTCAATTTCTGTAGGCTAGAGAGTGTGAGGGAAAGATAGGTGAGTTTGTAGTGTTAAAAGTGAAGAAAAATGGAGTTTTGAGGGGTTTAAATAGGCTAATATTCAACTCCCAACGGCTACTATACGTTGGTAACGGTCAGATCTTATATATTCAAATTTAACCCAACTATAAAAATCAATTACACTTTGGTCCTCACGTGCTCCTCACGTGGCAGGTAAGCTGTTTGGGGTTTTTCAGAATCTGATAATCCGGCAAGGGCATAAATGTCATTTCTAGGGCTTAGAGCACAGAAAGTCAAATCCGTGGGTTAAAATGTAATTACGTTGGTTTAGTAAGGGAGTCTCATGTAATAAAAAATATAGCTGGACTAATCTGTAATACTCAACAATAGAAGGGGTACCAAAAGTAATAGCCCCTATAATATATGTTTGTTGCATTTTACTATTGAGTATCGCTTTCATATTTATATTACACCAGGCATGCAGCATGTCATATCTTTATTACTGTCTGTATTGATATTAAACATGTCCCCTCGGATAGATGACCGATCACACAAATAGTGGGAGCTATGTGAGTTATCATCTATCCCAAACTCTCCCTAGTCGAGGTTCATCTCGGATGTAGGGGTCTGAATGAACCAGACAAGACTAGTATGCGTGGAGGTTATACTTGTTGGAGCAAGTGTGAGCCGATCCCACGGCCACGGAACGGATTGTTGGACAATCGAGAAACGTTCCCATAACTGCGCATAGTTGTTCGAAGAAGGATTATCGAACAATGGAAGTACCCACCGGACACTCCCATCGATGTATACTCTACACCGAAGTGTCTATGGGAACCGATAAGTTGTTGAAGTGATGCCAGTCGTCCTTTGGACTTACGGCACTTTATCATCACATTTGTTGCCCCATATCCTTGGTGGACCCGTCGATGTCAGCTCTGAATAAGCAGTTGACCTAAGACACGATCCAGGATTATGGCTACATACGAATGGGGATGATAAGTGATTCTGTGAAGGATTCATCTCTCATGTGTAGCACTGGAGAGCACTGCTCATAGTCGTTCATAGTTGTGATTGGTAAAACCGCTGGCCAGCGTATCAATATTATTATGATGGTCATAATAGATATTGGATTCACCATGCAACTCACTGAAGACGCCCGTGGATGTATTATTGGGATAGACACTTCATCGATCTTAGATACATTCGAGCAAGTCAGATGAAGGGACGTTACCATCGCCGCGTTGAGCGCAACAGGCTAAACAACAAAAGGGTTTGCTTTGAGAAACCTCTCAAACGTCCTCATGTATTAATATTGCAAATGGAACCGTCTAGGAATTCCATGTTGCCTAGTCTAGGACTTGCTTAATACGATGAGGCCCTATGGGTCACACTATGTGGTGATTCAGCCTATCAGAATATCCTTGAAGATGGAATCGCAATTAATTTAGAATTAATTGTGATTGATGGATTATAATTGATTTGAAATTAATTATAATATTTGGTAGCTCAATTAATGATTTCGAATTATTAATTGAGTTGGCTAATTAATTGTATTTTATGTAAATACAATTAAAGATTATATTTTGGAAATATAATAGAGGTTTGATTTGAAAGGATATGTTAATTTAGAATTAACATAGGCAAATGGGCAAAATCTACTTGGAGTTTGAATTGCCTTAGAACTATAAGTGGGTCCCAAAATCGAGACCCACCTAATACCCTTAGGACACGCGCGAGATGGAGTAGGGGAAGGAGTTCGACTCCTTCCTCTATTAGAAGTCTAAGGGATAAGTTAGATTTTCCTGATTGAGTTTTAATTTGATTGGGAATGAATCTAGACTTGAAATTGGTTTCCTAGTGCGATAAGAATTAGATTCTTATTCCTTTATGAAGTCTAATTGCTTCTCAATTGGTTAGACTGAGGTGTCATGACACTAGAGGTCATAGGTTCAATTCTCGCCAAGTGCGAGATTATTTATTGTTTATTACTAGCTTTGTAATGCTACTTATGAAGTTGTAATAGTTCGATTATTAAAAAAAAACTTATTAAAAAAATGAAGTCTAATTGCTTATGCTTTAGGCTTCTATTGACTACTATATACAGTAGACTATTAGAGAGCTTTTGACATAGATTTTCACATAGTTGAAGAATCAAATTCTTAGAGAATTATTCTACCCAGTTTTCTTAGAGAAAATAAAAAGCTCTCCCCTACCTCTCCACCTAAGCCACGCGCGCACCACCTTGCCGGAGGAACCGCCGCCCCATCTTCTTGGTCACACAAAGAATATCCTAGCATTCTTTCCGATAGGCTGTTCATCCGTGGATACCAAGGTTGAGGTTCTAGGAGCTGGAAACTAACTTTTATTGTCTTGCAGATAATCAAAGTATTGCAGAATCTTCGACTTCGACGAAGGACAAGATACACCGGATTATTACAAAGACTTGGAAGCTGCTTTGGAAGTAAGGTTAGTCTTCTAATTGACGTGTTTAAATATATACGACATATACATAATCAATTAACCTGTATGTTAAGAAATTTTTTGAAATTCCGTTGCGTACCCTACGGGTAACTCTGACCGTATTTTCTTACAGATATGTAATAAGCTAATCTAACGGGGGGTGTGGATGTAATTCGCCCTTTATTTTATAACATAGCTTCTTTTATTATTGAGAACATAGGTCTTTTCTTTAAAAACATAGGACTTAATGTTTAGAAAATAGTTTTATATGTTTCTGACTAGCTTTTTTTTTTTGTAGACTGCTGAGAAGTCTTGGGAGGTGTACATGAAGGATCAACAAGTTGCATTACGTGCACATCTTGATAGGATGTATAAATGTGGTAAGGTTGGGTTTGATGTTCCTGATTGGAGTGATAAGTCTTTATCACAACTTTCACAGATTCTCAGAAGGGTTGGAGTGATCCTATTTTAATTGGGTTTGTTGATAGGATTTGTGCTCAATTGAGGGAGAAGATGATGGGAGTATATGTTGAGTCGCAACCTGATTCTTGGGTTAACAAAAATCTTTGTGAAAGTGGAGATGAAGATAAACTAAATTCTGATGATGATGGTGGGATTGATAAGGCAAAATTCAAATTTGTCAAAGTACAAAAAAATATTGATGTGTGTAACATAGGGAGGTAATTTGAAAAGGAGGTTGCTGATTTAGATAATGGCGGTGAGACTGATGAAGATGGTGGCGGTGAGAATAAGGGGACTGGAGTTGATGAATCTGGAGTTGGTAATGAGAAGGAGAAGATAGGAAATGTTGGTGATAACATAGGACATGAAGGTGATAACATAGTTGAGGAGAACCTGAATGTGATTGATGATTCTGGTGTTGATAAGGAGAATATGAATAAGGAGATTGATGATTCTGGAGTTTGTCAGAAGATAGGTGATAATGCTAATAAGATAGGTGACAAAGTGAGAAACATAGATGATGTAGAATTTATAGGTCGTGTAAAGAAGACAGGTGATGATGTTGACAATGTTGTTCTGAGGCCTGTTGATGTTATTGATGGTTTTTGTTTTGATTATCTTGGGATGTACAATTAATGATTGTGGCGTTGTTGGTGAGGATTATGTTATGGGTTCGAGAATGATGAGGAATATGGTCAAGTATGTAAAGGACATGAGGACATTAAGGAAACAAGTTGCGGATTATGTATTTTTCATGTCTGAGAATTAGAGGTTACTTTGCGTTCTTTCTTTCTTTCTGTTCTTTTATGTATTCTCTCATTCTTTTTATGTGTTTTTTGTTCTTATACTCTGTTTATATGAACAGGTATGATGGGTATGAACATTTCGTGAAGTTTTCGAGGACATTTTGGATTAATGCGGAGGAGATACGCACGATGTGCTATCAGACGAAGATTCTGAATTCTGTTGTTGATTGTTGGGTTACGAATTTGAATTACAGTGAGGAGCTTACCAGGAATGATGGGGAGACTCAGCGTCTGTGGTTCACTACCAACATTTCTGTTCGTATTTTTTTCTTTTAAATTTGTTTGTATTATTTTCTACTCTTTGTTGTATTGTGCAATGTTTTTTTATGTTATTTTTGTATGTGCAGAGTCCATGGGCAATGCTAGCTAAGGTATTTGATGATGAATCACTAAAATTGTACAAGGAAATGGGTCATGAGAAGTTTGCTGTTGATTTTTAATCAACGTTGGCATATGCCTTGAAGGTAGTCCCCGGGAGAAAATTAATTGACTTGAAGACTGTCAAGATGGTATGTTTGTTGTTTATATTTGTTATTATTTCTAAGATCATAATAGTTCTTGCTACTCTTTAATTTTTATTTTATTTTTGTTGTTGTTTGTAGTTCTTTTTCCCATTGGTGTTTGAGGATCACTACACTTGCTATGTAGTCAATATGGAGAAAGAAGATTCAGTATCTTGACAATAGGGGGACTTCGGAAGAGTGGGTCAACGTTTTATTTGGCGCCTTGGTATGTTTTTTTTCTTCTTTTCCTATCTTTGTTTAGAATAATTCCCATGTTGTATGTAATACCACTTATGTTACTAAGTATATATGCCATGTATTCTAATTACATCAGTGAACATAGCACACAGATTGAAAAACATAGCAGTTTCTAGTGTAAACATAGGCAATATGCTTGAAAAGATAGAGTAGTAAGAACATGGAATGTAAAACATAGGGTATATTATATAAAACATAGAGTATTATTTTTTTACATATATGATACAAATTGAGAATATGTTTGAACATATATATTGAGTTTTTTTTTTTTTTTTTAGTGTGATCATTTCAGCATCTTCCTTACGAAGAATAACTATCGCCCTGATGGTGAATCGGTCAAGGAGTTTGTGCTTGAGAAAATTGTATTTTCTTGGATCAAGACCGAAAAAGATACAAATGATTGTGGTGTGTATTTGATGAAACACATGCAAATGTTTTATGGGCAGAAGTTTGATTGTAATTTTAAGGTAATTTTTATTCGTCTAAGATGTTTGTCAATATTTTCAGCCATAGGTATACCTATGTTCTAACTTAGCGTTTTGTTTGTGTTTTTTTTTTCTTTGTTTTTTTAGCCTACTGCAAGGCGCGTTTTTAGAGCTGAGATTGTTGCCTCACTTTGTTTGAGTGATTTAAACAAGTGTTGTTCAGCTTTGCGAAAAAAAGTGGACAAGTTTGTTGAGACGAAGGATTCCATTTTGTATAGAGGTGTAAATCCACGACTGCTGAATTCTGAGTTGATGAAGGTTTATGATGCTGTTAGGAAAGAATTAGTGGAAAAAGATGAGAAGATACGAGAGGAGAAGAGACTACAAAGGTTAGCTTTAGAGGCTGAAGAGGCAAAACAGCTTGAGGCAATGATAGAACTGTCGAAAGTTGAGGCTGAAAAGATGGGAGAGAAAGTGGCTAATGAGGCAGAAGGTGATGACAGTTCAAATGACAATCATCTTCAAACGACAGATGAGTACTTCGTTCAATCGAGGGAAAAGAACTGATTCTGGAATTGTGGAAATATCATTGGTTGTAGTTAGCTTTAACATTTTGGAATTGTGGAAATATTACTGATTCTGAAAATTGTTGTAGGAATTGTGGATATTTTTTTGTGGTGAATGTAATATTCTGATGATTCTATGTTTCCAGAATTATTGTTTATGTTATCCCATATATATTCCATGTTTCTGGAATTATTATTCTATGTTATACCATATATGTTGCATACTTTTTAAAGTGTTATCTTATGTTCTTTCATATATATATGTACCATGTTTCTGTACATATAGGTTATGTTATTCTTTCTTTTTTCCATGTATAGAAGTTCTTTGTACTTCTATTTATTTCCATCTTTCAGAACATATTCATATGAATTTTTGTATTATCATATTGGTCTAAAACATAGACCAATATGATTTAGAACATGGCATGCAGGTTTTAGAACATGGCATGTTCTATTGTGAACATAGGCAATATGTCTGAAAACATAGAGTATTAAGAACATTGAAGTTATTGCGTGGAACATAGTTAATACTTCTTAAAACATAGAATATACTTTTTCCATGTTTACATCATGATTGTTTTATGAGAACAAAGCATATGAAATGATATAAAACATAGACAAATTTTGCCAGAACATGGAAAACTTTTTACAGCATCAGAAATCAAGTTCCAAGTAAAAACTAGACATCATTGTCAAACACATGTCAATATGATATTCGACAAATAAAATAAACTCGATGCGATAATCACAACAAATATTTGTCTGGAGGTGGTGCCACAAACTCGGTTGTTTTGGGTTTCTTCCCTTTCCTTTCAAATTTGTTCGAATCTTTCTTTCTTCCTCCCCTTCGTGGTTGCAATCTGTGGGTCTAGAACAATAGGTGGTTCTGTAGTAGTTGATGTAGCACTAGTCGATGCAGTTGTAGTGTTGGGGCTGTCGGGTGCTTGTTCTTGTGGTCTTTCCGGGAACTTTGTTGTATTTATAATACTTAGTATGGCCTCCATGTCGCGTTTGTATCCATCTACAAAAATCTTCCTTGCTTCCTGGTTCCCTTCTGACTTCAAGGTCATTTCAGTGTACCTCCTGTTCATTTTTTGTCTCCAAGCAATACATTCCTGCCGCATTTTTAAGAACATGGACATATGTTTTAAAAACATAGACACTATTTCCAGAAACATGGACTAATGCAGAAAATAGATTTTTACCTCTGCATTAACATTTGTGCTTTTTGTACGGAGTACTCGGTCCCAGACTTTCTCTTTCAATGTTTTTGTCCAACGTTGGAGGATGTACTCATCAGGAATCCGTTTAATATCATGCTTATCCAAGATACAGAGGCAGTGCTTGCAAAGCCATCCAACCTCTTCAAAGTGCCTACATCCACAACTGATTTCAATGCGGCTTGGGTGCTTTATGAACATTACAGTTGCAACATCGTCTAAATCGTCTTCTTTAACTACATCTTACAACTTTTTGTCACCCAAGTCCATAGATAACGTAGCATTTGTTTCAAATGATCTACTGAACTCCTTTTGAAAGTACTTGAAAATTTTTAGTGTATACACCTGAAGATATAAATTAAGAACATCAATTAAATATATACTACCCATGTTTATATAAAAACTACCCATGTTTCTGGAAATACTACCCATGTTTCTAAAAATATTATTACCCATGTTGCAGTATATTGAAAATTATTTACCTCTGCAGCATGTTTGACTAAGCCGGAACGCACATATATTTTTGGTGACTGATAGGAGTTCTTGAATTCTTTGAGCGATTCGTTTGTTCGCCAACGGGTGATCATGGCATCAAACAATCTGAAGAATTGCGTCAGAGATGTATTTTTGTTGGACTTGAATGAAATTGAGTTGTTTGTACTCTCACTTCGTTGTGAAGATAGGATGCCGGCTGAGAAGAATGTCTTGATTAGTGCAAGGGACCACTTTTCCTTGAATTTGTACAATCTTTTGAACAATTTTTCTCATCCTGAAGATAATAGATATCGACCATTCCAGCCCAATATTCTTCAAATTCTTCCTCATTGGAGAATCCATATAAGCACAAAGTGAAAGCATCATTGAAAGTGCTATCATGCCTTAGCCTTGCAACATTACTTATGGCATTTTGGTAGAGATGCCATAAACACAGTTTGTGTCTTGTTTCATCACCAAACACCTGCGTAGTTGAGAAGATGACATATATTTCTTAGAACATGGGCAGTATTACTGTGAACATGTAGAACATGTAAAATATACTAACTACAACATGGTCGATCTTACTTAGAACATTGGAAATATTACCGACAACATAAATACCTGCAGAATAGCTTTGGATATAGCTTTATCTTGATCAGTGAATATTGTAACTGGCTTCTTATTCCCCATTGACTTCAAGAACTCTTCCATAAGCCAGATAAATGATTCGGCACTCTCATTTGCAATGAAAGCGCATGCGAACATAACATTGTTCCAATGGTTATTTACGCCCACAAAAGGTGCACAAATTAAGCCATATTTGTTTGTTCTGAAGGTAGTGTCGAATATCATTACATCGCCATAAAGTTCATAATCATCCTTCAGAGATCAATTTTTAATGGATTAGGCAAAGATTATATGAATAGCACGGCATATCAAGAAGATTTCCAGTGAATATTGAATAAAACATAGAAAATATTACTTGGAACATAGATAATATTGCATAAAACATATAGATTACCTGCATCATAGAGTCTCTCCAGTATAGGCCGCATAATCTGCCTTTTTCATCCAACTTTTGGGTGTAAAAAAATTGAGGATCCTCTTCTTGTCTTTGCTTTAGCATATCCAACACATTCTGAGCATCTGCACCACCCATTTTCTTTGTTCTATATCGTGTTATGTAGTTGATATGGTCTCGTTTGATGTTTCCAACGTTCTCTTGTCCACCAGCGACCTCTACCATATAGTTGAATGCATCTGTAGGTCTTAGCATAGCTCTTTCCATTATCTCCAACATCTCTGCCTTCTCATCTGTAAGTCAATATACATATGGATTAAGAACATGACATATTAAAAACATAACATACCCAAAGTTCTTTTTTGACCTGAAATTTTCCGTTCAGATCTGTGATAGTGGCTCCATTGGGGTCTTGTCAGGTTATGGGTGTGATCAGTTATATGTGTGTCAACCACATACTGATGTCATACAAGTACTTGATCCTCATTTGTGCTTTGCAATCTTTCTTCATAATAGTATTTTGCATTCGCCTTTTTTTTTTTTATCTTTTCACCTTCTTCATTCACTGCAGGGGATGGTGTGAGCATTGGACTTTTTTCAATTCTTGTGAGTCCAGCACAACTACACAGAAAGTACTTTTGTTGAATTTCGCCATCTTTTCCACGACGAGATGTCGCCTTCTTGAAAGAGAACCCTACGCTTTTAGCATGTCTTTTGTACAGGTCATGTAACTCATCAAAAGTTCCTGTGATGCCTTTCAAACTTCCACGAACGTTAAAATCGTCACTAAGATTACTTGCATCTATATGTTGGTGAACATAGCATAAAGAGTTTAGAATATGGCATGTTCTACTGTGAACATAGGCAATATGGCTGAAAACATAGAGCACTAAGAACATGGGAGGTATTGCGTGGAACATAGCTAATACTTATTAAAACATAGAATATACTTTTGCAGGTTATTTCATCATGAATTTTTGTATTATCATATTGGCCTAAAACAGAGCATGGCATACACATTGAGAACATGGCATACAGATTTAGAACATGGCATGTTCTACTGTGAACATATGCAATATGGCTGAAAACATAGAGCACTAAGAACATGGGAAGTATTGCATGGGACATAGCTAATACTTATTAAAACACAGAATATACTTTTCCAGGTTATTTATCATGAATTTTTGTATTATCATATTGGTCTAAAACAGAGCATGGCATACACATTGAGAACATGGCATACAGATTTAGAACATGGCATGTTCTACTGTGAACATAGGCAATATGGCTGAAAACATAGAGCACTAAGAACATGGGAGGTATTGCGTGGAACATAGCTAATACTTATTAAAACATAGAATATACTTTCCCAGGTTATTTCATCATGAATTTTTGTATTATCATATTGGTCTAAAACAGAGCCATGGCATACACATTGAGAACATGGCATACAGATTCACAACATGGCATGTTCTACTGTGAACATAGGCAATACGGTTGAAAACATAGAGCACTAAGAACATGGAAGGTATTGCGTGGAACAGAGCATATAAATGATATAAAACATAGATAAATTTTGCCAGAACATGGAAAACGTTTAACAACAAAAAAAATCAACCTATATACCTGTTTTTGAGGTTGTTGTGGTTGCAACAATGGTGGTAACATGAATTGAAGCATCAGGAACATGTTCATCATCCCGAACAACAGGTTCACTATCCCCAGCAACACATTCATCACGATTTGATGCACAATCAAACATCTAACAACAAATACAACAAATCAGGTATAAAGTTAACATAATTGAATTCTACATACGCCGATCTATCAGTTTTAAGCAGCTTGCAACCACAAACAATGAGAACGATGAGCGTATGGGATGAATCATGTACGTATGAGCTTTTTTAACAATGAGAACGATAGACGTGACCTGTACATAAGATACGTAGTTGATTGGTGGTGATTCGGCGGCGGAACGACGCTGATTGGTGGTGAATCAGTGGCGGAACGGCGCTTGGCGGTGCTTTCTCTCTCTAGGGCTCTGTTTTCTCTCTCTACAGAAGAATCGCGATGATGATGAATGAGCCGTGTTGTTTCTGTTTGTATTAATATATGGTATATATAGGATCCATATTTTATAACCCGTTTTTTGACCCGGTTTCTAGCTTTTTAGTTGGGTTGTGGTTGTTTTAGAAGGTAGTAGTTGTGTTGGGGTTGATTTATAATTATGATAAATTGGTCTCTAGAGTCTCTTTTTAAGCATGGTCTCTCATGAGACTCACTCTTATTTTTATGTTAAAACTTAAAAAGAGCAATAAATTTGATGAATACCGACCTTCGAAAACAAATCGGATTGGGCCAATTCGGATTCATTGTTAATTGAATATTTAAACACAAAATTATTTTTATAATGAAAATTTATGACATATTACAACTTCAAAATCTTAATTATAAGTTAGTTATATATGAAATATATATTTTAAATGAAAATAATTATGTATTCCCTATAAATTTAATTCTGGTCATTTCGGATTGAAAGAGTTCGGGTTACATTTAATTCATATCGAGTGAATTTCGGATGTAATTTATTCAGGAGATTTCGGATTGTTTAATTCAAATAAAAATATTTCGGGTGCTTTCGGATCGGATGAATTGAGATCGGGTTTCGGGTCAAAGTTCGGATGTTTGACCATAAATTTTCAGATGAGAATTCGGGTTTCGGATTCGGCTGGCTTTTGCCAGGTCTAGCTTCGGATACTATCTTCCCAATAACAAACGGTAAATATAACACCTCAAGTGATCGTGGTTGTTATGTAGAACTCAGTTTATTCAACGTAGGAAAATAATAAGAGTCTTACAAAATTTAGAATTGAAGAGCTAACCAAATTTAATGAGCAAGAAAAAGATGACACAGGGAGAACAGAATCAAAGGGTTGTAATGCAATCAAAACAGTAAAATGAAATAAAATAACAAGAATAGGCAGAATACAAATTGCAGAATCAATGCCAGGGTCAGTGCCCTTCTTAATTGCGCCGCTCCAACCCCGGTTGGGCCATCCTGCCTTCCAGACTGCTCCATAAGCCTGTGTATTCATCATCCCCCCTCCCCGAAAGGAACCTTGTCCCCAAGGTTCACTTTTGGATTTAGCTTCTCAATCATTGGCAACTCCTGGTCTTCGTCTTCAATGCTAAAGAAGTCCCGTCGGGTAGATGATTCGTCAAACGCTGCAATTAGCTCCACTTCCTTAACTATCGGTGTTGGCACCTCTGCCCACGATGCAGCTTTATTCCTGGTTCATGATGATTGCTTAGGAATACAAAATCAGCACGTACCTGCAGTGGCGGACGCACGCATAGCCAAGGGGAGGCAATTTTGATTTCTGTTGTTAGTTGTCTATACCCTTTTTCAAATTACAGATATATGTTATATATGTTGTTTTGCAAATGCAAGTTGTTAAACTCATTTGTTCGACTGGTAAAGTAATTGGTATGGTACTGTGGCCCCAGGTTCGATTCTTGTGGCTCTCTCTATATTTAGTTTTTTTTTATTTTTTTTTGTCTTCCTTGTATATCCTCCATATTTTTTTTAAAACGTACAATATCCACCATAATATTTCTTCTTTGGTTCTATTATTTTATTTAGTAACTTAACAAATAATATTATACTATAAGTATTGGATTAGTTATATGTATTTCTTCTTTATTTTTTTTCTTTAACTCATGGGGAGCAAAGGCGTGCAACGCTTGCCTCAGACGGAAGTGGGTCCCCATCGTCGATTCTTTGTTTTGGCAGTGAAAAGCAAATCTACTAGTGCATTTTCTCTTTAAAATTTATTTTTCTCTTCAACAATACAATGATAAACTATAATACTTATTTTATATGGTATTTTACTTAGAATATTTTGCCTCCCCTTACCGGAATTCCTGCATCCGCCACTGCGTACCTGCCCTTGTACCGTAACCGACGAGCCATCCTCTTCCACCTTACCGAGAATCATCTTCTGAAAAACATATTGTACTTCATTTGGATGTATGGCAAATCCAGCACTTCACCAAGCTAATGCACATTCAAGCCTTCTCTTGAATATCTGAGGGCACAAATATGCATGGCAAGGTCATCCTTCACACATTAATGTCATACTACGATGTCGAAATTGGAACAACACCGGTCCATGTCATTCCTAGAGTAAAGTCATCTATCATCAACCGTGTGCACAGTGATTGTGAAACTAACATGCTGAATGCGGAGCTTGACATTATCATATCGTTGACTACTAGGCATACTTTCAACACTTGATGTGTGCACTATCAATCTTGGAGTGACTTTCTGTAATGACCCGACCACTAATCAGGCGAGACCCGATCCAACGGGCCGGCAAGGTTATTGCGAACTAACTTAGACACATCTCGATGGTATGATATTGTCCGCTTTGGTCCTGAGCCCGCACGAATTTACTTTTGGAATCAACCAAAAGTCCTCATACCTTGTGAGAGTGGTGGTCTAACATATATAACATTTATCCCATTCATTCTTAAGCGTATGGGATGCGGAGTATTACAATCTACCCCCCTTAAATTCTCGACGTCCTCGTTGAGACTTAGGGGTTACAATCTGTCCCGTGACCAACCATCCGTGCGGGATTCTAGAGGTGGCCCCTACGGGCTCAAGAGGTGGCTCCCATCGCCCATACGGTGTAGCACTTTGTCCCATATGTAACTTAGCTCCTGCAGTTCTGGATAGTCCGCTCTGATACCACTTGTAATGACCCGGCCACTAATGGGCTGAGACCCAACCAAACGGGTCGACAAGGTTACTGCAGACTAACCCACACACGTCTCGATGGTATGTTATTGCCCGCTTTGGGCCTGAGTCCGCACGAATTTACTTTTGAAATCACCCAAAAGACCTCATACCATGTGAGAGTGGTGATCTAACATACATACCATTTATCCCATTCACTCATGAGCGATGTGGGATACATGGTATATATTACACTTGCCCTGTTGGCCAACCTAGTCGATGCACTATCTGATTTTGACACGAAATTCACACTAGCACCCGAATCAACCAGTATCAGGACACGTGTCTTTGCACCATGCCGTTGAAAGTCAAGGGCTCACACATCAACACCTCGCTTTCCCCCACCAATGGCACTGACCTAGGAACTTCTTCATATATAGTGCGTATTACACCTGTACTGGCTGTACACCCACCATGTGTGTCTCGATTCCCTCACATGCAACAATTTTTCATCAAAACCTAGGCATGGCACATTCTCTATACATTTCCCAACCTGAATGCACTTAGCTTTTTCATCCATCATGACAGGACTATGTGTTGCCAACCAAGCCATCCCCAGTACCACATGCTCCTCTATGAAATTCGTATGTTGTCGTACTGCCTCTATTGATCAGCTTCTTTATTGGCAATTTGGCATATTGCTTACCTCTATTTTATTTTATTTTTTAATTAACAAACATGTTATATATTTGATCAGAAAGAAGATGTATATCTAATTGTATTATCTCTATTGTTCCTTTGTATGCGAGGTCGTACAGTTGTTGTATCGTGCCATGAGGGTAAACGGCAGGCCCCATGGAGACTCCATATTCGAGGAACGGTTATATCATGATGTCAGTAGGGTTGAAATGATCGTGAGGTTGAAATCAAAATTGCCACTACTGAAGCGCAAACGATAAGCAGATTGCAAAATGCGAGGCTAAGGCAAATGGAACTCCTCGAGAACAAGAAGAAAGAATTGAAAAGGTTGTTGCCTAGGATAAGGCCCAACTTGAGAGCGTATTTACATGAGTATGCTCGATTGATGGAAAGTCCGATGGGTGCTGAACTTTGGTTGTCTTACAACGACAACAACAAGGTCGAATAGATTCAAATACACTACGAAGAGACAAAGGACTAGAGCCCCGGACTAGCAAGGGGCATGACATCCGCTACGTACCGTGCAGACGAATGGATCATAATGTGCCATGGTTTGTACTGTTGTCATCTATGGAGTATTTAATGCATGACTTTTCATTCATGTTTACACATAATATTTGTTTTGAAATTTGTATGAACACTGACTTGGAGCAATATTTTTCGTTTATTAAGTAAATATACTCATCGACTACGTACTGTACGCAAAATAATATTGAGGAAGTCGATTCACAGTCTTTTTACACCAAAAAACGACCAAATTTAATTAACGGACTGGAAAAAAAATGGCCGAGCCAAAACAGATTGCATCATACACGGAAAAAATTAAATAAACAAAAAGAGAATTTTCGAGGTCAAGTACGAACATGGAAAGCCACCACAAATTATTTCCCTTCTCTTTTGTTTATCATCTATAATTAAATCCTCCAACACATAATTCTAAATAAAACACACAAATCTCAATAAGATTCTACTCAAATTTCGAGATATGGTACAAAAAATAAAAAATAAATTCATTCTTACACATCATCATTATCCTACTCTATATACCTATTTATCTCCCAAAATACCTCCAAACACAAGTTTTACTCATCTCCTTAAAATGGGTTCCTATTCATCAACTAAGGACATGTCTCTAAAATGGATGTTAAAAATAGAGACAAACAACCTCTTTATTTGTTTCTACTATTTTTGTGTTTTGCATGTTATTTCTATACTCCCTACGGTTTCTGCACCAAATGTTCACTAGTTGAAGTGAAGGTTACATGTGCTTAGTGTTCCCCTTTCTCTCCTGTGATACAACGATCCACTTTCACTGTAGACTCACTACCAATACCTCCTAACTCGTTTCTAGGATCGCGTAAAACACCAATAATTGCTAAAATGAATTCATCACATATAATACAAAGAGCATCAAGTAGAAAGATTTGACGATTCACCTTTATAAAAGGGGTGTTTATCTACTCATTAGCTTGAGTAGTAAACATCAAAACAATGAAATAAACTAAAGAAAAGGATGAGAACAAAATGTTGACGGTCTTCCTTTGTTCATCAATGGCGGTGCCTTTGGTTATGGTGAAAAGGGTTGGAAAATTATGATTGGGGTTTATGAGACGTAAGAAAGGTGTGTTGATTTAGTGTGTTTAGGGGGTTTATACAATGGGGGAAAGGTTGAAAATTTCGTGGCATTAGGGTTAGGAAATGAGGTTGATCATTGGCCAAAAAACACGAGAAGACTTGGGGCCAAAGAAATCACAATGAGCTGGACCAGAGAGTTCTCAGCGGCCGCTAGCTAAAGTTGCCGATCTTCGGCTGCCATTTCAGATGTTGAATCTTTGTTTTCTTCAACAGTGGTTTTTACTACTTTGAAAGATCTTTACAACGGTATGTCTCACGTATTCATTGGATCTTCCAAGCATCTTCTATGAATTTATGTTCACGATCGTTCATCTTCTCATATTGTATATGTTTTTCCATATTAGCCTCGTTTTTCGCCATATTCTTCTCAATTTCCATTTTATCCCCTGTGTATCCATGAAAACCGGTAAGTGTCCATGATAAGAATACTATGTATAGTAAAGACATGACATAAGGAAACTAGAAGGAAATGAGAATTCAACAGAAGTTGGCAACTAGCAAAGACTAATAGATTGTTTGAATTCGATTTATGGAGGCCTGATTCAGAAAGGGGTTTGCTAAGGTGAATAGTAATTATGGAGGGGATTAATATTTATGTTTGGTGTTAATTTGAAAAAAAAAACTTATAGGTAGTAGTATCGGGTAATGATTGAATTTGATTTGTTTAAGGTGAATACTATAAATACCTTTTGAATGAAATACTCCACATTATCATCCCACCCAGACTCTCTGAACCTTTGCAAAGATTATGGGAGAGACTCAAAAAGCTTAGCATTATCGTCTTCCTCAGACCTCAGTTGGGGTGTATGTTCCTCCTCCTCCACCTCCCTCACATAAGGTGATTCTCCCGGTTCCATCTCTTTAACCTTTTCGGCCCCAAACCGATTAGCATTCAACCTTTTCATCTCATCCTTCTCATAATTACTAAACACAACGAGTTCATAAATTTCAAAGTTGGTGAGCATAGTACGCTTGGTGGATGGAGGCCGGGTTTGAAGTCGAGCCTTGGGCCGTGAAGGGAGCTCCAGAGGAATGTCTATATGCCTCTTGGTGGACTGCCTACGGTGGAGCGTATCCAACATTTCCTCTAAAGAACTGCTAGCCATTGGATTTGGAGATGCATACAACATTTCTACGGCTCTATTTGAACACAATATTCTCAAATTCACGATCAATCTTTCATTTATGCGGATTTCGAACAATGCCTAAGGCGACATTGTTCAAAAAAATCATGAAACCGAAACAAACGTGGAAGAAACCTCAATGCAAGGAAAAGTGGCTCTCCTCATAAAAGAAGTAAGATGTTTGTTGAGGAAACCAATATAGAGCTGCTAATGGTGTTGAAGGAAACCAATACACAAACCAATCAATGAATTCAATAAATA
Organism: Plantago ovata; assembly: GCA_028274465.1. Taxonomy (NCBI): domain Eukaryota; kingdom Viridiplantae; phylum Streptophyta; class Magnoliopsida; order Lamiales; family Plantaginaceae; genus Plantago; species Plantago ovata. Next base: position 57,766,055 of record CM051455.1, read on the forward strand.
GAATCTCCGAATGATTACAGAAGAAAAAAAGTAAATTAATGAAATGCACGTGAAGAATTATGAAGTTTTTAGGAAGAGGAAGATTTAATGGAGATTTTTGGAGGTGGAAAAATGTTGAATCGTGTCCTTTCCAGGGAGGTCAAATGAAAGAAAACCGTTGAAATCTGATATGGATATTCAATTATTTAATTAATTAAATGACTATATATGGTGAAGAAGTTGACTATATTGACTCGTTGTCATGATTAAAATAAGAAAAATGGGGTTTTATTAAGCATTTTTTGTTGGGATCAGATAATTAGTTATTAATTGTGGCTCCAAAATACCACTCTGAAAAAATTAATTACCAAAGTATTAGGTTCACAAAAATATTGGCATGTATTCCCACATTGTGAAATTATCATATTTGTTTCTCCATTATTAAAGATCGTGAATGTGACATATAAGAGCAATCTGGTAAAAAATAATAATTTGAAGATGTAAGAGAAAAAAAGGGGACGGTGACAACCCAAAATAGTTCAAACTGATTAGACTATGACCCATTTTGCATGAATGAAATAGATATGTGACAATTTGTTATGGTTTTGCATGTGACTTTTGTGGAACAGTTGTTACTTTAGTTGAGAATTTGTGAATAATTTTGCGATCAAAGTTTTTTAAAAACAATCTACATATAGAGGGACTAATGTAATATAGGCCAGAACTCGAATCAATAAAATTCGAAGACGGGAATTTTTTAATATTTCGGTTCTTTCTACAATTGTCAATAGTTATTAGACTTTATTTCGAATTTGACTTTTTACTTCAACAAGTTAAGTTTTAGTATTTAAATACCTCGTCAAAACGTTGTTCTATTGAGATTTGTTGATTATTGAATAAAAAACAATTGAGTTTTTCTCAAAAATTTCAATTCTTTAGTATTCTCCGAAATTGATAAAGTTTTGAATATCATTCTTTCTGACGTGTCCATGCACGCCAAATCAGGGACTAACATTTAAAACAAGCTAGGGCCAGTTTAAAACAAAAAAGTCGTTACGAACTTTTGTTGCATTAGAGAAAATATAGTGACCATTATATTAGTAACTGTTTCCGTAACTTTTGAAGGACAAATAATGGCCCTAATGATGACGATAAACTAGTACCCGTCATCAAGGCTTTATTTCGACATTTTATTGTTCTTTTACTTCATATTTTAGTTAGAATTAGTTACTTTTGATATGCTTTGTGTCACAGGGTCCCCGGATGCACTTTGGTGAAAATAGCGTAAAATAGACTTATTTTGGTGCAATTTGAGCTTACTTTGGAGTCTTGACTTTTCGATTGAGTAACTGGTGGTTCCCGAGGTCCAAGAAGTGCAAAATATGGCTTTTGAAGGAATTTTGAACACATGGAAAAAATAAAAGTTCGACAAAAATATCTGAACCACATTCGCTACTCGCCAGAGGAGCTGGCGACGCCAGGCATACCCGCGAGGTCCATTGGCGGCCAGACAACTGCGCGATTTCAGATTCCGGATTTTGTATTTAAACTCGTTTTTCAGTATTTCGATTAGGTTTTATCATTAGTTTGCAGCCTATCACGAACCCTAGAGAGAAGATACACTTGGAGGCAACCCTTAGCCTCCTTTCTCTCGATTTTCATCATTGGATTTGCTACCGGTGCTAGATTTCATTGCTTTGTTTGGATTCGACATTGGATTGATATTGCTCAACCTTACATTGAGTATTTTTCGTATCAATCTCTATTTTTTTTTCCAGATTTACTATGTTTTCTATTGCTATGGTTATGATTATGGATATTGTGTATGCTTTATTTGTTATGAGTAGCTAATAGGTACGTGTTGATGGTAGGATGTAGGTTGTATTAGCATGGATTATGATTATGTTAGCATGTGAGGTTATGAAAAGGATGCGTATGTGTATGTTTATGGCCTCAGTTATGTAGAGTTTATGGTTTGCTAATACCAAAACCTTCGAATTAGGATAGTGGCAGGATCCTAGGTTAATTAAAGACTATAAACAATCGCTTGCAAATAATATATCTTCGAATTGGATAGTGACAGTTTCCATGGTCGATTAATGGCAATTACATAGCCATAACTACATGTATGTAATGTTGAAAATTTAGTATGTGTTGAGTAGCTCCATGTATGCTTGAGATTTCTAAGTAATAGTGCCTCGTAATGCCTTCAATGATATTGTATGATTCGTTATCCATGTTATTGATGATACATGTCTACAAACGGTGTGACTACCTACGTCTATCACTTGCTAACATATGAATAAGTCATGTTAATATGCCTACTACCTACTATCAACCGCTTATCTCTATATTGAATCTCGTTAGTATTTATCTCTATTGTTATTGTTAGTGTTTACTATTTGCAATCGTATTATTTCATCCACAACTATTTCAACTATTTGTTATTGATTGATTAAGTAGAAAGTGAATTAGGGACAACTTAGTCAAATCCTTAGAGACCGACACTCGAGTTAGCTTGCCATTACACTAAGTTCTGTGTGATTGAGAGTTAGCTTGGCTTGAATATAAATTTATTTTGATGGTTGTTTATGCACGACGATTTTCGACCCATCACCTAATAATAAAAACAATCCTACTAGATTCAACAATTAGATTTTAGTTCAAAATCTTATTTTTGAGTTAACAATATAATAAACCAAACAAGGTCTAAGGCCTTAAAATTAGGAAAAATAAATGAATAAATAATTAGTCCTTAACATTAAAAAACAAAAAAAACAAAAAATAAATAAATAAAAGGAATTTTTTAAAGAAATAAACAAAAGGAATTTTAAAAATTTAATCATTTTTTTTCTTTTCCTTTTTATTAATTAATCTTTTTATTTTAGATTCTGGTGCCAGAAACAGTACTCGCATAGCGTCAGCTAGAGATATGTTCAAGCTCCGGCCAGAGCTTGCAGCCGCAGGTTACATGCTCCAAAATCTCTAGTTTGCACAGCTTCGATTGGAGATATGCAATCTCCGATCGGAGCTTGACGAGTGCAAGCTCCAGATTCAGAGCTTGCACAGCTTCATATCGAAGCAATGCAAATTCCAATCTGGAGCTTGTCGCTCCTTTACTGAAATTCGAATTCGGTGCTAGAAAAGCTTTTAAAGAGGGAAGAAAGAAGAAGGAAAAAATATAAAAAGAACGATTTTTTTTTTAATAAAAATTATGGGACTTGTTTAAGAATTTTATTTTATATTTTAAACCAAAACTTAAGGCATGTCTGGTTTCAAATATTGAATTTTGATAGTCAACCTAAAAATGGACTAGAATGTAATTGATGAGTCTGGGCATTTAATTATTTTTTCAATTTTTTTTTCTCCGTGTGGAAATTTGAATTGAAGCTATTTTATTGATAAAATGAACTCTAGTAATAATATCGCACGATACGCGTGTAAAACGTTTTCCTTGTAATATATAATATTACTAATTGAATATCGATATAGAGAAAGAAACAAAAAAACATATAAAACAAATATTAAAAAATGAGTAAGGAAAATGTTCTTATAATTCTTGTACTATTTGAATGCTAATAATGAAATTGTATGAATAAGTCTGGAACGCTTTGAATATTAATTGTTATACAAATGATTAAGCTTCGTTGTCTTTTTTTTTTTGTCATGTCATTGATCTTCCCCCGCTCGTGCTGTCACAAAAGCATCCGGTCCTCTTGTGTTGGATATACCTAAGATTGAAAGTACATTTGAGATATTAGCTTGCATCCATTAGGTGTATTACATTTACTTAACAGTTATAAATTTAGGAAATATTGTTAGATGATGCATACATTACTCATTATTGGTTGTGCTTGACAAACTATCTTCGTGCTGATTTAGTAGGATCTCTTTCTAGATGATATTCCTTGTCCTTTCGTACTCTCCGGAGTCTGCTGGTGGCTTTATTAAGAGTAAGTATATAGAGAGGTAGATATGTCCTACTACCTAGGAAAAACCTGGTTTTTATTGAAAAAACCACTCTCAAAATCGGAAATTGGTTTTACCAGGGAATTAAAAAAAAACGGCTCAGTATTATACCCCAATAATCACGCTCAAATCACAGAAAAACCCAAAACACATAGTAAAAGGTGTAACTGCGTGTTTTGCACCAAATTCTGATAGTATGTAATGTGTATGTCCTAGAGACAACCTTTATTAAGGACAAATGTACTATTACACAGTCAACGTAATATATTATATGTTTGTTTATTCATGTTTACGTTTGCATATGTATTTATATATTACACCAGGCGTACAACATGTCATATCTTTATCTGGTTGGTCTGTATAGATATCAAACATGTCCCCAGTGGATAGATGACTGATCACATAATTAGTGGGAACTATGTGAATTATCATCTATCCCAAACTCTCCATAGTCGAAGCTCATCTCGGATGTAGGGGTCTGAATGAGGCAATCGAGACTAGTATGCGTGGATGTTATACTTGTTAGAGCAAGTGTGAGTCGATCCCACGACCACGGAACGGATCGTTAGAGCGAGTCCATGATGTTCCCATAATTGCACATAGTTGTTCGAGGAGGATACCGAACAATGGAAGTACCCACCGGAAACTCCCATCGATGTGTATTCTACACTAAATTGTCTATGGGAACTAGAGTTGTCGAAGTGATGCCATTCGTCCTTAGACTCTCAAGACTTTATCATCACATTTGTTGCGCCATAGTCTTTGGTTGGAGACCAAAGCTTACGCCCTGAATAAGAGTTAGATACGGCCCTTCTGGGACTATGGCAATAATACAAATGTGGGTGATAAGTGATCCTGGAGAGGATTCATCTCTCATATGTAGCATTGGAGAGAACTGCTCAAGTCGTTCATAGTTGTGTTGGTAAAACCGTTGGCCAGCGTATGGATATATTTATGAAAGGTCGTAAGATATATTGCATTAACCAAGCAACTAACTGAAGGCGCCATGGGTGTATTATTGGAATAGACACTTCATCGATCCTAGATGCATTCGATTTCGTCAGATGAAAGGACCTTACCATCGCCGCATTGAGTGCAACAGGCTTCAACAACGAAAGGTAGCTTCGAGATTCCTCTTAAACGTCCTCATGTATTAAAATTGCAATTGGGATTGTCTAGGAATTCCATAACGCTTAGTAAAGGTACTAACTTAATACACTGAGGCCCTATGGGCCACACTATGTGGTGAACCAGCATATCCGCATGACTATAGGAAAAGGATTATAATTAACTGAGTTAATTATAATTAGTTATGGCGCAATTAATATTATAAGAATATTAATTGAATTAATTGTATTTATGAAAATACAATTAAGGGTAATTTTCATACAGACCCCCTGTTAATTTCATCAATTACGAATCTTCCCCTGCTAGTTCAACAATAACATATTTTCCCTCGTTAGTCAAAAACAATTACATCCAGCCCCACGACTTTGACTTTCGGCGAATTAAGGCCTGGAAATGACAAATTTGCCCTCATTTAAAATTCAAATTTCAGAAACACCCAAACACAATCAACTTTCCTTTATTGCACATTTGACTCCAAAATTTCTAATTTTACAAAACTAACCTACATAATTTTTTAAAATTTCAACATCATCCAAAATATTTTTGTAAACAAGTCCCTACACATTTTATATCTCAATATCAACTCCATAATATTAAAATAAATAAATAAGTAATAATAAGAATTCCAAAAAATAATTTAAAATTAAAAAAAAACAAAAAAGAAAAGAAAAAAACGGCGATCGGAGCTGGCAGCTCTGGTCGGAACTTTAAATAACTCCGACGGAGCTATTTACAGCTCCGATCGGAGTTGTAATTAGCTCCAACCGGAGCTATTTCAGCTCCGATTGGGGCTGAAAACAAAGCCCCAATCGGAGCTGTAAAATAGCTCCGATCAGAGCTGTAATTAGCTCCGACCGGAGCTATTTACAGCTCCGATTGGGGATCTTTCAGCCCCAGTCGGAGCTAGCTCCGATCGGAGCTCCGACTGGGGCTGAAACAGCCCCAATCGGAGCTGTAAGTAGCTCCGGTCAGAGCTAATTACAGCTCTGATCGGAGCTCAGCCCCGATCGGAGCTGATTTACAGCTCCGTCAGAGCTGCAAATAGCTCCGACCGGAGCTATTTACAGCTCCGGTTGGGGCTGCAAATAGCTCCGATCGGAGCTATTTACAACTCCGGTCGACGGAGTTGTGTGGGGACAACTCCGGTACCGGAATTTTTCCGGTACCGGAGTTTAGAGCTTGAAGAAGAAGATGATTAATGAAAAAAAAAAGGAAAAAGGAAAGAAAATATTGAAAAAAGAAAAAGTAAAAGATAAATGAAAAAAGAAAAATATTGGTAAGGGCATGTTTGGGGAGAGAAGATTTGTAAGTTGGTCAACATTTTTGGATAAATGGGGCTAGATGTAATTGTTGAACTAGTAGGGGAAGAAACGTAATTAGGTGCAGCAGTGGGGGTAGTTTTTAGAAAATTCCCTACAATTACAGATTATATTTTAGAAATATAATTGTGGTTGGAATTAAACGGATATATTAATTAGATTAATATATGCACATGGGAAAAATCTAATTAGAATTAGAATTGCTATAGATTTGCATGTGGGTCCCAAAAGTGGGACCCACCTTCCCTCCTAAGTGGAGCGGCCGAATTGGGGATGGAGGAAGGAGTTGATTCCTTTCTCCAATCAAACTTATGGGGCAAATTTTACTAATTGAGTTATATTTTAATTGGGAGATGAACGTGGACATAAAGGTTTACTTGTGCAATAAGAATTAGAATTCTTATTCCTTTTAGGAGTCTAAAAGAATGTTCTTTAGGCTTCTATTCACTACTATAGGTAGATGGTTAGGAGAGCTTTGTTCATACTTTATCATTCACTCTTCTATTCTCTCAAGAAAATAAATCTCTCCTCCCTCCTACCACATAGCACGCCGCCGCCCCCTTTTTCCCAAGTCAACCGAGTTTGACTCGAGAATATCCTGGCATTCTCTCGATAAGCTGTTCATCCGTGGATACCAAGGTTGAGGTTTTAAGAAGTTGGAAACTAATCTTTATCGTTTTGCAGATAATCAAGAAGGAAAATTAGATATCTTCGACTTCATCGAAGAAGAAGATACAGTTGATTACTACGAGGATCTTGCTGATTGGAATCCAGCTATCAATTCTGTTTTAGTTCTTGCTTTCAGAGTATTGTAAGTCTTCTGACTAATGTGATTCAATACATATTATATGCATGATCAATTAGTATGCATATTAAGAAAATTTTGAAATTCCGCTGCACCACCCTAGGGGTAATTCTGACCGTATTTTCTTACAGTGGTATCAGAGCGCATGCTAATCATGTATATATGTGTATGTTGTATGATTAATTAGTTTATGTGGATGCAATTGATTCTATGTTAATTCGATTTATAGAAGTTTTGTTTTTTAAATAAGTTTTAAATTGATATTTTTCAAAAAAAATAAAAATTTATATATATATGCAAATATGCGTAAGTACGCTGACAGTAACGAGTAAAATGAGAACAAAGTGTGCTAAAAGATAAATACATGAAATGTAAAGAACAAATGGTTTATAGTTGTCTCTTAGATGGGTTTAATCTCCTAACTAATCCACTCGCCCGTCCAGATTGGAATTTACTATATATGCTTTGAGTTACCGTTACAAATTCACTTACACTAGCTAAATTCACTTACACCCTTTTTTATATTAACCTCTCAACGCCCCCGTTGATTTATCCAGACAAAATATGTGTTCTATTGCACATGGGTTATGCCAAACAAGGGCGAATTTGTGATTTATGACTTGTTAAGGATAGTGGGTTCAAGGTTCTGCCCGCGGGAGCGAATGTTCTGAATGCACAGGATAGTTGTGGATGGTAAATTATAAATACGTATGTGAAAGAAAACAATCGGTCCTTTAATGTCCTACTGGGAGCGAAGTTATGATATGCTCACCCGTTTTTTTTATTGTTTATGTTTGTTTTTGACGGTTTTTTAGGAGGCTGGTATGATTGTATTGTTTGGTTTAGTGGTAGGAATCACAATAAAGTTGTGAGATAAAGATTTTCCAAAAATGAAAACGTAAATAGGGATAAAATGGAATATATAAACAATCTAAAAGAATAAAAAGATGAGTATATATATATATAGAGAGAGAGAGCGAGAGACACACACACACACACACGGAACCTATGTTTTAAAAAACGGAGTCGGAGGTTGAGCCGGACACCCCCCCAAAAAGGTTTAACCTCTTGAGCCGTTATGTGAGCCGGTGTATCATTATAATATTATTAAGGGACAGTATCTTTTTAGGGTATCATTAGCGTACCTAATAACAGATTAGTACCCATTAGACAAACAATAACATTTTAGTGCCAAATTTGACCAACCAAAATCTGATTTTGGGACAGCCAAACAAGGTTGTGTGGGAGGACTAAAATGTAATTGAATTTTATCTTTTTTTAGTCTTTTCTTTATTTTTCTTTTATTTTTTACTTTTTTCTTTTTATTTTTCTTCTCTTCTTCTTCTTCATTCTTCAAGTCTACTACCGGATTTCAGTACCGGAATCCTGTCATCAGAATCCGGCCAGATCGGAGAAGCTTCGATCTGGGACTCCCAGATCGGAGCTTTGCAGCTCCCGATCTGGGAGCTTGCAGCTCCCAAATCGGGATCTGCACAAGCTCCGATCTGGGAGCTTAAGTGCTCACAGATCGGAGCTTGTACAGCTCCCAGATCAGGATGCAACTCCCGATTTGGGAGTTGCACAGCTCCCTGACCGGAGCTTGTAAAGCTCCGGTCAGGGAGCTTGCAAGCTCCGATCTGGGAGCTTAAGTGCTCCCAGACCGGAGCTTGCATTATTCTGGTGGACGGTGGAGCAGAGCTCCGAATTATTCCGGTGACCGGAGTTCTGAAGAAGAAAGGGAGATAAAAAGAAAAATAAAAACAATATAAAAGAATTAAAAAGAAAAAGGAAAATAATTTTGTCTTCTACTGTAGCTAAGGCCTTGTTTGTTTGGGCATGAAATTCTCGGTTGCAAAGTTGTAAATATTGAGTAGTCAACCCAAAAAGGTACTAAAATGTTATTGTTGAACTAAAGGGTATTAATCTGTTATTAGGTGTCACAAGGATACCCTTCTATGATAATAACTTTATTATTAATATATAATATACTAATATTAATATATTTATACTATGTTATTATTCATATTTCCATCCAAAATCACACTAAACAAGATTAAATGATCACCAAGTAAAATGATTTGGTGAAGATCCATATTCAATCAAGATGTTGATGGAAAAATGCTTCTTTTTTTTTTTTGCAATTTTACCCAAAAAAAAGGCTCAACCTCCGACTTAACCGCTTTTCGGTTCACCGGTTTTGCCGTTTTTCCGATTTTAGGGCCTCCGAGTTTTTAGCGGTTTAATAGCGGCTTTAGACCGGCAAGCTCCGATTTCCATGGTTCGACCGGCCGGCTCACCCCGGTTTTTAAAACATAGCACTGAACCATAAAATGGCCTCCCATTTATTTTATTTTATTTGAAGTTGTATATTTTGCGTTTAGAGCAAGCAAGTATATAATACTCCAGAATATAAATGTTGCAAGAGTCACATACTTTATCTTTTTGCAATAGAAAATAATGATAACTATTGTCTTTGTTGTTAATTAAATCTAAGGCACATATATTAAGCATCTCTAAGTAAAGATGCTTTAAAAGCTTGGCCACTTGGTCAATAAATTTGTCACATTATACAATCTGCTACATGCATTAATAATATATATACATCAGGAATTGAGCTGTTCATAGTAATAGAGCTGCAATGAAAGGAGAAGGTGAAATTGAAGTGAAGGTTTCTGTTGGTATCCAAGTCCTGTGGAAGGCTCTATCCAAGGACTTCAAGACTACTTCTCCTGCAGTTATACCAAATCTGGTCAAGAAATTGCAAGTCTTGGAAGGAAATGGTGGTTCCGGAACTGTTTATCTCTTTGAATTTGGCCCAGGTGATGAATAAGAAGCTGTTCATGTTTTATTACCTAGTTAGAAACTCTTCTGGCATAAGATGCTTTATATTTATTGCAATTTTCTCTATGGACAGATGTACCAAAAAGTATGAGTTACCAGAAGGAAAGGGTGGTCGATTTTGATGAGTCCTTGCATCGAATTGCTCTGGAGGCAGTAGAGGGGGGTCGACTTGTAAGTGGCTATACGTTCTACAAAAACACTTTCCAGCTTACTGCACTGGGAGATACAGAGACTATGGTGCTAATCAAGGTGCAATTCGAAACTGCTCAAGGTCATGAATCTCGTGGACCAGAGGAACTGTTGAAGCCTACAACGTTTTTCATTCAGTCACTTGAGGCTTTTCTGCTGAAATAATTAAAGCTTGGAATGTTGATGGTAGTCTTCTTGTACTTTCAACATGATGCATTTCTCAAATGAAATAAAAAATTTATTAGATAACTGATGAAGAACATTGCAGTAGATATATATTACGGAATAGTAATAAAATAAATTTACAGATTTATGGATCACAAGACTACTACTACTTTTTGCAAACAATTACTCCACGCGCACCGGAAAAATCCATCATTCCATTGTCTGCAATCTCCACGATTGGCTTTACATCTTCCTTATTAGACGAAAAAACACATTTTTTGCAATCTGCTGTCAAATGTGAAGTAGTCAAGTAGTACTTCTACATTTATCTTCTCCCCCATGACCGCCATTGCAACGCGTAATCTTGCAGGCTCTCATAATCAAGCTAGCTAGTAAGTCCTGCCAAGTACATCTTCTATTGCAGGGAAATATCAAAAGAACTTAAACTGGACTTCTAAGTGCGTACGTGAAATGATCGTCTGAATTTATCTGGTATTATGAACTACGTCTTCTCGTTTGTAAGTCTACCAATATTTATTGTAGTTTAGTGTAGCAAATTATTGTAAGTTACTGTACTAATGGAATCACTTGTAATTTTAACTTTTTTCATAATGATCTTTTTGTGGTATATTCTCATAATATATAGTTTTACAAATTCTTTTCCCGATATGATTTAAAATTAATATGAGATCAAATGGAGTCTTGAAAATGTCGAAATTTTCTAAATGAGAATTTTTTGGAGAGACGGGTGAAGTACAAAACATATGTAGAGCATGTCATTGACTACGTAAATCATGAGCTTCAATTGCAATGACCCAAATTCTTCAAGGCATTAAGCCAAAAACATTTGAACGGCATTTCTTCTTGGATGCACATTTCAAGGTATTAAGCCAAAAACACTTGAAGAACTTGCAACCCCGTGCACATGGCATTGAAATAAGCATGGACCCTCATAAAACACAGGAAGATAGCCATGTAAGCGAAGGTGAAGACAACGTTGATGCTGGAAGTAACACCCACGACCAAAGTCAAAGTCGTGATGATGAAGAAAGCGATAGCCAAAGTCACAGTCACGACAGTAGGAAGTGATGAAGATGAAGAATCATCTTACTTCATCTGTGCAAACCTGCTCCTAGATACGAACCTAAACTATATATACATTGCCTTCAAATGAAATCTCCACAAGCTTGCTCCCATATATAATCTTAAATTGTGGACGACCTTCAAATTAAATTATCTTCTCCTTAATATGGGAATAAACATTCTGCATAAACTGTTTGTACTGCTCCACGACACAAGCATAAACTGTCTACACCACTCCACGAGACGAGTATAAACTATCTTCACACCTCCTCAACACAAGCATAATATGTTACGATGTTCAAAACCAAGGCTCCTTGACATGAGTGAAAACTGTCTGCACACAAGTCCAAAACAAAGCTCCTTGACACGAGTGCAAACTGTCTGCAAGCTGAAATCAAAGCTCATTTACACGAGAGAAAATTTTCAGCATATCTTCAAGTATCTACTCCTTGACGCACTAGCATAAACCTTTTTTTTTTGTTTGAAACAACAAATGTTACAACTACTTCTACACTATACAAACTTCCTAACCACCTTATTTCTCCATATCTAAACCAACCTTATAACTCCGCAACCGCCGGGATCGAACCCTGCACCTCTCCTTCACTATCCCAACTCTTTACCGCTACACCACCTTATGATTCCACGCACTAGCATAAACTACATGTTACTCCTTGCTTACATGAGTATAAAGTGGACGACACCCTTGAATTACGTTATGACTTGATTCTTCCATGGAAGTACGTAGGTAGTTTAGAAATCTTCTGGGAAAAAGATGTTGGTTTGCAATTGCTCAAGTACCAAATACTCATCCATTTTTTTAGATTCTTTACGTTTGCTTTTAGAACGGTTTTTTAGGAGGTTGTTATGATGAGTGTAGTGTTTGGTTTAGTGGCAGGACCCACAATAAAGTTGTGAGATAGAAAGTTGCCAAAAACGGAAACGTAAAGAATCTAAAAAAACAGACGAAAAAGAAATACATAAAGAATCTAAAAAAAACAGATGAGTGTGGGAGAAAGATCAAAGCGAAGGAGAAAAAGAAAATATGGAAGTCAAATAATAAATAAAGGTCCTGATTTGCAAATAAAGGCCGTTGAAAGGTGAAACATAGAGGCACGAAAGAAATCTCAAACCACTACAAGAAAAACTAAATATAGTGACGCGATTAGTCACCCATGATCATGGGTCTCAAATTTAGCGACCCAACCAGATTAAAAAAAAAAAAAAACAAAGAAACTTGATTATTTAATTTTTAAAAAAAAATTAAGCTTATGGGTCGCTAATTTATTGACCATATTAAAAAAATAAAAAAGAAACTTGATTATTTAATTTAAAAAAATAATTATTAATTTAGCGACCCATAGCTTATGGGTCGCCAATTTATTGATCAGATTAAAAAAATAAAAAAAGAACTTGATTATTTAATTTAAATAAATAAATTATTAATTTAGCGACCCATAGATTATGGGTCGCTAATTTTCTTTTATTATTATTATTATTATTATTATTATTATTATTATTATTATTATTATTATTATTATTATTATTTTGTTTTAAAAAATTTAATGTTTTAAAATTATAAATTGAAAATTTTATTATCACGTAAAGTTAGATGGGAGTCTAGCAACAAGTTGTACTCCCACCCCTTTCTGAATACAAAAACTCAGTCTATCAAAAAGAAAAACACCACTCCTAGCATTATTGGAGTGGCTAACAGAAAGATGTTTGAGGCGCGGCAGTGTATACAAGACCTCCTGGTCATGTTCCCCAAACGTAGAGAAAGCGAAAGAAATGAACGAGTAATCGTTCTCTACACATTTGGAAGCATACTTCCGTTTCTTCTTCTCTACAACATTGTGCAATGCCAACCCAAGGGTCCCAGAACTCACCCCACCACCAGCGAATGGAGAGACACCCATTACATCCATACATGCGTCCTTGCCTTGAGACCAGTTGAACAACAACAGGTCTGCAGGCCTTAGCTCATGCCCATCCTCAGAGAGAAACCCCATAGGGGTCTCCTTTCGCACTGCAACACTTGGAGCAGATATAAACCAAAGTATCACGAACGAGGTTATGCCTTAATTTCACACCCACCTCACTAGAATAATGAACAACATGGTCACCCCACTCATCCATCCGATGCACATGACAGCTAGAACAAAGGGAGTCTCCAGGAAACAAGGGGACTGTAAGCCGATAACCCAACATAACACGGAATTGTCGTTGGTTCATCCTCTACCCTAACCCGTAAATAGGTATGGTGAATAAGTAGTCTTGTGCATGAGGAGCACAAATACACCAGAGTAAAGCAGCATGACGTGGCTAAGCATATACCTGGACACAAGCTCAGCATCAATGACACTAAAAGAGCAGTTTGCGAAAGTCTTCATCAACTAGGGGGGCATGTGAAAGTATGTATGTCCTAGAGACAACCACATTTTAGGAACAAATGTACTTGATAACAATCAGTTGCAATTTATATATGTTTGTTTATTCATATTTATATTTATGTATATTACACCAGGCATTAGCATGTCATATATGTATCTTGTTGTTGGTCCCTAAAAACAACAAGAAAAGACTAGAGGGGGGGGGGTGAATAGTCTTTTCAAACTTTTGTCGTTTAAAACTTTCTCAGCAAGTACTTATTACTTTTCAGTAATGAGGTTGCTGATACTTAACTTTCTCAGCAAGCGTAAGTTACTTTACAGTAGCTTGGTTTGTTGATACTTAAACTCAGAGAGCGGAAGTCTTTGAAACAATAAGTGCTCTTTCAGCAAGTAAAGGTTTCAGCAAGTGAAGTGAGTGACTGTGTACAAACAGATATAATTTGCTGAAAGCTAAATGCAGTAAGTAAATCACACAAACGCTTTTATAGTGGTATCTGAGAGTGGCGTAATCTCTCAACTAATCCACTTTGTCCTTTCTAGGACTGAATCCACTAAGATATGATTGAGGTTCCTTACAATCTCCTATCTAAAGCGATTCAACAGAAACCAAAGCACACTTGCTTTGTCTCCAACCTAAACTAGAGAACTCAACCTTGTTCTCCACCAAACATGGTACTTTTAATCAGCAAAACCTTGCTCGATTAAGTTCCCCCTGAATATCACGCCTGAAAGGGTGTATTTTCAGTTAGAGAGTTTTGGGGTGAGACGACTTAATTATAACTTATTCAGTTACAACAAGTAATCTAAGAAACACAACTTGGAATACTTTGCAGTAAACAAGTTTGATTGTTTCTGGTGTCAAGACTTGTTCTTGTTCGAAAGAAAGAACACTTAACTAATTTCTTAGCCGAGTTTGTTCTACTTCTTCACAAGTAGCTTTTTCAAGCTTTAAGTCTTGGAACGGATCAATGGCAGTAAGAGTGTTTGAAGGTTTGTGAGATTTTAAGTACAAGTGAGAGTTTGATCACGTTGTTGACACACTTCAACTCTTTGCCGGATGACCTCTATTTATAGTGTAAGTAAGGATCCGTTTGAATTTCAAATCCTAAGGCTTTTGTTCCTTAACATGTCACTATCTTGCTTTTGTACTTTCAGCAGCGTCCTTTGCTTGTCTTCTAGTCTCCATGTCCTTCGCGTGTAAGCTTTGCATTAAATGCACATTTGAACAGAATTCAAACATTAACATTAGAGCGCAAATTCACGTACATTCAGCAAGAGGTCACATATGTTCATCAGCAAGTGTTCATTCTCAGTTTCAGCAAGCACAACCTACTCTGTCTTTCAGATTTTCACTTATGCAATGCTGTTGCTGAAAATTCCACTTTCTGAGCAACACGTGCCTTACCAGTCTTCAGCAATCTTCAAGTCTTCAAGTCTTCGAATTTCTTCAAGTCTTCAGATCTTCAAAAAGTCTTCAAGATTCTGACCGGGTTTCTTATTTGCTTCAATAATTTGTTTGTGATAAACAAAATATATCTTCAGCAAATGCTTCAATAGGTCTTTTTCTTTTCAGAAAATAAGATTCATTAAAGATAAGCATCAATAAGATATTTTCTTTTCAGAAAATAAAATACGTCATACACAAAAGAAATAACTTATCTAACACCTAACTAAGTCATCAGCAAACGTTCCTCTTTTACAATGTCCTTAAAATTCTAAATTCCTATGGACCTTAAGAGTACTAGTTACTGGACTGTTCTTAATTTAGCATGGTTAATTGCTCATCAAAATTACAAGTTTCCTAACAAATTTCCCCCTTTTTGATGTTAGCAATCCATGGTTAAATTAATTGTTACCCTTTTAGAGGTTTCTGATGTTGAATAAATCAGATGATTAATGCAAGCAAACTTGAATAAATGAACAGTAAGCATAAGTAAGTTGCATAATCAAAACCAATAAGAGTCAAAAAGAATTCATTGCTGAAAGTTATCATTCAGAAGTTTACAAGAAAGCATAGATAACTAGGAATCAGCAAACAAAAACTTTAGCAGGGACTTAAGCTCTTTCAGAGGATTTTCTCAAAATCTCTCTTACACTCTTCTCAGCAAGTGCAGTGAATTCAACACAATCCTTCTCGTAGTTTTCCAGAAGCCTACGGACTTGTAGTTGAAGAATTCTTGCATTTTTGCAGGCAGTATGATGATGCTTTTCAGCATTCATTTCCATGTAGTTAATTACCCACAAATGCATGCCCCAATTGCTTGCATGGAGAAGCTGTGTATCTGAAATGTTTCTCGGATGAATCTTTCTTAACCAGAGAAGATCTTCTTATTGATCCTTAGCAGTGAGATAGAAGTACTCATAAGGAATCAATCCAAGTTTCTTCTTAGGTTTCTTTGTTATCGGGTCAGCATAGTAAGCAATGCCAGGTGGTTTTATCAAATCTGGTTCTTGCTTGTATGTCTTACCAATGGCAACTCTTCTTACATGGACCTCTAGATTCAACCATTTCCCAGCAACATTTCTTGGGAGAGATTCTTCCCTTTGATTTCTTTGGACCTTGAGTTCAATCCATTTGAACATTTGATTCAAAATCGCTGTAGGAAAGAACTCATTTACCAGCAAGTCTTCCAGCTTTAAGATCCAGCAACCATGAATGTTTCTGATCACATTCTGAGTGGTTTCATCATTGCTGGTCTTTGTATATTCAATGCCGGAGCCAATAGCAATGCTAGCCAGCCTTTTCTCTTCCTGTCTTTGCCTTCTTCTTCTTGATTTAGCATTGTCTTGATCTCTTGCTGAAGAGTCAGACGAAAAATGCCTTGAATGGCCAGACGGAGTTATGGCTGTTAAGGGTCTAGCTCTTATGGCTTGAGCTATTGTTTGATTGTCATCATCTTCTTCATCATCTTCATTCAGATTGTGATGACTTTCAGTGTGACAGAAATCTTGAGTTTCAACAGCGGTTTTTCTCTTTTTGGTACTTGCTGAATTTAACTCAGTTTCTGCTTGTCTTTTAGAACTTTGCTCTCTTTCAGCAAGAGGTTCTAATGGAAGTGGCGCATCATCAGTAGGAGTAGGAGGGGTTTGATTGCTTTTTCTAGTCTTCTTTTCCCCCTTAGACATGGATTGCAACATCGGAGTGATGTGCAGAGAATAAAACTCATTGCAATTTTCAGCAAGAGTGTTGAGATTGTTATACTTCATGATGATTTCTTGTTGGTCAGAGTTCATTGTTGCTAACTCTTTTTGAATATTCATCATGTTCTCTTCATGTCTTTTCTCTGTTGCGGCCTTCTCATCCATAATATTCTGAGCTTTGACAAGAGCATTCTTTGCTAGCAAGAGAGCTTGACTTACATCTTCTTCATAGCTCTTGTGATAAAGACTGATGTCTTCAGTCTTTATGAGCTATAGTTAACGTTGTAGTGCGTCTCAGCACTGTAGCCAATATCTTTCCAATGTCAAGTGGGCTCTCAGCAAGCAATGCCTCATCTTCAGCTTTGCAGGCATCATGGACTTGCTTTAGTGCTAAAATTCTGGGAGTAAACTCCTCAACTCTTGGGAACGGCACTAAATGAGGTGTTAAGGAGTGAGCCTTAATTTCAGTAGCAAACTGATCATCTCGTAAAAGCAACTCGGCTCTTAATGAATCTCCTTCATAAGTGAGATAATTAGGAGGAGGAATCTGAACGACTTTTGGGTCTTTCTTGGATTGTTCATCTTCATTTTCTGACAATTCGTCATCATCCTCAGATTCATCAAGTTGAGTGACTTTTGAGCCTTTGTCAGTAGCTTCACTTCCTTTTTGTTGAGTGGTTGCTGATGGCAACACTTCAGACTCAACAACTGGAGTTTCACCAGTAGATAGTTGTTTCAATTGAGTTTGTGGCTCAATTACTGGAGTTTCGCCAGTAGTTAGTTTTGATTGAGTAGTTGCTGAAGGCAACGTTTGAGACTCAATAACTGGAGTTTCGCCAGTAGTAAGTGGAAGGGATGGAACTTCCTTAGATTTTGGTCTTGAAGATTCACCAATTTCCAGATCCTGCGTATGCCTTGCATGGATCACGAGACTATTTTGTAGAGCTCGTTGGTAATCTTCATCTTCTTCATCCTCGTCTTCAAGGTTTTCTTCAGTAACCTTGGCATCAGAAACTGAACTCTTGCCATTTTTCAAGGCAGCCCTTTTTCTGGCGTATTCTTCTTCAATATCAGCACCTTGCACAGGTGCTTGATTTTCAGCATCAGCAGGAGGAGGTTGAGATTCTTGCTGAGATTGTTGTTGTTGAGCTTGCTGATTGTCAGAGGGATTATTTTCAGCAGCTGTTAACTTCAATCCACCAGCACCAGGACGTGGACCTTGATTGTCATCATCGTCATCCTTCTTGTCCTTAGAATCTTTCCCTTCATCATCACTGGGATCAGTGGGAATGTTCTCATCTTCTTCTTCTTCTTCATCATCTGTCAGAATGACTAGCTCAACATGCTTGTACAAAGCAACACTTGTCACTTCCTCTTCCTCAGTTAATTTGTGGGGATCAGCCACCACATGAACAAAAGACCTTTGAGCATCACAGCTTGTTCAGCTGGAGAGGCACTCTTAAATTTGGCCTTCATATTCTCTCTGATTTGAGCAATCAGATTTGAGCTCATTTGCTGAGAATATGTCATTTCTTCAGGAAGGATGGAGTGGACAAATGTTTCGAGCTTTAACAGTGAAGATCTCTTTTTCTCATTTGAGAGATGAAGGTGAAGATCTGAGAAGTCCATTCTCCTATATCTTTGCCAGTTGCTGACGGATTTAGCAACTCTTGACAAAGTTGTCCTCTTGAAGCTCAAGTAAAGTTCTTCAGAACTTACTTGCTGATCTTTAGTGATGAGTACCACTTCAGTGGTCTCCTTTTGAGCCTGAAAAAGAATTTTATTTAGAACAGGATTGGTTTGGAAAATTGTTTTAGAGTTTAAGTCTGAAACATGATTTACCTGCTGAGAGTCAGCAAGCTCATGTAGTACAATTTCCATTCCATGAGGAGCTTGAGTAGCATCCTCCATTTGTTCATCCTGAAATAAATTAAAATTAGACACAAGTACTAAGCTGTCAAACTTAGTTTTTATACCAAAATTATTAACTACCTGCTGAGCAGGGAGTGTTGGTTCTGGTGCAGAGGCTTCAGCAACCATCTGACTTGCATCTTGAGAAGTCTGTAGAGAAAGAATAATTTTAGCAAAAGAACAATTTTCAGAAATTGAAGTTTTACTGATGGTTGAATTAACTACCTGCTGAAGAAGGACAGGTTGTGGCTCAGTCCTTTCAGCATTAACAGTTTCTTCAGCTTCTGGGACTGTTTCTTCAGCAGACTTCTGATTTTGCTCTAACTGAGAAAGCTGTGCGGTTTCAGCAATCTCCCTTGTCTCTGAAATGACAAGTTGAGCAGAAGCATCTTGACCTTTAAGCTCACTACTTGTCATGAAAAGATCAATTGACTTGTTGGATGATTCTTCAATCTCCAACTCCATTTGTTTGCTTAAATCTTCCAGTACAAGCTGGACTTTGTCAATTGAAGTCTTGGGTGAACTTGGGCCAGTATTCTCAGCATCAAGAGATGCGTCTTTGAATAATGCTTCTTGAGTTTCAGCAACTTCAGGAACAGGAACCATTGTTATCTCAGCAACTGGTCCATCAGCAAGCTGGGTTTCAGCAACTTGATGAGTTGCTTGTTCAGCAACCATCTGTTCAGCAGCATCAGCAAGTGCCGCTCTTTGCAGATCAGCAGCAATGTCGCTTACTGGTTCCATGGTTTGGTCATCTAGATTATCTACAATGTAGATATCTGGAACTTGGGCAGGAATTTCATTTCCACTGCCTTGTGGTCTATTCTCAGTAGAGTTATCAACGTTAAGTTAATTGTTGAAGGCTTCCGCAAACACTTCAACATTGCTGATATATGTTTCAGTAATTATTTCAGCAACATCTACTGGCAAATGCGTTTCAGCATTTGTCTGGGAATTGACTGAGGAGTCTTGGACATTAGGGACTGACTGAGAAGCCAGTGTCTTCTTTCTTTTGTTACTTGTCCGTTTCCTCTTAGGTATGGGATTTGCTGATGACGCTGCAGTCTGAGTGTCATCATCAGCTTTCCTCTTTTTCTTTTTAGATTTCTCCAGTTTCCCAGAGTCATCTATTGTTGCATTTTCAGCAACGGCTGTTGTACACGTACCTTGTTGATTTGCTACAGCAGTTTCATTTGTGTTACCACCACCAACAGCAGTTTCATCTCTAAGTTGCTGAGTGGTAACATCTGCAGCTGTTGTATACCTTTCTTGCTGGCTTGTGCTGACAACATTTGCAGTTGTTGTCTTCTTGGTTTTCTTTCCAGCAATCTTAGGTACATTCTGCTTGTAGAAAGATCTTCCCACATTGCACACAGATTTCTTGATTGGCAATGGGTTTCTTAGCTGAATCCTGAAATGTTCAAGGATATAGCGTATCTTGATTCCATACATAACTGGAAAGGAAGGTGAGACCTTGTTGTCTTCTACCTTTACCTTAAACTTAGTAACACAATCAACAAGCCTGTTGAAAATGTACTTAGCCCAGTTAAGTTCCGATTTATTTTCATAGATATGCATCAGCAATGGCCATCTTCTCAGGCCTACTTGGTCAATTCCTCCAACTTGGGAGTCAAGAACTTTAATGAGTAGCAGAGCTACTAGACCAAGTGAATGGCAGAGATGCTTTCTCTTAACGTGCTTTGTCCAAGTCACGGGAGCTATCTCGCCTTTCTTCATCTTTGCATTTCTGACGTCACTGTAGAAAGCTTCAATTTCTTCGTCAGAAGCAGTGACGTCATCTTCAGTTCCAGTGGTTGGAATCTGAAAAATCTCCGCTAAATCAGTCCATTTCAGGACGATTTGCGTGTTCTGAACATAAGTAAGGATCACTTTTTCAGTGACTCCATTACTGTCTGTAAGGGAATGGATTTCTGCATTGTTGTAGAATTCCATGGTATCAATCATGCTCACTTGCTTAGTGCGAGCAGAGATAAAGTTCATGAGGCCTTGCTGCTTGATGAGTTCAAGCGCCTCTTCATTCTGGTCATCAAGTTCTTGTTCATAAAAGTACCTAATGTACTTTTCTTTTGCGAACCCTCCCTATTGCATCAACATCTCACACTTTGCAGTGTCAAGATATGACGGAGGCATAGGTTTTACAGTGATTCGGTCGTTTTTCAACATAACTTTCGTTGTGTATGGGGCCAGAGTAGTCACCGGAGCAGTGCGTGTTTCAGAACTATCAACCTTTGACGATTTTGAGGACTTTGATAACTGTCTGTTGGGAGCCATTTCTTATATAGAGCAAGAAATATTGTACGAAAAGAGATAGTTTGCTTTTTGACCGGAGGTACAGTAGTTTCAGGCTAGAAATTGCAGAGAAAGGAAATGTGAGTTAAAGAATTTTGTCATTTCTCTAACTCCTTCTTTATATAGTATCTCTGGTGTGTGAGAAACTCAATCGATTTGAGTTCTCAGCAAGGGTAAAACAGAGAAACACTGGAGATAGTGGAACCTTTGCATTGAATGCGTAGTGGCCCACTAACTAAAACCGTCAGAGCACTCTCTCTCTTTGTTTCGTTAGCCGTTAGATTAATAACTCCTTTTAATCAATGGCCACAATTGGATTTCATGTCATGATTATTGCGAGTTTATTTGTGCCAGCTTAACGTCACAAATTGATTTTACCGAGTAATAAGGGATAGATTGCTTGCTGAAAGAGACAAGAATCTTTTCAGCGAGTTTGAATTAACAATCTATATACTTGCTGAAAATTCCCCCTTACTTAGATATCTCATATTTTTCTAAGTTTAAAATTTATTTCTGATTTCCCGTATCAGTAAATTCTTTTGCAATTGAGACATCCTTTGGTATAATCTGAGAGATGAGCTTTTGCTCTTTTTCTGAGTTCCCGTCTCAGAAAATTCCTTTGATACTTGAATACCTGTTTCAGTATCTTTTGATTGTCTGAGTACCCGTTTCAGCAATCCTTAAGTTCTTTCACTTACTGAGTGCATGTCTCAGCAAATGGTCAAGTTTCCTAACAAATACCTGTTTTGAAGGAATTACTTGTTGAATGCCTGTTTTAGCAATCATGTTGTGACTTATCATTTCTTAGAAGAAATCAGTGACTTGGTCTTTTGGACAGGAATACTTTGGCTTGCTGAATACCTGTTTCAGCATTCTGCCAAGTGTATCCTTTATTGAGGTAGTTCAATCAATCCAAGGTTATACCTTAGCATTGCGAACCTATTATCCGGTAGGGGCTTGGTAAAGATGTCAGCAAGCTGATCTTCAGTACCTACTTTCACAACCTCAATATCACCTTTTTCCACATGATCTCTAATGAAATGATGTCTAATATCAATGTGCTTGGTCCTAGAGTGAAACTTAGGATTTTTCGTAATTGCAATAGCACTTGTATTATCACAAAAGATTGGTGTTTTCTTTGCAGAAATACCATAATCTCTTAATTGTTGCTGAATCCATAGGACTTGAGCTGTGCAACAACCAGCTGCAATGTATTCAGATTCAGTAGATGAATTGGCGACACACGTTTGCTTCTTGTTGAACCATGATATTAATCTAGTACCCAAAAACTGACAAGTTCCAGAGGTACTTTTTCTATCAAGAGTTGATCCACCATGATCAGCATCAGAATAGCCAACCAATTCAAGTCCAGAATCTTTTGGATACCATAATCCAACATTGACTGTACCTTTAACATATTTCAGTATTTTAATTGCCTTTTTGTAATGTGATTCTCTTGGATCAGATTGGAATCTTGCACACACACAAACAGCATACTGAATGTCAGGTCTACTTGATGTTAGATACAACAAGGAACCAATGAGCTTCGTATACTTGACTTGATTTGCCTAGCATCAGATTCAGTTCTTTGCTCATGTATGATTAGCTTTTTCATACATTCTGATATTTCTTCTTCAGCAGGCACACCTTGTGACTTTTCGTAGAATACAACATGCACAGATTCTTCAATCTTTTGTGCCTTTTTGTTGTAAACTCTGTAAGTTTTACTATGCAAGGAGTAGCCAAGAAATATCGCTTCGTCTGCCTTTGGTTGAAATGTTCTTAGGTATTCTCTACCATTGTTAAGAACGAAACGCTTGCAACCAAATACTCTTAGATGAGTGATGTTAGGAGGTCTTCCAACAAATAATTCATAAGGAGTTTTGTTGTAATCCTTAGTAATCAAACATTTATTCTGAGTATAGCAGGCGGTATTAATTGCTTCAACCCAGTAAGCCTCACTTATCTCAGTGTCAGCAAGCATTGTTCTTGCGGCTTCTTTCAGGGTACGATTCTTCCGTTCAGCAACACCATTTTGTTGTGGTGTCCTTACTGAGGATAACTGATGTTGAATACCTTTCGAGGTACAATATTCATTTATGTACTGGTTTACAAACTCAGTACCATGGTCTGTCCTTATCACTCTTACCTTGTCATTTTTCATGACTTCAAGCTTATTCAGCAAGATAGGTATTTCAGTCTTGGTTTCAGATTTGTGCTTGATGAATACTACCCAAGTGAATCTTGAATAGTCATCTACCACGACTAGACCATACTTCTTACCAGCATAGCTTGTTGAAGAAGATTCAAACAAGTCCATGTGTAAGAGTTGTAAAGGTTTTGTAGTTGACGGTACTGCCTTGTTCTTGAAAGAAGATTTGGTTTGCTTTCCTTGCTGACATGCATTGCAAACACCATCCTTCTTAAAAGTAACCCTAGGTAATCCAACTACAAGTGCCTTTTTAGACAGCTTATTCAGCGTCTTGAAGTTTAGATGACTTGTTCGTTTATGCCATAACCATGCTTTTTCAGCAAGGCAATCATGATCTGAGACAAGGCATTTTTCAACGTTTGCTGAAGACCAATCAACGGTGTACAAGCCTCCTGATCTTCTTGCAATCATTATAACCTTTTTAGTCTCAAAATCTACAAGTTTACATTCATCACTTTTAATTTCGATGAAGTATCCTTTGTCAGCAAATTGACTCATGCTGAAAAGGTTAAACTTAAGATTTTTGACATAAAGAACTCCAGAAATGGTTATGCATCCCATAGCCTTTTGTAGATCCGGAGCCTCCACCAGCAAACCTTATTGTTGGACCTTTAGACCACCGTCTATAGTTTATAAGGTTATTCTTGTTGCCCGTCATGTGCTTTCCACAACCACTAGCCTTTTGCATCGTTTGTCTCCGTGGCTGCAGTCTGCACAATCAAGAGCAAACAAGTTAATTATCCAATGATGGATGTCCATTAACATGTTCAAGAATGCGTCCAGTGGAAACCCAAGTCTGAAGTTTTTCAACTTTGACTTGTTTTCTACTTGCTGAGGAACTAGGAGGTTTTGAGCTGAAAGACTTTTGACTTGTGCTGGTCAAATCCACTTTCTGATGTGGTGTCTTGCTCTGTTGACCTTTTTGCTGAACATACTTTTCATTAAGTTCTTTTCTAGCAAGGTTCCTTCTAGTCCTAGCATTGGGAGTCTTTTCAGAACTCTTAGGCTTGGTTTTCTTCATCTCTTTGAAGTATCTTTGCTGACTTTGCTTATACTCATGAAAGAGTTGACTTTGTTTGGTTTTGAAACCGAGTCCACTCTTTGGAGAATGCTGAGCTTTAGCTTCAGCAACCTTACTTGATTCAGGTTTGTCAGCAAAGGACTTCTGGTTACTTTTTGTAATCTTGCCTTTAGACTTAACAACTTGCTTTTCAGCAACTTGTTTGGCGGAATGCTTCACGGCATTCTTTTTCTTTCCAGTTTGCTTCTCAGCAACCTGTTTTCCTTTTAAAGTCTTGTTACTTTAAGTAGCAACAACGGGCTTTATGGTAATAGGTACTTGATTGCATGTTTCGGCAACCTTAGTTTTACCAAACTGATAGATTACTGGAGGATTACTATCAGTAGCACGTAAAAAGGAGATAGGTGATTTATCTTTTCTCAAGATTTCTACGTTATCACCTTCACATGTTGCTCCTAAACCTTCTTTCTGAGATGGATCTCTCAAATAAGAGTTTAGTTCAGTCAGCGTATTACTTGCTTCCACATAGGATTTGAAATTGATTTTCATCTTTTTCATTTCTTGGATTCAGCAAGTA
This sequence comes from Plantago ovata, assembly GCA_028274465.1. Classification (NCBI taxonomy): domain Eukaryota; kingdom Viridiplantae; phylum Streptophyta; class Magnoliopsida; order Lamiales; family Plantaginaceae; genus Plantago; species Plantago ovata. Next base: position 57,791,098 of record CM051455.1, read on the forward strand.
ACTTTAGAATTGAGGACTGGTATTCTTCCAATTCTAATGCCATTTGAGAATTTTTCTCTGCAGCCTCAGCAATCAACTTCTTAAGACGCCTTATTTCAGCATCCTTTTCTTCTGTCTCTTCCTTCAGCAACACATACTTCTCAGTAGTTTGCTTGGTCAGAGTTTCAGCAAGTTGAAGTTTCTCTTGCTGTTTGCTGAGAGTTTTCTCAAATCTTTCGATTTCTCCTTGAATCTTGTCAAGGTCAATCTCGTCTTCACTTTCTGAATTTGAGTCAGAGGTAGAATTATTTACCTGACCGACCATGGAGCAGAATTCGTAGTTCGACACATCTGGATAAGCTTCCATGGCTATTCCACACACTTCTTTGCCAATCTCCACGTCTAGAGTGGCTTCTTCATCGTCGGTGTCTGAACTTTCATCCTCACTGTCTTCGGAGCTTGTCTCAATGCATAATGCATCGATTTTGCTTGAAGCTTCTTCTTTTCTTCAGCAATGAAAGCTCTTTTGAACTTCTTCTTCTTTTCAGCAGATTTGCCTTTCAGCAAAGGGCAATTAGCTTTGAAGTGTCCAGGCTTTTTGCAGTAAAAACATAGATCATTTCCAACTGCTGGTTCTTCTGATGATGTAGCTTGCTGAGCTTGCTTGTTCAGCGAGCTAGTATCATTCTTGTACTTATGGTAGTTGTTACCAAGATGCTTTTTCAGCTTCTCTTTTGCCTTTCGCCTTTCAAGTTCCTTACTGATGAACTTCTTCATGTTTTTAACAACTAAAGCATTTTCATCAGCAGGTTCTTTATCATTCTTCTTTTCAGAAGATGACGGCTTTGCAGCAAGAGCAATGTTTTGCGATTTTTCAGCAAACACATTTTCTCTTTGCTTTGTCTCATAATTGACAGTAGCAAGATGAGAGAACAACTCAGTTGGTGTAATGTCAGGCATTCCTTGATTATAATAGAAATTCTGAGTATGGATCCATTCTTGATTCAAACTTCTGATGATAGTTTTCACTTTCTCGGAATCTGAATAAAGATTTCCAACACCCAGCGCTGCCATTTCACTAACAAGAGTTGTGAATCTAAAGTCCAAGTCTTCCAGTGACTCATTAGCACCTTGCTTAAAGTTTTGAAACTTTAGCTTAAGTACTTCAAGTTTGTTTTCCTTGGTCTTGTCAGATCCAGCACAAAGATCTTGAACCATTTTCCAAGCCTCCTTAGCAGTCTTAGCACCCCACAGTTTGCACTGTATGGTATCCGGAGTAGATCTGATGATGATATTTCTTGCTTGGCCATCCAGACGGAATCTCTTAGCTTCGTCAGAAGTCCATTCCTCTCTTGGTTTTGGCACAACAGTATCTGATGGATCGCCAAGGATGGTTTCCTTCCCAGCTTCAGTGGTCTTGTGAGGGAAACTCCTTTCAATCTTAGTGATCTTGATAGGTCCGTCATTAATGACGGTGACCATCTCATCACTAATGGCCTCAAGATGTAACATCATGTTGTTTCGCCATTTCTCGTAATTTTCCAGCTTCAGCAAGGGAGCATCTCCTAAAGACATCCTGTCAGCAAAGCACTACCAAACTGATCAAGTGAAAGTGATTTACGGAAAGCACTTAAGGGGATCTAGGTTCAGTGCAGAAGGCTAAAGAACCTCCTGCTCTGATACCACTTGTTGGTCCCTAAAAACAACAAGAAAAGACTAGAGGGGGGGGGTGAATAGTCTTTTCAAACTTTTGTCGTTTAAAACTTTCTCAGCAAGTACTTATTACTTTTCAGTAATGAGGTTGCTGATACTTAACTTTCTCAGCAAGCGTAAGTTACTTTACAGTAGCTTGGTTTGCTGATACTTAAAATCAGAGAGCGGAAGTCTTTGAAACAATAAGTGCTCTTTCAGCAAGTAAAGGTTTCAGCAAGTGAAGTGAGTGACTGTGTACAAACAGATATAATTTGCTGAAAGCTAAATGCAGTAAGTAAATCACACAAACGCTTTTATAGTGGTATCTGAGAGTGGCGTAATCTCTCAACTAATCCACTTTGTCCTTTCTAGGACTGAATCCACTAAGATATGATTGAGGTTCCTTACAATCTCTTATCTAAAGCGATTCAACAGAAACCAAAGCACACTTGCTTTGTCTCCAACCTAAACTAGAGAACTCAACCTTGTTCTCCACCAAACTTGGTACTTTTAATCAGCAAAACCTTGCTCGATTAAGTTCCCCCTGAATATCACGCCTGAAAGGGTGTATTTTCAGTTAGAGAGTTTTGGGGTGAGACGACTTAATTATAACTTATTCAGTTACAACAAGTAATCTAAGAAACACAACTTGGAATACCTTGCAGTAAACAAGTTTGATTGTTTCTGGTGTCAAGACTTGTTCTTGTTCGAAAGAAAGAACACTTAACTAATTTCTTAGCCGAGTTTGTTCTACTTCTTCACAAGTAGCTTTTTCAAGCTTTAAGTCTTGGAACGGATCAATGGCAGTAAGAGTGTTTGAAGGTTTGTGAGATTTTAAGCACAAGTGAGAGTTTGATCACGTTGTTGACACACTTCAACTCTTTGCCGGATGACCTCTATTTATAGTGTAAGTAAGGATCCGTTTGAATTTCAAATCCTAAGGCTTTTGTTCCTTAACATGTCACTATCTTGCTTTTGTACTTTCAGCAGCGTCCTTTGCTTGTCTTCTAGTCTCCATGTCCTTCGCGTGTAAGCTTTGCATTAAATGCACATTTGAACAGAATTCAAACATTAACATTGGAGCGCAAATTCACGTACATTCAGCAAGAGGTCACATATGTTCATCAGCAAGTGTTCATTCTCAGTTTCAGCAAGCACAACCTACTCTGTCTTTCAGATTTTCACTTATGCAATGCTGTTGCTGAAAATTCCACTTTCTGAGCAACACGTGCCTTACCAGTCTTCAGCAATCTTCAAGTCTTCAAGTCTTCGAATTTCTTCAAGTCTTCAGATCTTCAAAAAGTCTTCAAGATTCTGACCGGGTTTCTTATTTGCTTCAATAATTTGTTTGTGATAAACAAAATATATCTTCAGCAAATGCTTCAATAGGTCTTTTTCTTTTCAGAAAATAAGATTCATTAAAGCTAAGCATCAATAAGATATTTTCTTTTCAGAAAATAAAATACGTCATACACAAAAGAAATAACTTATCTAACACCTAACTAAGTCATCAGCAAACGTTCCTCTTTTACAATGTCCTTAAAATTCTAAATTCCTATGGACCTTAAGAGTACTAGTTACTGGACTGTTCTTAATTTAGCATGGTTAATTGCTCATCAAAATTACAAGTTTCCTAACACTTGTTGTCTGTGTATGGATATCAAACATGTCCTCGTGGATTTATGTCTATCACACTTGAGTAAGTGGGAACTCGTGTGACTAATCGTATATCCTCAAAGCGGCCTAGTTGATGGTCATTTGGATAGCGGTACAAATGTCGCAAGCGAGACTAGCATGCGGTGTACATTATACTCATTCAGTTGAGTATGGTGGACCCACCATACTATGTGATGAATAGTTAATCCGTAAATGAACACATGGATGCTTAGATGCCCAAGCATTGGCACACCCACCGTGAAGCTCATTTGATGTATGAACTATACCTTAAGTGTCTACGAGAGTAGCGGAGGTTGTTGAAGTAATGTAAAGTAGTCCTTAGACTTTCGGAACATTACCATCACATATATTGAGTAATGCACTTTGGTTGAAACCAATGCTTGCACCCGAGTACGAGGTAGATACGGTCCAGCTGGGTGCATTACAACACATATATGTTGATGGTAGATGGTGCCGCGAAAGGATTCGCTCCTCGCGTATAGTAATGGAGTTTTGATCGCTCAAGTTCTCATGGTTGATTGATTGAAGTCGTTGGATTGATTGAAGTCGTTGGCCAACACATTGATATGTTCAGGATAGCCCTCGAATGATATCACGGTATCAATCATCAGGTTGAGAACGCCATGGGTATGTTAATGGAATAGACACATCATCATATTTTAGATGTACTCGAGCTTTCTACAGTGAAGGGACCTTACCATCGATGTATAGTAGGATATGCTTCACAACCAACATACCCAAAATGAGAGAAACTGATGAACAATGAATTTTCCAAGATAATGGTATTTCTCTATTCTCTATTCTCTGTTTGACCAGTTAAAACTCCAGTTTGGTCCATTTTTCTTCAGCATCATTTTTCTCCAGTTTGGTCCAAAATGGTAATGAAACGGTGGGCCATTGCTGGTGACCTCACCGTGCGTCATGCATAATGGGTTATATGAGAAAAACGAGGCAGTAAGATAATGGAAGAGATAATTATCTTCCTTGCCAGCTCACCGATCCCAACCAATCAGAACGCTGCCCATGGTGCTATAGTTGATGTTTTTTTGATTAAGTTTTGGGTGCTAGTTTATTATTCAATTACCAATTGGTTGAGTAGTTCGTTGTAACGACCCAATCCACTAATGGGCCGAGACCCGGCCCAACGGGCCGGCAAGGTTACTCTTGGGTGCTCTCTGGGGTGATATCCTGGCCCCACAGGCCAACACGGATTCTAATCCGCGCACTTTGTCCTCACTCGTGCGCGCATCGAGAACTTCCCAATGGGTCACCCATCCTAGAATTGCTCCAGAGCAAGCACGCTTAACTCTGGAGTTGTTCTGGGTGGATTTTCGAAAAGAAATGTGCACCTTGTTTATGAGTAGCGTTCTCAACCCTTTTAAACCACTGAAATCTGGGGTGTTATAATCACCCCCTCTTAAATTGCGCAACGTCCTCGTTACGTGCTGTCCCGAGATCAACCATTCGTGCAGGATTCTAGAGGTGGCCCCTCCAGGCTCAAGAGGTGGCTCCCACCATCAATACGGTGTAGCACTTTGCCCCGGATAGCACTTAGTTCCTGCAGTTTCGGATAGTCCGGCTCTGATACCACTTGTAACGATCCGACCCACTAATGGGCCGAGACGGGCCGACAAGGTTACTCATGGACGCTCTTCGGGGTGATATGCTGGCCCCACAGATCAACACAGGTTCTAATCCGCACACTTTGTCCTCACTCGTGCACGCACCGGAAACTTCCTAGTGGGTCACCCATCTTAGAATTGCTCCAGAGCAAGTACACTTAACTATGGAGTTCTGCTAGGTGGATTCCCAAAAAAAAGGTGCACCTTGTTGGTATGAGTAGCGTTCTCAACACTTTTAAGCCACTGAAATCTAGGGTGTTACATTCGTTGTAATCCGCACTAATAAATAACTCATGTTAGCTTATAATTTATAATATTAGTTGTGTGTTGGATTCTGAGCTTGACTCAAATCCGCGGCAGAGTAGTTCGTTGTAATCCGCACGAACTGAGCGGCCTCCAGGCATAATTGGTTCAAAAATGAAGGATCGGTCGTCATTAACAACATAAGAATTAGGGTTGTTCATGATTGAACAAAGAAGAGAGGGAATTCAGAGAGAAACAAGAGATTGCGGAAAGTAACGTTTATTCATCAAAAGTAAAGTACATGGAAAAGTAAAATAGTAACTTGCTTATATACATAGTAATTCAGACACAGTCCTGGGTTATTAGAGTTCTAAGCGTAAAATAAATATAAAAGTAAACTCTAAGTTACTCGCCTTAATCTTTACAGATAAAGTTCTTTATTCTAATCAATATATGATCTGATTAGTGTGAACATTAAATCTTATCCATAAATATTGACAAACCTAATAAAATAAAACACCTAATTACTTTCGCTACTGAATTCCTCATGGACTACGAATTAGTCACGGTCCGTGCGTGTAGATTTCGTGGAATCCCTACACTGTGATAGTATTGGATTTAATTCTTTACCTTTTGACAATTTATTTGTATTTTTTATTTTATTTTATTATTATTATTTTTTTTTTTTTGCAAAGTCACATCTTGCACGTTCTATGGGGGTTTGTTTAACATACTTTCCAACCCAAAACAAACACGTAGTGTTTTGTTTTAACATATTTTCCAACCCCCAGAAGGTTCAATCATACATCTACTCCTCATTTTAAGACTTTATATACTTCAAAGTTGTACATGCTTAAGTTAAGATGCATTTTCTTTTCACCTACTAGTCTCAAGCAAATTATATCATAATATATAGTTTCGTAAATGATTTTCGAGCTATAATTTAAGATTAATATATGGTCAAACGAATCCTTACAAAAGGCATCTTTTTCAAATGAGAAACTTTTTTTTTTTTTGAAATCAAATTGCATAAACTTCCATACTGTTCTTACTACGAATAAAAGTATTACTATCCTAATCTATTACAATCTTCAAATGAGAAGCTTTTGGAGAGATATATCATGAAATATTATTGTAATCTCATTTGTTTAATTATATTTTATATCTAAAATAAATTCATTTCATATGTGATAAATTCAATTTTTTCAAATAAAATTAACATAACATTTCACATGTTAATGTGTGGGAATTCTAGCAATTCCTCTCACGCAAGTTGTGACTAGTGACTACTAACGCTAGTAGCAGAAAGTAATTAGGTGTTTTCTTTTATTAGAATTGTAAGTATTTTTTATGGATAACATTTAATGTTCACGCTAATCAGATATTGATTTTGATTATAACAATTAACCTTATCTGTAGAAATTAAGACCGATAGATTATGTTTACTTTCATATTTAATTTCTGCTTAGAACTCTAATAATTCAGGACTTGTCTGGATTATTAGTATATAAGCATGTCAGTATCTTACTTAATTTTCCCAAACACTTTACGATCGATGAATAAACATAGTACTAACATTACTTCCCGAAGCCTCATGTCTTTCTCTGAAGTCTCTCTATGTCCTGTTCAATCATGACTCACCCTGATTCTTCTGTTATCACTGGCTACCAATCTTTCTTTTATGAACCATCCATATCTGGATGTCGCTCAGTTAGTGCAGATTACAACGAACTATTTAACCGAATCAAACTCAGGACCCCCACACATAATGAGTCATCGTCATGACCCTCTATGACCGCTCAATTAGTGCGGATTACAACAAACTACTTAACCGCGATCTTCAATCAAACTCAGGACCCCCACACATAATGATTCATCATGACCCTCTATGAAGTAAAATTGGTTTTAAGGCTATGTCAAATTTAGGAATCTTTATGAATCATTAAAAATTATGAATGGTTGAAAATGAATTGAAACAAAGCCATCAAAAAATACATAAATAAATGACATTTGTCATTCATTTTTTCGAAGACGACATCAAAATTCTTCTTTTATCTTCAAAAACTAAAGCAATGCCCATAATCCACATTTAAGTTTGGGTAAGTAGCAATAAACTTTCAGGGGAAAAAAAAAGAAAAAAAGAAAAGGCATTTGATTTGATGCATATATAAACATAGACGTAGATTTTAAAGAAGCACGAGTTTCTTGGTTCACTCACCTACTCCTTGATTTCTTCACTCTTTCTCTGGGTCAAGGTTTATCACTCCTCTGAGCTAGTCCCTGTAAGTTCTCTTTGATCCGCTCTTTCTTCTTGCTTTACACTTACAATGTCTATTAACGATACCAATTTTTTGTTTATCACTCTTGTTATTGGTTACTCAACAACTGTCATATATAACTGATTGATTGATCTTCCTCATGAACCTGAAATAATAGCACAACTTATCTTAGATTCGATTAGATTCTTTTTTCTCGAGCTTTTTTATACCCAAATCAGTGTAATTTAAGTGATGCATCAGTTTCAATCAGGTTTTATAAGTCTTTTATCAAGGAAAAAAAAGGGATTATTTTTATTTTCAACTTACTTTTGTTAGGATCACTTAGATATGTGTTGGGCTAGTTGAGGCAATACTGTGTTATAAGCTTGATCTGGTAACACTTCAATTGCAATATTGGAGCTAATCTTGAATTCATTTACTCAATTAATCATCAAGATTTGGTTAGGCACTATTTGGTGGGTCCCATGTCATTAGTCACTTTTTCCATGGGAAAGATGAAGTTTTGCATGACAATTGAAGGCTATGGGGTATTGATATGTACACTTGACCTGTTTGACTCATCATTGCAAAATTGTGATTTATTTATTTATTTTTTGGTAAGATAGGGTGTGAGTGCCTTTGATCCTTGAGAGAAATATGATTAGAGCTAGTCTATTGTGATGGGAGATATAATCAGGTTGTGTTATTGGGTTCATGAGATAAATGACATAATGTACTCCTATTGGGATGAGGCTTATGGTTTTAACTTCTCATATTTGATTTTTCTGTTGTCTAGAGACTATGGCGGCCCTGAATCGGGAACAGTATACCTTCATGGGCTTGACCGTATGTGTCATGCTCTGTCTGCACTTCTCTATACAACTAGTTACGCAGCATTTCATGGCCTGGAAAAAGCCAAAGGAACAGACGGCTATAGTTATCATCGTCCTCATGGCTCCCCTGTATGCTGTTGACTCCTACATTGGCTTGCTAGACATACAAGGGAGTGACACGTTTTTCACTTTCTTGGATTCGATCAAAGAATGTTATGAGGGTCTGGTTAGTTTCTTAGACTTGAAATGAGAAGTTGTTTTTCTTCTAACTAGTGTCATTCAGGTAATTAAATTTAATGTTTAATGGTAGGTGATGGCCAAGTTTCTATCATTGATGTACACGTACTTGAACATATCCATCAGCAAATGCATAGTGCCTGATGAAATTAAAGGGAGAGAAATGCATCACTCGTTTCCAATGACTCTTTTCCAGGTATGTCATTAAGTTACAGATAGTACCTTGGAGATTGGTGCTTTTGAGTCTTCCATTTTGAAATTTGAAATGAATTACTTTCAGATAGATATGTTTTCCTGGAAAAAATAATACAGCTTCTAAAAGATGTTTATGTGATATGCAGCCTCACACAGTTCATTTGGACCACAAAAACCTAAAACTTCTCAAGGACTGGACATTGCAATTTGTTGTCATTCGACCTGTCTGCTCGATCTTGATGATAGCATGCCAACTTCTTGATATTTACCCTTGTTGGCTGAGCTGGACATTCACAATCATCTTGAACGTTTCAGTATCATTAGCACTGTATTCCCTGGTGGTGTTTTACCATGTTTTTGCAAAAGAGCTAGCACCACATAAACCACTTGCAAAGTTTCTGTGTGTCAAAGGCATCGTCTTCTTCTGTTTCTGGCAGGTATGTGTTTCATACTTGTGAACATCAGCATAGTATAATCACAAAATTCAGAGAACGTACTCTACTGACTACTGGTAAAATGTCTGGATTTCGTGCTTATTTGGACTCAAGAACAATAATTAAATATGTTGACATTATCACATAATGCGTTTGAGGCTTTGAGCACATTGTTGGACTTAAGTGAATTGTGTTGGAATTAGCATCAAATCCATCTCTACCTATCTTTATAATGCATTTGAACAGATTTTTTACATGAGGTATTGAAATGTTGCTGTGAAATACTAGATGGGCTCTGTTGTCTGAGCAAAAACTAAACCATTTCATGTTTGTAGTCTTCAATTTTCATGGTATTATTATGGAGTATTGCTGAATTGACAACATGGTATTTAATAACTATCTGAATATTTTCTCAGTACAGTGCTGTGTAATGTAATGATTGTTTGATGTGCTTATACTTCATTCTTTCCTCCAGGGAATTATGTTGGACATCTTCGTAGCAATGGGTATTGTTAAATCGGAACATGTTTGGCTGGACGTGGAGCATCTACAGGAAGCTCTTCAGAATATGTTAGTGGTGGTGGAGATGGTTTTCTTCTCTCTCTTAATGCAACATGCATACACTGCTGAGCCTTACCGCATCGGCTCTGTTGGAGACGTGAAGAGTGAAGGTGACAAGAAAAAGGAGTGATCCAAAACACTACCTGTTAATTCTTGGTGTACACTAATAAGGCCTATTGATATATTGATTTTTCTGGCCTTGTTGTACTTAAGGTTGAGACAAATTTTCCAGGAATTTTATTCTGTAATATTATTAAATTATATGTTTTCTATTATGTTCATTATAAACTTATGATAAGGTTATTATTACTATGTTCCAACTTCCAATAATATCTACAGTTGGATTTGTGAATGTGACTTCTATATATACAATCTTGCAAAACTTAATCACTTGTATAAGGATGATTGGGTTGAAAAGTCCATGAAACTTCTGTCGGTGGATGAAGTTTAAGCTCAATCGCTCTATGGCTACAAGACACGTTAGTGTTAGTGACAATGAAATGAAAGATCATTCTAATTTCAAAAATTGCACTGGGCAAATAGATGAGAACAGCTAAGACCTGTAGCTAAGACTTATGATGGGGTTCTCTATGAGGGCAGGTGTTACATTGTCAGTCAATTGGTGTGAGAGTCCAGTTTGTTATTACAACACAAACTCTAATATACAATCGACGAGTTGCAAAGTAATATTTTTCTGAAAGATCGCAAAATATCATTAAGCAAATAGAGGAGTTACAGCTGTGAGGTCGTCCCGGCGCGTAACCGTATGGAGACACCACTTATTCAAATCCTGATGCAAATACACGGAAAGCCATTCGGGACATAGATCCCAGATACTAACAGAGTTCCTACATGGACTAGTTACTATCTGATTCGAAACTATGCCGGAATCTACCAAACTAAGCAAACTGCTGCCTAACTTGGCCAAAACGTCCGCAGTATTATTGTATTCCCTATATACAAAGGTGAACTGCCATTCCTCTATTTGCTCCAGAAGTGATCTAATCTGCTGCACCAGAGGCTGATGCCTCCATGTCGGAATCATCTTCCTGTTAACACAAGAAACAACATACATGGAGTCAAATTGAAGTTCAAGTGAAGAAACACCAAGTTGTAAAGCTAAACGAAGACCATGTAACAAACCATAGAGTTCAACACAATTATTGTCAGTAAAACCTAACGCAATAGAAAAAGCTTTAATAAAAGTGCCATCACGAGTACGAAGAAGTCCACCACAGCCAGCTACCCTCGGATTTGAAAGAGCAGAACCGTCGAAATTTAAAATATAAGTAAAGGAAGTAATTGGCGCCCACTTACACAAAATAGCTTGAGTTTGAAAAGTAGTATGCAGAGGAAAGCAAACCTAACTTTGCTGATTTAGTTGCATCAAACGAGCATATAGCCGATGAAAATTAAGAGGTTGGTGCCTAAAAATAAAATTATTGCGTGCCTCCCAGACCACATAAGCAAAAAAAGCAAGCAATTTTTGCTGATGTGAGTTAACTAAAAGGCCAGTGAACACATTGTGAATGGTAACTTGCGACCACTCCCATCCAGTAGGTGTGATCACATTTTGTACACTAGCAAATGTCAAGCAAGATGAAAACTAATGATCAAAGGTCTCATCGGCCTGAGAACAAAACTGACACACAGAGGAAATAGGGACATTTTGAGCAGCAAGTCGAGAGGCCGTAGGGAGACGACCATGCAAAGCTTGCCAACAAAAAATCCTAATACGAGGCAAAACCTGAAGTTTCCACACCCTATTCCAAACCCATAGAGGCTGAATAGTGTCTCTAGAAATTAAACACTCATAAGCAGATTTGATCGAAAACAAACCAGAAGGTTCCCAAGGCCAAATAAGAGTATCTGGAACAGTAGGAACCAAAGGAACAACAATAATATGAGCAACAATGTCTGCTGGTAAAACCGAAAGTAACTTAGGTATATTCCAAGTACCATGGACAGTATAATCAACCACCCTTTCCTGATCATCATAATCATGATTAGTATAGTTGAACAACATAGTATGGGCTTCTTACATATAGTACACTTGCTAGTCCTTTTTATTATAGATAGACCATCGTTAGTCAAACAATTACATCCACCTCCCTTACTAGTCGATTTTAATTACATGCAGACCCACGATCTTGGCTTTTGGCGAACTAAATCAATGAAAATACATTTTTACCCTTGGTCAAATATTCAACTTTGACCGTGACCAAACAGCTCCAATTTTCATTTATTACACATTTGCCTCAAATCTTTTTAATTTCACCAATTTGACACTTATTAATTCAACATAAGGCATATAACTTTTTTAAATTTCAAAATTGCCTCAAATATTATTGCAAACTGAACCCTAATAATTTTTAATCTTAAAATTAACCCACAAGGATTTTCAAAAAAATAAAAAAAATAATAAAAAAAATAAAAAAAGAGCTCGCCGGCCGGAGCTGTACAACTCCGATCAAGTCGGAGCTGTAAAGCTCCGACCAGATCGGAGCTGATCTGAACGGAGCTACACAGCTCCGTTCTGATCGGAGCTGTCAGCTCCTACTAGATCGGAGCTGTAAAGCTCCGATCTGAACGGAGCTATCCGTTCAGATTGGAGCTTTCTCACAGCTCCGATTGAAGAAGAAGAAGGAAGAAAGGAAAGAAAAAAAGAAAGAAAAAAGGAAAAGAAAAAAAGAAATAAAAATAAATAAAAGGTAGAGAAATGGGTAAGGCCGCGTTTGGATCTAAGTTGGTGAACAGTAATCAGTAAGCTGGTCAACGGAAGCAACTTAATTTGGACCCAAATGTAATAGATTGACTAAGAGGGATTTAGACGTAATTAGGTCGTCTAGTAGGGGTACTATATGTAAAATTCCCACATAGTATTATGAAGCCAAACATCAGACCAAAACTTAATAATAGCACGATCACCCACATGTCAGGAGAGAAAATGTTTAAGCTAAAGTCTAGGGAGAGGACGGCCTTTCCTAAAACGATGGAAAGGGCTGGTTTTGTGATTCAATCAGTGGTTTTGGTCAAAATCTCGCTCAACCATAAACCGGCTAGTTTATTTTAAAAAACTCGGTTCACCTTGTGATATAAAAGTAAGTGAACAGACACAAAACACATAGTAAAACGTTTTTTGTGTGTGTTCGTTCTCTAAGATCGTTTTTCCCCCAATTCTCCTTCTTCTCTGATATTCGATCGATCTATCTACTACATAATTTGTTGTTCTCTGTGATTTAATCGATCGATCTATCCATTCGTGTTGTTATTCTCCTTTGTCTGAATCGTTTTTTCCTTTTTTCAAAGATCTAGGGTTTGAATTTCATATCTTCTCAGATCTGATTTCAAATATCTAGGGTTTTTGGTGATTGAACATGGCGAAGAGGAAGGTTTCTTCCGATGTTTCCGATCCACCTGCAACGAAGAGGACGTATGTAAGGAAAGCTGCTTCCAGTAAGGGTATGTCTCCGATTTCATACATATGTTGGTTTTTTTTTTTTTTTTTTTTTTATGGATTTAGTGCATGTGGTGGTTGTTTGTATGGTGTTTGTTTGTGTTGTTTTTGTGGTATGCTTATTAGTATGCTTTGTTTCTGTTTTTCAAAATTGTTTTGTATTAGTACTGTGTTTCTGTATGCTTATATCGGAATTTGGTGTGGTTTTAAATGTCTTTTGGTATGCTTATAGTTGTTGTGTTATTCTACTTCTGCTTTTTGTATATAAGTGCTCGAGTTTCTCTGGTATGGTTATGAATGATGTTGGTGTGGTTTTAAGTGTTATTGGTGTGGTTCTAAGGTTTATTAGTTTTGTTTATTTGGTGTGCTTCTAAGTTTTTTTGGTGTGCTTATAAGGTTTTGTTGTGTTGTCTTTTGGCTTAGCTGTAAGTGTTGTTGGTGTGGTATAAAAGTTGTGTTGTGTGTGTTTTCAAGTTATGTTGGTATGCTTTAAGTGCAGTATGTGTTCTTTATAAATGAATTTTTGATGTTGTTATATTTTGTTGCTTTATGTTGCTATTTTAAGGTTTTTGGTGTGGTTGTAGTTTTTTTTGGTGTTGCAATATAATTTTATGTTGGTGTTTTTGTTTTCTTTTTTTGTAGCAGCTTCTCAGAGTCTTGAAACTGCTCCCACACATACTGATGTTATAGGCAGCGAATCAACTGAAGCCTTTGCTTCAACAAACACACAGTTTGTTGGGAGCACAAGTACTGGTACCGGTGGCACTCAGGTGCTTGGGACAGGGGGTACTCAAGTTGTTGGGATAGGGTCTATGCAGGTGGTTGGTGTAGTTTAAGTGTTCTTTGGTGTGGTATAAAAGTTGTTTGGTGTGTTTTTAAGGGAGTTTGGTATGCTTGTGAGTGTATCAGGTGTGCTTATAAATGAGTTTTTGGAATTGCTCTATGGGTGATTTTGTTGTTGTTTGTTTAAGGGCTCTTGGTGTGGTTGTAATTGTTTTTTTGTGTGGTATTAATTTGATGTTGATGCTATTGGCAGTGAATCAAGTGAAGCCTTTGCTTTAAGAAATCAAAGGTAGTTCTTGTGAATCAACTGAATGAGAAAGAGCATGTGAATGTCAAAAAGAAGAGGGAGAAAGTTCCTGCGAAGGCCACGAAGAAGTTTGTGAAGAAATCAAAGGTAGTTCCTATTGTTCGGAGAGAGTTAAGATCAAAGGCCAAGGTTGATGCCTCTATTGCTGTCTCTGTCAGAGAAGATGGTGAAGAACCGGACGTAATTGACAATTTACTTGAAACATTGAATATCACGATTAAGGATTGACGTTAATTTGTGATTAAGAGTTTCTAGTTTCGTATTGTTTTTTTTTTTTATTTTTTTTTTTTTTTTTTTTTGTTTTGGTCTGTGATTTGTACTTGGGAGAAAATTGTCATTGTGGTTTAATATAATACTATTGTATGTTCTGGTTATTGTTTTTAAACAATGATGCTATGGTTTTAAGGGTATACATTATAGTTTTAACACGTCTTGTTATGGTTTTAGTATACAAGATGCATGCTCCGACTGTTGGTATCATGTCGCAGCTAGTATTGTTTCAGATTCTAAAGAACCGAGCAAAATTGAACAAGTGATTGAGAAAGTGCAAGTTAAGGTAAGAACCGGCAAGATTTCGAAGAAGTAGGGGGTGTGTAATGTGTTTTGGCTGGACAAAGTGTGCATGTTGGATGTTATTTTGGAGTACTGTATGATTTGAACAATTAGTGCTTTTAAGATAATTAGTTTGTGTATGTTTTTAAGTGGAATTAATATGCAACCATTGTATGTTTCTTATTTGTTTAGTTTTAATGAAGTTTACTTTGTCCATTAAGATCTTAACTTGAGCTCTTAGAACGATAATAGTGGGTACTTAAACCACAACTTGGATACTTAAAACCACATCAAGGGTACTTATAGCCACACCAACTGCTACATGAAATATATAAGACCAATGCGAACTAGTGTAAAATTGAATAATTCTAACATGTCAGGACTGAAACATTCAGTCAATTGAAGTTTTTAAAACTAGTATTATCAAAGCAACAAAATTACAACAAGCGCTGATGTGGTGTTTCTGATGAAAATTGAATCTGAGTCTTCGAAATTGGCTTCTTGCAAGTAAACTTGTTCGTGATCTTTGAAGCACCAAATGTGGTGTTACAACCATATGAAGTTGTATTTGGTGTTCAGGCGTTGTATGTGGTGTCAAATATTACTACATTCCGAAATGACTTGTAGTTATCCTTCATCATTCCATCTCTCTAGAAAATAGCAGTCAGTCTGGCATCTTCACCATACATGTAGCGGTGGTAAAAGTCTGGATCTTCATCCTTTTGTTTCTGAGAAAAAAAATGCTTTGCTTTAATTTTTTTTTCATTTACTGCTTAAAACATACATGATCTATTAAAACCACAATAGTATACCTAAACAAACATATAATTGACGGACGAAATATTAACTGACATTACTAAAATCCATAGCATCAAAACTTCAAACTACAACAACATGCCTTAAAACCATAAGTGGATGCACTAAAATCATAACAATATGACTCAAAAGTTTGACAAGTGACAACCACAATAAATCAAATATTTACTCCTAAAACCACAACATCATGCCTAAAAACAATAATATCATGAGGATGTTGAAATTACCTGCACTTTATTCATCAGTATGAGTATAATACGAGGTCTTAAAATGATAACATGTTCTCTTAGAAGTATAATTATAATAAATGTTTTTAAACCAATTACAAACTAGTCGTCAATTGTAAACAAACTGTAAGACCAGTTCTTAAAACCACAACAGTTGTACTTTAAACTATAATAGGTGGCCTTCAAACTCTAATTTGGACAAACATAAACCAATAGTTTTCAAAAGCATTACGAATGGTCTTGATAGTGTAATAGAGAAACACGAGATTTTAGAATAATAACATGTTGAATAAGTAAAATACTATAACAATGTTGCCTAAAACCAAGACACGGCATATAAAAAAAGCATAACATGACGATAAATATTCATAACATGTTGAATAAGGTAAAATACAATAACAACGTTGCTAGAATCATAACATGTTCCCTAATGCGAACCTCTAAAGTCTAAACGTGTTGTGTAAAATCATAACAACAGAACATGAAATCATAACCAGAAGAGCTTAAAACCGTAACATATACGCTAGCTAGAACTGTAACAATCAGACTACCGTAGAAACTGCAATTAACCATAACAACCACTCTTAAAAACTACAATATGCTGATTAAAAACAATTACACTGCGCGATTCAATGAATAAATGCAAAAACATAGTAGACAAACAAAAAAAAGCAACAAAGAGGCTTTAAAACAACGTCGATTAAAACCATAACACGCCATTTGAAAACCTCAACCTTAAAACCGCAATGTATGTTCTTAAAACCATAACACCACGTCATTCAATGAGAAAATGCAGAAATGTATTTTAGAAACTTAAAACCACACCGAAAAGGCTTAAAAGTACTTACGAATATACTGAATTGTTGCTGAAGCTGAATTTCTCCAATTTCTTCCATATCAGATGAGCATTATTCTGATTTGTTGTTTTGTGTATTGAATCAACTGAATCTCCAAGTTTCATCAACAAATATGAACACAAAACTTTCGAAAATCAGAAAAACAGATCTGAATCCATAAAAAAAAACACAAAAACACGATAAATTCTGAAATTACGCATAGAGAAGAGAAGATCGATGTTGATTCAATGAAAACGCACAAACAGAGATTGAATTCTCAGATTTAGGAGGTAGAAACGAAGCTTTTGGTGTGGTTTTTTTACCTGATTTGTGTCCATTGAAGCTGGATTCATTGAGATATGATGGATTTGCGTCTGGAAGTTGAGATTCCGGTGAGATTCCGGCGAGAATCCGGTGAGCAGGATCGATTTGGGGAGAGATTTTCCCGTGAAACACGCAGTCACACCGTTTGTGTGTGTTTCTGTATGTTTTGGGATTCTGCGTTATTTAGGTGCTATTTATAGGGCCGAGTTTTTTCATTTTCTGGTCAAAATCGGTTCCTGGTTTTGGAAGGTGGTTTTTTGGCTAAAAACCAGTCCTTTCCTAGATGGTAGGAAAGATCTGCCTTTTACTATACTTACTCAAAGTTTAAAAGTGTCCCTATGCCTTATTAATAAGAAATGAAAATAAAAAGTAATATACAATCGTGCTCTTAGAATACCGAAAGCTTCCTCCAACATCTTTGGATAAGAATCAGAATCTCAGACGGGTTGCAAAGTTGCAACCATCCCCATGTTAAACAAAATTCTAATAGTAATAGTAACTGTTGTCATCTTCGTTTGAACCGAACTGAATTGACCGATAAATACGATATTTTAAAGGCGGTCGGATCATACGGTCGGATCGGGTGGACCATTTTTTGCTTTTCACCCCTCCATCTAATTACTCTTTTTAATTTTCACCCGTTAATAATATATATCCGAATCACTTGTGATTTGTGAGAGCTGAGAGCGGTTGATTTGTGAGGACGATATCAAATGGCTATCAGTATCAGAGAGGAGCTCCAATGGACAGCCGCGAAACTGATGAGCTTCGGTAAATTAGCTCTACACGCTACCCTTAACGAACCCCTCAAAGGTACTCGATGAATCACTTTCTTTCTTTTTCTCTGATATCACCCAATTTTACTGGTTTGTTTGCATTCTATTTCTATTGTTTTGACCTAATTTATTTTTCCTGCTTGTTTTTCAATTGTAAATGTGCAAATGGATTTCTGATCGAATTTCAGCTTGCATACTTTATTGCTCGTAGAAATCCACAGATATATTGGAGCCCTAATGGATTTAACCAGACAGTTTCATGTGTAAGTAAAAAAAATGGAATCAAACAGAAGAACTTGAGATTGATTAGTAAAATCCATATGTACGTAATTTATGATGGGAAGTGAGAGTCCTGTACTCATGTACTAATTTGGAGGTGTCTGTGTGGCTTAATTCTAGTTGTTTGTCTTATCAATTGTGTCTGTGCACTGTATTATAAATTATTGATACTGGTGTGATTTTGTTTGTGAAATAGTCCATAATCAACATGTACAAGAATACCAGATAAAACTTTAAATGGTATAGAATGAAGTACCAGAACACTTGGTAATTGGTTATAGCTCAATTGGTTAGACTGAGGTGTCATGACACTATAGGTCATAGGTTCAATTCTCGCCAAGTGCGGGATTATTTATAGTTTATTACTAGCTTTGTAATGCTACTTGTGAAATTGTAATGGTTCGATTATTAAAAAAAAGTACCAGAACACTTGCAGTTCATTTTGTATGTAATGTAGTAATCACTACTAGACAGGTTGGATTCTTTAAGATTATTGGCAATTGTTAGCTGGTCTCTATTTTCCTTGGAACTTTATGCAATGACTTAATTAAATCAATTTTTAGTGAGCTTTATGCATGACAACTACTTGAAAATTTCAATTTCCGCTTTGAACTGGTGTCAATGATCCATAAGTTGATTGCTTACATTTCACCTGGATGTATCTTTTCTTTAACAAGTATTCATGATACTCTTGAATTAGCTCAATCACTGTTTCACTTCATTTTGAAATATATATACTCTACCATCAACAACTCAAACTAATCTTTCCTTTCTCCCATAATTATTTTTCAGACAATTTGTACTTTAACCATATACTTTATTTCATAGTTACTTGATCCACCTTTTCTTTTTTCTTTTTGCGAATTTCATGAGAAATTATATCTTGCTACACTGCTGATTGTAAAACATGATAGAGATATTGCTTCTAAACTTTGTGAGGTTCAGATTGCATTTTAGTAAGGGATCATTTAGAATTTAATTAAGATTTTTAGTTGGTTGGTATATTGCATAAGAATTTGACCAGCAAAGATTAATTTATGTCAGGTCCAGACACAAGTTAAGAGTTAAGATAATAGGACTAAACAAAATATAACCATACTTCGAAAAATGATGGTGGAGGGCAAAATGGTGAGATAAAACTGGTTAAGTTTGTTGCTTTATCCATTAGTCTTGCTGTAATCAAAAATATGTCTCGCCAAATTTTGTCACTAATTCTTGCCCGAAGTAATGTCTGTAAGAATTACTAATAATGACTACCGGTGTGTGCTAAGTACATCAGATATTAGAATATGTATTTGTTCGTGGTGGTGCTAATTTGTGGAAAGAGAAATTAGTGGAAGAAGACCATTTTTTATGATTGTGAATTTGTGATAATGTCTTCTTGTTAACTGCCTCACCTCTCTTGTGACCCAAATTTTTGTAATGCGAACTGAGGAAAGTTAGTTTTTTTTAGTTTTTTTTTTTAATACATGGGCTCTTTGTAATCGGTTCAAGTGGAATCGAGTTTGTTAGGAAATTCTGTTAATAAATCAATCACTTTTTAGTGAGCATTACACGTCCTTGAAACTGGAGTTATGAGGGTGGCCAAGTGGCACATGAGAGGTTGGGGGTTATAAGGTAGTATAGGCATAATTGGAGTTATAAGATTGGTATAGGCGCATTTGGAGTTAGGTGGTAAAGGTTAGGAGCTGTGTAGGAGGAGTATGAGTATGGTAGTTTAAATTTGCCAAGTCGTTGAAACTTCCATTGCTGTCTTCAACTGAGGTGGACTGTGTTCATTGTGTTGCAATGCCTACAAATAAACTATCATGACAGTATATTCTTGTTCATTTTAATATATCTGTAGTCTTCTAAATGAACCTGTATGTCCATTTACTTACGTGGGCATGACTTTGCAGGCGGAAAGCAGGTTTATGCAGTTGTTTCCGGGAAATTGAAGAGGCATGCCCCTTCAGAACTTTTAGATGGTGCAAGGGTACAAAATTCTATGTTGGCGGAAGAGATGCAAGCAAGGCTGGAGAAGCTGCAGGAGGACTTGAATGACATACAGCCACAAAGTAGTATCTCAACAAACAGAACGAACGAACAAGGACATTCGAAACAGTTCCCTGATGAACCTCTCAAGACTTCTTCTCTGGAGGTTACTGGTCAGAGAAAGATTTTCATTCGTTCCCGTTTGTAAAATGCTTTGGAGACATGGAAACAAACTTACAGCTGTATATTAAGGTCAATATAGTGTACGTTTTCATGTGAAAAAGTGTGTTTTCGAGTAAAACAATGGCGAAGTTCTTCGACTAGTGACTGACAACTTTATCTTTTTTCTTCATGTTTGCAGTGAGTAGTTCTGTTATGACTGCAGATTCAATATCACCTTGCGAACTATTGCAAATGTGGACTAGAAGCAATCTTTCAAAGAGAAACTAGCCATGATTTACAGATTTTACAATGCAACTAGCCAAAACCATTAGGATGTTGAGTCACTGGTTCTCTTCTGATTTGCACCTATGATAGTGTCACAGACTGGAGTCTTGACACTACACAGTTTAGGCTTTATCTTCCAAGGGAATAAACTCCCTAAACCGCATCCCTTTGACGACGCATAGGATCTATTCATGCTAACGGCTCCCCGAGAGAAAGAAGCATCGGAACTAATCGAGCTCGGAAAGGGAAGTCTCTTGTTCGCAATCGATGCTGCAGCTAGAGCCTGTGCATCCGGAAGAAACCTTTGTATGATGAAATTCGGTGACGGACATGTGTTGGCCTCGCTTCTTTCCTTCTTCGATTTGAAGTCTGTCTCCGCATAATCTGCAGACTCCGCTAACGAGAAGATGTCAATGGCATCTGCGAACCGCTCATCACGTTCTTCTTCACCAGATTCGTCATCACCGTAACATCCATCATCATACTCGCTATATTGATCAACAACGCATTCCTTTGGCTCGTACTTCCTCCCAGGAGGCAGCTTCGGAGGTGGAGGCAGATCAAGATGAAGATAGGAGGCATTTCTTTCATTGTCTTTGGGCTGGCCTGGAAGTTGTTCCCAAGAGAAAGGCACCCTGAGAGTATTATCTATGGAGGCAGCTAAGTTGTTATCGGTGGCAACGTTCAGATGGCGCT
This sequence comes from Plantago ovata, assembly GCA_028274465.1. Taxonomy (NCBI): domain Eukaryota; kingdom Viridiplantae; phylum Streptophyta; class Magnoliopsida; order Lamiales; family Plantaginaceae; genus Plantago; species Plantago ovata. The sequence goes on from CM051455.1 coordinate 57,812,303, forward strand.
TGGTCGACAGAAGGGGCACGCTCAAGTTGAGCTTCCTAGGGCACTCCCCATGCACAATCTGTTTCCTCTGGCTCTCCATGTATGTTAGTTATGTGGTGATGTAATGATGAAGGATAGCTTTATTTTGTTTGATTAGAAAAGTGAAGTGAACTTTTATGCAAAGTAGTTGAAGAAGCCTTAAATACAGACAGAGCAGTTGGAATTGTGGGCTTCTCGTGGAGTCTAGTAAAAGTAGTAAAGGTTACTTTCTGGGCTCTCAACAAAACTAGTTCTGCAGTCCTAATTGATCGGAGCACGGGATGATATATGAGAAAAGAAGAAGTAAAGTTCCATTTATTTTCCAGTATTCCCAGGAATCAATTATACTATACTTGAATACGTAAATACGTAGACATAGTACTCACTCGACACTGTCACTGGCTTATGGCTATTGGCTACAGTCTACAACTTGTCACGAATCTCTCTAATTGAGGGTTTACGTATGTTTTAAATCTAGTTACATAAGTAATATCGGACGAATTCTTGACACGGATTAATCTGGGTCAACGTAAATTATATTGGACAGTTGTCTCGGGCAACATAATAAATTTATAAAATTATACATGTATATAATATAAAAATAACTATTACACACATTTATCGCTAAATAACATTCAAAATTCAACCATAAAGGTCATATATAAACTCATAGATCCAAAATAAAGAGACATGTTCCATTTTATTTTCCTTTTATTTTAAATTTGCAAAAACCCGGGTTGACCCGGGTATACCTAAAAAATCTGATTCTAATTTTTTTCCGATAATTATTGGTTTCTGCTCGGCAAAGCACTCATGTTTTTGTTTAAAATCAAACTTTTGAAAGTTTAAATAAAATCAACCCATAATTAATTTTAATAAACATTCATAAACACTAATATAGCTCAGGAGCAGTTGAAGCTCTGATCGAAGCAGAGCTCAACTTCGCATGGCGGTGTTGAGCTCCACCATCCAGTGGTGGAGCTCGAGCTCCGCCCAGAATGGTGGAGCAGTCGGAGCTCATCTCCACCAGTTTGTATTTTATTTATTTTTTATTTTATTTTTTCTTCTAAATATTAAATAAACTAAGGGCATACTTGTTTCTCATTTTGGAGATACTTGATACTCAACTAAAAAACTCAAAAACTTAAAAAATTGACCTACTGTATAATCACTCAACTAGTGGACTTTTTTTCGCTATTAGGTGACTAAGGTACCTCTAGAGTGATATACAATCTATGTTACTTAAGTTAAAGTTAAATGAATAAATTATATTAACAATTCACGAGCTAGCTTGAGGCTTGTGAGCAAGAACTTGGCGTCAAAGTAAATGTTTACTAGATGAACTAGTTCTTTTACTTCTAAATGAGTCGATCACCTTCTTTATAGACTCAAACTCAACTCGATATGATTTGTTGTCACTCTTAGTCATTGCTTAGCCTAACCAATTGCCAAACATAAGTGCCAATTTCGGTATTATGGTTTATAGATTAACTGATCAATTATTTCGGTACAACTTATACGGAATGCTTGGGTTTTTTTCTTTCTTAAAAGGCCAATGTTGCAACTACTACTACACTGCTGCTATACGATATCCTATATCACCTTATATCTTCACGTCTAAACCATCTTATATCTCCGCTAGGGATCGAACCATGCGCATCTCCTTCATCAACCAACTCTTTTCCACTGACCACCTTATTAATTCCTCGTAAATTCATATACCAATTCACATAGTTGCTTTTATTTCTTATTTATTTCCAAATCAACAAGTTCAGAGACCGTAAACTACCCGTAGGTTAAGAGACGGTTCAACCGGCCGAACCGACGGTTCCACGGGAAACACCCACTAAGAGCCAATTTCATGACGCGTGAATAAGTGGCAAGAGCTTACCCACCGGAGACTCGAATCAATGTCACAGTTCACACGCATTGGACCTAATAAAGCACTCAAATGGAAAATGATTATATTATTTTAATTTTCATTAATTAATGGAGCTAGAAATAAAATAGAATAATAAGACAGCAAAATTGATAGAGAGAGAGAAGACGGACAAGTCAAATCAGAAACCAACGCCGGTTTATCTATTCCTCTGTTCTTCTCCACCCCCATTTCACGGCTCGGTGGTCATCTCATCGGACGTTTATCCGGCGGTGACGTGAAGATCGGAACCGTCTTCTTCTCCAAATTGCGCAATTCCTCAATCCATCACCATGAATGAGAAGGCTAACGTCTCCAAAGAGCTTAATCTCAGGCACAGAAAGGTTTAATTGAATTTTAACTTTTATCTGATTCACTACTGTTCCGATCTTCGATCGAGCTTGTTTCTACTTTATTCCTAGTTTGTTTCTATCATTTTTGAATGGATGTTGATGTATTTCGTTTGGATTGATTAGATGCTTTGGTGCTGTGGACTGTGTCTGTTTAGCTACCGATTAGTGACAGCTGTATGAGATGTTTATGATCTATTCTATGTGTAGGCTAAATGAATTTCACCTGATGAGTTTTATTAGTAGTCACTTGAACTGGAGAAGTATAAGTGAGTTTTAGATCTACAGAATGAGTGTGTGTGTGCTAATATTGGTGTTGCTTTTGTTTGTAGCTAGCTTATAAGTTATAAGTGCTGATTTATAGCATTTGATGATTTTCGAATAATTTGTGGCAGAGTTCGTGTTTCGTTGATGACAATGATGATGTCTATGTTTTCAGGTCTTGGAGGGATTGCTTAAATTGCCTGAGAATAGGGAATGTGCTGATTGCAAAAGCAAGTATGATTTCTCTAATGAGTTCAAACTTGGTTTCATATATAAGGGACTTCGTTTGCACGTAGTTAATGAAACGCTTCCACCTGCCATTTCTAAGACTGTTTTATTGGTTGTTTTCATTGCAGAGGTCCCCGATGGGCTAGTGTGAACCTAGGGATATTCATATGCATGCAGTGCTCTGGGATTCACAGAAGTCTTGGGGTGCACATTTCAAAGGTGATTGCTACTTTCAGTCTTTCATGGTTATCGGTTTGTTAGTATGAGTAGTTTCGGATGCTGCTATTCTCATGCTTCTGTGCTATACTTTTTAAACCTATTAGTAGCATATGGCATTTCAATACTTACGGAGTGTTGAATTGTGATACCCCTTCCCCCCAACACCCAGACCACTAAAATTCATATAATGTCATATCCTATCAAACATCACAGTTCTATCATCTACTATATTGTAACAAAATCATATTGTTAAATGTTAGGGTTATAGCAATGTATAGTATTACGCTTGACATTGTATCTATTGATAAATACAGAACTCTTCCAGTAATGGTCATTGTATAGTGTTACTATAAAGCCGAAGGACGATCTGAGTGATATCAGGAATGTTTTGGGGGGTGTATAGTTCAGTTGGTAGAGCATAAATTTGCATGCTTACATCTAATTAGAAATATTTATCAACTGATGGAAGACGTCAGATGAGTCCAAGGGACTAATTGGCTGGAGGTTAGATGAATTTCGTGGAATTGAGATTGCTTGGCTTCTTGCTGCCTTCTTCTTCTGATTGGTCTTCTCTTTTTTTAGGAGTTAAGATTCTCTTCTGTTGGCTAAGTACCATTCTGATGAAAGAAACATAGAATGGCTAGAAAGAAATCTATGTGTACTGATTGGGAGAAGGGTTTTGGGCTGGACATTTGATAAATGATTGGGCTACGAATCGGGTCAAACTTAATTCGCAGCGAATTCTATTCAAATTGTTCTAATTCTCCTCAATTTGCCATTTAATTTTCTGGAACATTACAATCATAGAGCATCAACGTCTATGTTTGTGGACAAATGGCAACAAATACTTGTTAGTTTTATTGCAACTTCATTGAATTGAATGTCTTCGTGCTTTAAGATAAACTTTATGTCCAAGGCTTGATGAATTATAAAAGAAACAGACCGTGTAGATTGACCAATTCAACAAGTTAAAAGTCCAAGAAACAAAAATTGCAAATACTCTAACTTAACGAAGGCATGCGTGCCTCACTATGCAGAATTAGCAGCCATATCAGTGTGTGGTGCAAAGGATATGTTTGTTGATTTATTTGCTTTTGCACACTGCATATTGAATTACCAACTAGGGGCGTAGATCATGTTAAAAGAGGAGAGACTTTGCCCTTGTCTCAACCTAGCCCAATCATATTTTAAATTTTATATTCATTCATGTTGGTAATGTTATTGATATTTCAGTTTGATATTTTGTATTGTTTGTGGTTTTAGTAACGGGGAACAAAAATTTAAGATGGTTTTTCATATGACAAAGTTTTACTAGGGTAAAGTCTCCTCGATCATGGCAAAGTGCTTGTGTTTCTGTCTCAAAACACTAACATTTTTTAAATTTGTCTTTCACAAGTACATATATAAAATTCAGTGCTTTTCATAACTTCATGTTTTAATTTTTGTGGAAATAGAATTCATAAAATAAAGAGAAACTTATAAATTGTTGTGAGAGTGACGCTTACAAGTATATATATTATTTTATCTGTTTTGCAGGTGAGATCTGCCACCCTGGACACATGGCTTCCTGAACAGGTTGCATTCATTCAATGTAAGAACTTTCTGCTCAGGACATTTCAGTTGATATCGATTTGATCTTGTAAAAGCCTTGTCATTAAATCTTTTTTTTTAATTGTTTTGCAAACAAAGCGATGGGAAATGAGAAGGCCAACAGTTACTGGGAGGCAGAGCTTCCACCAAATTACGATAGAGTGGGAATTGAGAATTTCATTCGTGCAAAGTATGACCTCTTTGTTTATTGATTAATTTTATCATCTTCTTTCCTGACATGCCTGATGCCCAAGCTGATGTTTATCTGGTCCTGTCCTGCTTGAACAAAGGTATGATGAGAAGAGATGGGTTTCTAGAGATGGTAAGCCAAAATCACCTGTAAGAAGAGAAGAAAATGCTCCAGTGCAGTGGCGAAGACCAAGTGATAGACATGCTAGCAACTCTAGGAGCACGTTTGATGAGAGAACAAATAGACCTACACCTAGTACACGACAACATATTCCTGCTGCCAGAATTAGTGTTCCAGTCCCTCCTAAAGGACCTGAACAAGTATGTGTGGCTCCATATAATATATTGTTCTGTGAAATCCTTTCGCAGCTGTTTTCAGCTTCTCTTTTACCTTTACATAATGGCAATAATATGAATTGGAATAAGAAACATTTCTAATAATTATAATTTTATTTACTTCGTAAACAATTGAGTGGAGGTCTTAAAGGAAATGGTATTTCGATTATGTCTTGTACCATTTAAGGTGGTATGCTATATAACTGATACTGTGCTTTTAAGCTATCAAAGTCCATTGTTTGCTCATCGTATGAGGTATACCAATTTGTGCCTACACGTACTTTGTACATCAGAGTTTGTTCTCTTTCTGTTTTCACAATGTGTAGTTATGTGGAGGAAACTTGTTTACTACCAATCATGTCAATCAATTATGCCTCGTCTAAAGGACAAAACTCTTACTGTGCATTTTCTGTTTCAACACAGCCTGCTCCTGCTCCAGCTCCAGTGCCTGTGCAACTGATTGAGAAAGAGCAAGCTGCTCCTGCTGAATCATCAAAGCAGGTTCCTGACGCAGTCTCTCCCCCTAAAGTCGATTATGCTACTGATCTTTTCAGTATGCTTTCTATGGATAGTGCTTCCGATAGTACGACTGCAGCATCTGGCGAGGATAATACGTGGGCAGGCTTTCAGTGTAAAGATCCTCGACCTCTATTGATCTCATACTTCCCTTCCATGTTTTCGAGCCTTTTTATGTTTATTTTTCAGAGAAAACGGTGTTGGAATATATAATATCTTATTTGTTTATTTCTCATGCACATAGCTATGCAAATATGCATATAACACTTCTGGAACTAACACGTGACAACTTGCAGCTGCTGATGCAGTTTCATCAACAGAAAAGAATGGCGGAGTTAAAATTGACAATAATAAGAGCCCAACTACTCCTGGAATTGAAGATCTTTTTAATGATTCTCCATCAATTACACCTACTCCGATGACCGCAAAACCTCAAAAAGATGTAAAAAACGATATTATGTCTCTTTTTGAGAAGGTATGTTTTGTGACAGAAAAATATTAACCCCACCCCGTCACAGTGCTACTTCCTCCATTCCATTGCAGTCTTTCTAGTTCCTTTTTTTGGCATTACATTACAATCTTACCAACTCCAAAAATGGAAAGTTTCCATTGTACTTATTAATTGTTTATTATTTCTCTCTCCTTATCTATCACTATTTTATCAATCTATCTCATACTTTATCACTCACTTACAATTTTATTGATATATATACCCATCAATTTCTTTAATATTATTCCTTGAACTATGATGGAATGGAGGAAGTATTTGCTAAATCTAATGGTAGCTAAAGAAGCCCAACTGATTCTCCTCTAATGTAATGGTTTTCCCTTGGTCATTGTATAGGCCAGTGCTGAAATGTTGTCATGATATTTCTAGAGATTATTACATTTGATATCTAAATAAACACCTGTTTCTCCAACCACCCTTGGTCAACCGAAAATGGACCCAAATGTAATTGTTGAAATCATAGGGACTTAGATGTCATAGCTAGGGTATCAGATGAAATTTACCCTATGTGCTATAATTGGTGTAGTTCAGTTATCTGCAAACAAATCTGTAACTAGTTCAGTTGTACTGTTACAAGGAACATTATTTAATAGCATTTCTGAAGTTGTAATTTCACCTACGAAAGATATTCAGAGACTGTATCTAATATAATCAGATTGGTTTGGTACTCTTGCTTGTAAGACTAATAGTCTCACTAGAGAATTGGCTTCCTTTCTTGTAATTGTGATTGGTTGTTCCTTTGTTTTTTGTTGGTCTTCTTCTTTTTTATTTTATTTTATTTTGTCCCACCTTTCCATACCTCTAACGATTATGTAAATCAACCCATCAACTCCATTCTTGTCAATATTGCAGACCAATGCTGTTTCGCCATTTTCTGTTCACCAACAACAACTTGCTATGCTAGCTCAACAACAGTCTATGCTAATGGCTGCTGCTGCAGCTGCTACTGCTTCTGGAGGAAAACTGCAAGTTCCTGGTAACGCACAAGCAGGGCCTAACGCCACCAACTTGCCCGTCCAAAATTGGCCAAATGTTGGCTATCAGTTCCCCGGTATGATGATGCCATCAGCTGGACAAGTTGATTTAGGGAAATATATGCAGGTAAATTAAGTGAGATCTGATGCCGTAGCATACTCTTGGATTATAGATGCACTAATGTTCCTTCTTTTTTAATTTATTTTTTGGTTATTGAGTAGATGGGGAACATGGGTGCAACTCATCCAGCTGGTAACTCTTTCGGTCTCCCAACGCCTAGGTATGTGCACGTCAATGTTGTCCACAGATTACACTATCTAGAACTTCTTGATATAGGTTTTTGGGTTAAAATTATTATTATGATTATGATGATGTGGACTTGTCGTAGGTACCTCAACTTTCAAGATTAGCATTGCTTGCAAAATTTAATTTTCTGTTGCTGTCACTTTGTTCTGTCTCTTATATGCAATAGAGATGGAAATAAAATTCTTCTCTTCAACTGTTAGTTTTATGAAACCCATAATAATATATTGGGTTTCCTATGTGTTTAACTACTTATCCGAATGTGTCTTGTTGTTTGGACTGGGAAAGGTGGAGCTGATGTTACTGCCTTTTACAAATGCGTACCTTGATCTTTGTTCCATAGCCATAAGTTTTTGTGAACTTATTATGTATTTTATGGCCTGGAAAATAGTAGTAGTACTAAAACCACTAGCTCTTTTGTTTTGTCGAATGGTAATTGGTAAATACTAAATACCCGTAGGCCCATATAATTGCATTGCATTTTTTCTTTTATTTTTCTCCGTTGTAAACACTTCATGTCACTGTTTCATTATGAACACTTAAAACATACTACTAAGTTAATTACTTCCTCCATCCAAGCACAGGTTTCCTATTTCGTTTCGTTGAGTATTCTGAAGGTCCTTTTAACCCCAATAATATATCAGACCTGAAAAACAATCAAGAAAATTATATTTAATATAATCCTTAATTTTCCTAATATAATTCTCTTAAATAATCTTTTTGGTATGATTTATAGTAGTTTATGGTTACTGACCTGTAAAATAAGTCAATAAAACAAAATGGTAAACTTATGCCTTGATGGGGAATCTATGTTTTTCACAAGTTTGCAAACACCACGCATTGTGACATTGTCATTTTACCAAGCACCTCTCACTCTCGAACTCTCAGCTGCTATTTATAGATTTTTAGTCCAAGTTATCTAATTTTCTTGTGATTCAAAAACATCGTATTGAAATTTTCTTTTTATATATCTTACGGTGTCGAGGAATATGAAACTTCATAAATCCATTTACCAGTTTAAATTTGTGCCCCACCATCGATATTTAGTGTCTTTGTTAATTTGGTACTCTGTATCATAAATTCAGAATCGTGGCTCAGTCATGTTGTTCCTGAGAACTTTTTGTTTCTTTTATCTAAAATGGTGTTTTGTTGTTGTTACAGCACGCATGCTGCTGGAGTTAACCCTACGACCAATGGCAACACGCCTTCTGGAGTGGGAAAACAGACTGCATCATCGGTTGCTGGTTCTATGCAATCAGGAAAAGAGTATGATTTTTCTTCTTTGACACAAGGTTTTTTCTCTAAGAATTGAACGGACATGGATCTTCGTGATGATAACACACCATACCAGCATTTCATAGAAAAGATAATAGTTTTCAGAGTCTTTTTGACTCCTGTATTGAAAGGTTGTAAGCTTATGCAGTTTGAGCGTTTCATTTATAAGTTGTATTCATTTGAGTAATAAATTGTTTTAGTTAGCAAATATTCTTTCTCAATGTATCATGAGTGATTTTGATTAAAGAAAACAATTCATACATACATATGACAGATTGAATCTTTCAGTGATGAAATTTTGCGTTGTGTTCATACTTTTGATTCTTTCCCTGTCTCAAGATTGTTGCTTTCATACCGTTAGGAAAGTACGATCCCCGAAGATTCTCATCTCATGTCGTTCTAAGATTTTGTTGCATTATTTACGGTCTCAAGCTCATACTTAAATTATACGGTGATTAGGAACCATCTATGCATGTCCAGGGATGGTTTCTGATGCACCAATAATACACCAGATGTGTGGAATCCACTATCATGTGTCTTATTGGTTCATTACACCTAGTCTAGTATGAAATAAAGGTACATGGAGAGATCGTTATATGACTTGAACTCGACCGACTATGTTCTTCATTTATGAAATGAGAGCATGTCCCTATGCGGCCGGGACAATCATGTTATTCTCATCCGAGGATATTACATTATACATTTATATCGGACCTTATAACATATCATGCCGTACCATATTTTTTAACTGGCTATAACTCGAAAAATAAAAATAAAATTCATCAACAACTTTATTTTCTCAATATCTATAAATATACATCACTCTTAACTATTCATGGATCATCCCATCTCAGACTCCTATTTTTCTCTAAATTAAACTCAAATTTAAAATATATTTTATATCAATCTTATAATTGATATTATCATCATTTATTAAAAAATTAAGCGTCAACAATGCAACATAATCATGTCATGGATCACGTCATCAGATGATGATGCATCATGGTGCCGTCACCAATGCTGGTGGTCTAAGTGTCTAACTCATTTCAACTGATTGCGTCAGCGTCTCCCTTTTTGAAAAAAAATCCACTTCAATCCATTAAAATTAATAGTCCTTTTTATATTATATCTATACGTATTCCATTTTATTCTGTTTATTCAGATTCTATACGTTTATATTTTTGATAAATGTTTATCTCACAATAAAAACTTTATTGTAGGTTCTGCCACTAAACCAACACACTACACTCAATATACAAATCTCCTAAAATTCCGATCCAAAATCAAATGTATGATGCCCTTGCGATGATGGCTGATTTCCAGGAATGCTCGTGTGTGGATTTGCAGAGAAGCAAATCAACCGGCTTATATTTTGTCGAAGTATGGAACTAATATTTCGGGGCAGCAATGTACAGGAAATATGCAGCATAGTAGTAGGTTGGAAGCTATTGTAGGTAGTTTATCTCATCAGTATCAATATTCAGGTTTGCATGTTTGGGACTCTTGTGAGGTTTGCATGTTTAGGACTCTTGTCCATCATGGCTGCAAGATAGTATATGTAATGATCTGAAAGTATCTTATCCTTGACTAATATCATAGCGAGGTTAACCGTGTAACATGTATTAGTTCTCTTATCAATGTAAGGTCTTTTCTTTCAAATTGAGTACACCACTCTCAAACTAAGTCCATCCTTAACCTGCTTATAAAATCATTATTTTTGCTATCATTTATGATCAACACTACAAGGAAAACATCAATTAGCGACGGATCGCATCCGTCGCTATACGGAGCGATCCGTCGCTATAGACCAATAACGACAGATAGTTCGTCGCTAAATAGGACGTCGCAGAAAGTGGCGTCTCTAATCCAAATAGCGACGCATAAATGTATTCATATCTACTTTTAGCTACGGATAAACTTAACCGTCTCCGTATTCGTCGTAGACCACTGTGACGACATATAACTTTATCCGTATCTATATATAGCGACGGATAAACTCATCCATCATTTTGATGCTGAGACACGTGGCCTCTCCATCTGAGTCTTTTGTGGTATGTGGAAATGATTTTACAATCTTGGTGATCTTGAGTGGACCATCATATTGTTTCGCCATTTCTCGTAGTTTTCCAGCTTCAGCTGGGGAGCATCTCCCAGAGACATCCGGTCAGCAAACAACTACCAAACTGATCAAGTGAAAGTGATTTACGGAAAGCACCTAAGGGGATCTTAGGTTCAGTGTTGAAGGTTAAAGAACTTCCAGCTCTGATACCACTTGTTGGTCCATTTAGACAACAAGTAAAGACTAGAGTGGGAGGGGGGGGGGTGAATAGTTTTTAAAACTTTTTCGTCGTCTAAAAACTTTTTCAGCAAGTACATATTACTTTTCAGTAATGAGATTGCTTGGTACTTAACTTTCTCAGCAAGTGTTTGTTACTTTTCAGTGACAAGGTTACAGATACTTAAAAACAGAGTGCGGAAGTCTTGTACAATAAGTTAGACTGAGGTGTCATGACACTAGAGGTCATAGGTTCAATTCTCGCCAAGTGCGGGATTATTTATAGTTTATTACTAGCTTTGTAATGCTACTTGTGAAATTGTAATGGTTCGATTATTAAAAAAAAGTCTTGTACAATAAGTGCTTTTAATAGAGAGCAAGTTTTAGCAAGTAAATAAATAAACAGATCAAAACAAAGTAACTTGCTGAAAGATAACTGCAGGAAAGTAAATCACACAAACACTTTTATAGTGGTATTTGAGGGTGGCGTAATCCCTCAACTAATCCACTTTCTCCTTTCTAGGACTGAATCCACTATGATAAGATATGAGATTCCTTACAAATCCTATCACTAATGATTCTCAGAAACCAAAGCACACCTGCCTTATTTCCAACCTAAACTAGAGAACTGTAACCTTGTTCTCCACCAAACTTGGGACACTTTATCAGCAAAACCATGCTTGATTAGTCCCCCCTGACAGACACGCCTGAAAGGTGATTTTTATCAGTTAGAGAGGTTTGGGTTGAGATAACTTGAAAATAACTTTTCAGCTATAACAAGTAATCTAAAAAAACTCAACTTGTAATACTTTTACAGTAAGCAAGTTTACTGTTTCTGGTGTCAAGACTTGTTCTTGCTTAGAGGAAAGAACACTTAACTAATTTCTTAACTTTTAGTATTCTACTTATTCACAAGTAGCTTTTGTTTCAAGCTTAAGTCTTGGAACAGATCAATAGGCAGTTTGAGAGTAGAAAATGATTTGAGTGTTAAAGCACTAGTTAGAGTTTGATCACGTTGTTGACACACCCTTCTACTCAGCCTAAGGACCTCTATTTATAGTGTCTAAAGGTAGCCGTTTGAATTTCAAATTCTAAGGCTTGTACCTTAAGATGTCACTATCACTTGCCAGAATAGTAGTATCAGCAGCGTACTTCTTTTGTCTTCATGTCTTCAACATGCTTTAGCATTTAATGCTCTTTTGAAAATTCAAATGTGAACGTTGGAGCCAAAATGCAAAGTACTTCTTCAGCAAGGAGGTCACATGTGTTATCAGCAAGTAAGCAGTCTCAGTTAAGCAAACACAACCTACTCTGTCATATAGATTTTCACTTATGCAAACTGATTGCTGAGTTATTCACTTTCTGAGATAACATGCGCCTTTGTAGATACCTTCTCAGAAATCTTCTAAGTCTTCAGTCTTCGAATCTTCAACTTTCCAAGCGGTTCTAGGTCTTCAATAGATTGTTTGTGAAAACAAAGTACAACATCAGCAAACATAAGAACCTAACTAGTACCTACACTAAGTCATCGACAAACGTTCCTCTTTTACAATGTCCTTAAAATTCTAAATTTCTATGGACCTTAAGAGTACTAGTTACGGGACTTTAACTTAATTTAGCATGGTTAATTGCTTATCAAAATGACAAGTTTCCTAACAATGCGCCTGCTGACGGGTCACATGGTTCTCCCACATCTCCTCCCACAGCACCCGATGGTCCGGATGAATGTAGTGAACCCATTTGTTGTCCGGATAGAGCTTCTCACTGGCATGATAAATCATATGCATGTGGACGTACTCGCCCGGAGGTTGAATACATTCCATATCTCCTCACTCCTCAGTATTGGCAGGAGGGATATAGTAGTATTTCTGCAACATTGCAACATTCCAACATCAGTTACAAGTCATGCCAACTACTCAATAACCTAAGGTTGAGGTCTAACAAAATATGGGCACCTCCTACCCAATATCAAGAATGCATACGTAATTTCATTCTAACGACTAGCACGAAACAAGTAAATACAAATAAAGTACCTTGAATTCCTTGAAAAAGCGCTCCTTCACGGGAAGAGGAACCATACTCCACTTTTCACCGCCACCCACTGGCCCAGGAGGCGTAAAAAAGTCTCTTCTCATGATCATTCCCAACCTTGTTGAAGCTAAAGGAGGGTGAAACCTGTCACACATTTTAAAAGATTACAAATGGTGACCCACAACTATATATAAAAATAATTAAATACCAACTTGTTAAGAACTTACTAAGACCCCTGCACAATGGACAATACTGGAAGCCCGTCGTACATTGCGATGCCGCCTTGGGGCTGTGCTTGAACATCCCCGTTCATTATGCCTGTATGTATAAAATTTACGTATGAACCATGATAATTAGTAATGGAAGTGATGTTGTGTTCGAAGGTCAGTGTGTTTGTATTTTTATGCATGTAAACCACAACATACCTATATATATATATATATATATATATATATATATATATATATATATATATATATATATATATATATATATATATATATATATATATATATATATATATATATATATATATATATGTATGTATATGATTTACATATTACCTCAATACAAACTATCATTGTCTGGTATGTATGGTTTACATGATTACCGAAGTACAAACACACTGTCCCTCAGACACACCGACACTATCTAGTAATGGAAGTGATGGTGTATCCGAAGGACAATGTATTTGTATTTTTTATGCATGTAAACCACACCACCACACCTATATATATATATGTGTGTGTGTGTGTGTGTGTGTGTGTGTGTGATGTACGCATGATTAACCAGGCGTATAGAATGACTGAAATACGTCAGTACAGTAACAACGACATTAGAAATGTTGTTGTTACGATACCAGCATACTACAATCATTCACAACACGAGGCCTAGTTGTTATTACTATTATGGTGTGTTTAGTTCAATATAATCAGTTCGCTCAAATATCGGTAAGGCTTACCAATGGGTCAAAACTAATAAAACGCTTACTAATCGACAATAAACGTATACTATTAGTTATGACCCAAGGTAAGCCTAAACCAACACATCGAAACTAACTATAGTTATATCATCATCACACTTATTCACCAAGCGAGTTCGTACTGTTTATTTTATGCATACCATATTTAACTAACCATATTCAACAAATAAAGTCAATTTATTAATAGGTCTGGCGATGAGAATGACTGAAATAAGCCGATACAGTAACAAAGGCATTAGAAATGCTGTTGTTACGGTACTGACCTACTACAATCATTCACAACACAAGACCAGGTTATTATTACTATTATAATGTGTTCAGTTAACTACAATCAGTTCGCTTAAATATCGGTGAGGCTTATCGATGGGTGAAAATCAATAAAATGCTTATTGTTCGACAATAAACGTATAGTATTAGTTATCACCCAAGATAAGCCTAAACCAACACATCGAAACTAACTATAATTATATCATCATCACACTTATTCAGTTCGATTAAATACAAACTCTTATTTGTGTTCAGTCAAATACAATCATTTCGATTAAATATCGGGGAGACTTTTCTATGGGCACTAACCAATGTAACGTTCACAAATCGATAGTAAGCATATATTATTAGTTAGGACCCAAGAAAAGTCTTACCAACACGCAGAAACCGATTATAATAGCATCATCACACATTATAACAGAACTAAATTAACTAAAAATTATTAAAAAATTATTAACAGAACTAAAATTAACTAAAATTTATTAACATAATTTAAACTAATTATAGCTATACAACATACATAATTTAACAATTTACAACTAAAACAATCATAATTAAGCAAAAAAAAATAAAAAGTCCAAAAATTAGGGTTAGGGTTCTAACCGTTTTGGGCAGAGAAGCTGAAGATTCAGGTGATGGCGGTGGTGGTGGTGTCATGGCCAAGATCGGAGAAATCGATGGCTGCCTGGTGTGGTGTCGAAACAGTGGCAAACAAGAAACACAAACCGAAAAAAGAGGGGTGAAACGAGTATTAGTAGGTGATAAACAAACTAGGGTTAAATCATTCAAATTGGACAAAATTTGGACAAACCCCCAAATTGGAAAACTAAACTAGGGTTCATGTTACTGATGAACGTAGGATTGTCGGATCCCAATTAATCAAATAAATTTGTTATTTAGCCAAAGGCAATTCTCAACTACAACGAAAACCGTAGTGTAGCAGTAGAATGACCTCGAGTGTCGTTCTCTAAGGACTATAACAAGCTTTATCTAATTTAACTAAGAATATAAAAACAGCAGACGGTATAGCAAAGGCTTTTCTAACAAATAATGGAGATTGGTGATAGTATGGTCCTTCAAAGCATAACGGGTTAATAATCATGCGAAAATTCCTCGGTTTTGCATGAAGATCTTTGATCAATAACATGTCCTGTTGCAATTATCAAACACTACGAAGATATAAATTCTGATAGGTCTAAGACTAAAGAATTGTCCAATTGTGTTCCGTAATTATTCAACACTACGAAGATATAGATATGCATAGGTCGAAGACCGGTCCAGTTGTGTGCAATAATTAATCAACATACGAAGATATAGGTTCCGCTAGATCAAAGAAATAAAGCAATAACACGGAGTATAATGCGCGATATAGCCATTAGAATAATTATCAACCCTTCGCTAAGAATTCACATACTACCACCAACGATAAGTTTAGCTACTCATAGTTGTCATGCAATCAACAGAAATCATAGAAGAAAACATGTTGAAAGATATATAAAAATAAGTAGAAAAACTGTAAGATACAATGTTACCGAAGGTTGTCAGTCTCCGAAAAATCGCGATCTTACAAGCTCCAAACTGCTATGAAAAGTGTCTCCTAAGCTACGAACCCACAGAACAGGCTCTGGGAAGTTCCTACCTAAAACTACAGAGAAAGGTGAGAGAGAAGGTCTGGAAAAGTATGAAATTCGGAGAAAAATTGAGCAACTATATATAGGCCTCGAAATAGTGTGGGGCGAAGGGCCCCACACGTGGGGCGAAGGGCCCCAGGTCTAGGGCGACTAGTCCGGGAGTAATTTTCGAGAAAATACGCGTTTTCGACGCGTTTTTGGATTTCTTCCCCTTTCCGGACTCGGTTTCTGACTTCTAGTGGCCTTCTAACCTCCAGATTCGACCCCTAGACTTCAAATCCTATCCGGAAACCTTCAGATACTCCAATTAGGCTTCTGGAACACCAATTCCTTGTCTACCTCGATATAATTGCCCGAAAATCCTCGTTTTTCAACCAAAACCTGTAAAATAAAGACTAAAGGGAAACGTGACACTATTCTAATAAAATGCACTAAAATATAGCTAAATTAACATAGAGGATAGTTAAAATAGGTGAAAAAGACCTAAATGAAAGTGTAAAATACACATTCATCAAACTCCCCAAACCGAACCTTTGCTTGTCCTCAAGCAACTAAGCTAGACTCTAATGCAAAAAACAATGCAACACATAAAATGGAGTCTCATGCCAAATAAAATGAAATAATCTACTGAATCTATCAAAAAACATATGAACAAAAACCATATAAATCAAAGCATGAATATAGGTTGAAGAATACCTCGATTGACTCATACACATCCACATAAGCACTTATGCCAAGACAAGATAGTCTCTCGTAACATTCTCTACCTGGACCTAGTCAGTGACGACGTAATGAAGCATGCTAAGATACGAATGGTTGTCCCGTGCCTATGAAACTGAGGACTTACTGTTGTTCACCAAGTTAAGACTTTCCCTCAAAGAGGTCGAACCAGTACTGGCTCTCATCAAACGAAGGAGGGTTCCCTATAAAAGATAACACTCCCCTATTCTACCCATCTCTCAAGCAAAGTCTTAAGCTAATCACCACTTCCTGAATGGCAGGACGAGGGTGGTCTAGAACAGATGACACTCAAAAACAAAAGACAAAAAATAGAAAATTACAACACGATTACGAATATTACAAGAATTGGAAAATGAGACACAACACTTTGCTAAACTGCTATTTGGCTTTTTCTTTTATGGACCCTTCTTTGCTCTTTTGGGGTCTTTTCCTTTTTTTTCTCTTTCCAGTTTCTTTTTTTTTCTTTTTTTTCTTTTTTCCTGGAATTTTCACTTTTTTTTCGATTTTTTTAGCCAGCAGTAGCATAACGAAAAGTGAAACAAAAATGACAAACGACTTCCCCAAACCTATTCGAAAGAATAGGTTGGAGTACAGAATTTACGAGAAAGGAAAAATAAACTCACAACACGGAAATGAAAAACGAAAAACAAGTCTAATGATGGTGTAACCCCCTCCCCAAATCTATTCGGAAGAATAGGTTATAAACAAAGGATCACACAACCTCACACTACCTCCTTCCTAGGCATTTATCAATCTCAAAGCATGGTGAAGACTTGTTACCTCTTAGGTACATAATTACTCGGGAAAACAACCATAAGACCCTAACATGCATCATCCTATTATAAAGGCCTTCGTGAACCGCAGTAGACAAAACACCACTAAGTGATGTCGAGACTATCTAGCTTAACTAAGAGCAATACATAAATGTGACAAGCCAAGCGAGAAAAACCTCAAACAAATTCATAGAGATGAAGCATATGATTAATGGTATAGTTAGTTAATCTACCCAATAAAAAAGTTCAAAAAATTCGGCAATAAACTCCATATAAAACATGCAAGACTATCCTAGGATGAATGCAGTGTATGCAACCTAAAAACTAAGAAAGCAGTAAACGTGCAAATGCAAATGCAAATGAAAGAAAAAAAATACCAATCAACACAAAGCCAAACAATACTTAACATCACGGTTCACATCCCATCCCCCTTACGAAACTTAAGCTAGCCCCTAGCAAAAGAGAATTAGTAATAAGAAGTGATACTAGATGTTACCAAACGGTTTGGCCTCGGTCGGCTGAGTATTCAAGAATGGACTCAAGAGTACCTCCCCACGGTGGCCGTCATTCTCTTGGTCCGGTGTAGCAAAGAGACCTAGGAAGCTTCAAAGATCTCACCAAGGTGAACGGACTGGTTTGCCTTGCAGGCATATCCAATGAAGACTTCATCAATAGGAGGACCTTCACTTTGACTTCATCGAGGTGCTTGTTTAGTGGTGACTCCTGTGTATCTTGCTTGTCAAGCTTTCCACTTCGGAGGTGTAGATTCACCTCTTTGTAGTCAAGAACCTCAGTAGTAACGGAAGAAAGTGGTTTTGGGTTGATGCGAATGTCTGGGAGTAAAGAAACAGGGGAGCTGGGGTCGTCCAGCTCACTGGTCATGGGAGGCGGTTCGCCCCCCATGCTGGGCGACTCGCCCCCCACCTCCAGGGGGCGTCGCCTTCCAATCCTTCCTCCTCTTCTACTTCCGCACATTTTAACAAGTTGAATTTCTCCGTAAGATGCTCAATTACTTCAACTTCTTCAACAACTTTTGCTATAAGATGGTCATCTTCAACTTGCTCGGCATGTGCAATTTCATCTTCCTCACTGATTTCCTCGACTTCAAAATACTACTCGGATGAGCTTCCTGCTTCACCTCGATCTACTTTCTTTCCGGTGATGTGAATTGGTATGACCTCATCAGATTGTGTTGAACCTCTAGCGTACTTACGGAGGACTTCTTCTACCTCATCGACCGTACATTCTCCCAGACCGCCGCTCAACCTATCCACTCTAAGTCGTTCCTGTTCACGAAGTCCACCAACGAAGCACCAAATCAACTCCCCATCTTCGAAACGGTGATGGGGGCACTCACGTTTATACAGCTCAAAACGTTCGTAGGCGTCACAAAACTGCTCATACTCTCCTTGCTCGAAATATTGGATCCTATCACGTAAGGCAATTGTCTCATGATAGGGCATGAACCGCGCCAAGAACTCCTCTACTACTTGGCCCCAAGTTTTCAGCGATCTTGGTTCTAACCTTGCAATCCAACACCTCGGCTCATACCCCAGAGTAAAAGAAAATAATTTCCTGCACAATTGGTCCTTAGTAAACCCTTCTGCTGGAATTCTTTCTATTTCCTTCTCATAGGATCGAATGAAACTCCATGGGTCCATCCCTACTCCATCTTCGTACCTTGGTAAGTACCTTACCATGGACTCCGTCACCTCATACCTCCTTAACTCATCTTCCAGGTATACGGAAGGTCCTCTCCTCACCTGCGAGAATTGGGGTGTCATGCGAGCGCGCATGGACATCATATCTGTATTTCTGTAGTAAGAGCAACTCAAAACTAAAAATTAGTTCTATTAGCGTAATCAAACACAATATCACCAAAAATTTCGAGAGCACAAACACGCAAGGTAACCAAGATCAGATTAGATGAATTTACTGAAGAAGATAGAAGGAAAGAAATAGGGTAAGATAGTGAAATTTCTGAGAGACAATCCAAGAGCTGTTCTGGGGGTTGAATGCTGAAAATATAAACAAATTAAACAGAAAAAAGGAGTATAGTCCCCGGCAACAGCGCCAATTTGATGAACGTAGGATTGTCGGATCCCAATTAATCAAATAAATTTGTTATTTAGCCAAAGGCAATTCACAACTACAACGAAAACCGTAGTGTAGCAGTAGAATGACCTCGAGTGTCGTTCTCTAAGGACTATAACTAGCTTTATCTAATTTAACTAAGAATATAAAAACAGCAGATGGTATAGAAAAGGCTTTTCTAACAGATAATGGAGATTGGTGATAGTATGGTCCTTCAAAGCATAACGGGTTAATAATCATGCGAAAATTCCTCGGTTTTGCATGGAGATCTTTGATCAATAACATGTCCTGTTGCAATTATCAAACACTACGAAGATATAAATTCTGATAGGTCTAAGACTAAAGAATTGTCCAATTGTGTTCCGTAATTATTCAACACTACGAAGATATAGATATGCATAGGTCGAAGACCGGTCCAGTTGTGTGCAATAATTAATCAACATACGAAGATATAGGTTCCGCTAGATCAAAGAAATAAAGCAATAACACGGAGTATAATGCGCGATATAGCCATTAGCATAATTATCAACCCTTCGCTAAGAATTCACATACTGCCACCAACGATAAGTTTAGCTACTCATAGTTGTCATGCAATCAACAGAAATCATAGAAGAAAACATGTTCAAAGATATATAAAAATAAGTAGAAAAACTGTAAGATACAATGTTACCGAAGGTTGTCAGTCTCCGAAGAATCGCGATCTTACAAGCTCCAAACTGCTATGAAAAAGTGTCTCCTAAGCTACGAACCCCCAAAACAGGCTCTGGGAAGTTCCTACCTAAAACTACAGAGAAAGGTGAGAGAGAAGGTCTAGAAAAGTATGAAATTCGGAGAAAAAACTGAGCAACTATATATAGGCCTCGAAATAGTGTGGGGCGAAGGGCCCCACACGTGGGGCGAAGGGCCCCAGGTCTGGGGCGACTAGTCCAGGAGTAATTTTCGGGAAAATACGCGTTTTCGACGCGTTTTTGGATTTCTTCCCCTTTTCGAACTCGGTTTCTGACTTCTAGTGGCCTTCTAACCTCCAGATTCGACCCCTAGACTTCAAATCCTATCCGGAAACCTTCAGATACTCCAATTAGGCTTCTGGAACACCAATTCCTTGTCTACCTCGATATAATTGCCCGGAAATCCTCGTTTTTCAACCAAACCCTGTAAAATAAAGACTAAAGGGAAACGTGACACTATTCTAATAAAATGCAGTAAAATATAGCTAAATTAACATAGAGGATAGCTAAAATAGGTGAGAAAGACCTAAATCAAAGTGTAAAATACACATTCATCAGTTACTTTCCTCTCAAATCGGTGAAGATCTCTGAAATTGGATAGATATTCGAACTCCTTGTTGGATAAGTTTGGATTTGAGCTAAAATTTGGAAAGAATTGTGGAGTTTTGAGGAGGCGAAGAAGAGACCGAAGAGAGAGAAGAAGAAGAGAAGAAAAATGGTGAAGTCGGAAATGGGAAAGAAGAGATCTTCCCCGTTTGTATATAAATATGTAGCGATGGATGAGCTCATCCATCGCTAAGTATTTATATCATTTTTTTCTTTTTCTCCTTTCTAAAAAAAACGAGTCTGGTCAACACACTTAGAGACAGATATGATTATCCGTCTCCCATATAGCGACGGATAAAACTCATCCGTCACTGAATATAACATGAACTAGATCTTTTTAGACATGAACTGAGCTTCGAGCACAGTTCGTATTCATCCGTCGCTACAAGTACCGATTGCGACAAATGCGATCCGTATCTTTTAGTCCGTCGCTAAATTGTTGTTTTATTGTAGTGCAATTTGCGGTCAAACGAATTACAAAAAAGTGAAAAAAGAGTGGGGCTCTTGAGTTTGTTTTCTTTGAAGCATCAAAACTTATAACTAATCCTACACTACTACTATACAACATTCCAAACCACCTTATATATCCACACCTAAACCACCTTATCTTTGTTGGGGATCGAACTCTGCACCTCTGCTTTCACCATCTCAACTCCCTTCCACTGAGTGTGGCTCTTTATGACGGATGGAGAGAGTAAAGTACTATGAATTTCCTAATGTTACTTGACTAAATGGTAATGCACTACAAGAAATACGAGTTTTAGCCACGGATCTATCCGTGGCTAAAAAAACCGATCAGTGGATAGAACAGCTTAGACACGGATAAATCCGTTGCTAATAAGCTCGTCGCTAAACTTGGTGTAGCAGCCTACTAGCAATGGATAAATATCCATGGCTAAAATAGGCCACGGATCGGGTTTTGTAGCGACGGATACTGGCTTGACCGGGTTGAATCTGGGCTCCAGGCTTTGATACGGATAGAACCAATCCGTGGCTAGCATCAGTCACGGATAAATTATTAACCGTGACACTTGATATTATTTAATATAAAAGAGCCAGATGTATAGGTTTACGGATAGATATTATCCGTTGGTTATGTTAGTGACGGATAGATTATATCCGTGGCAAACATAAAGCCACGGATAGAGTTCTATCCGTGGCAAAAAATCTGCCTGATGGAAACTGGAATCTGCTCCATTTCAGAGCCAGTTTTTCAGAATTCTAGCAGTTTTAATACACATATAAACACAAAATAAACCAAAAATATATAAAAATTGATTCATAATAATCCAATTCGTGATTCCATTACAAATCGAATGTACGTACATAAAGGTTGAACCAATGTTGAACACTAAAATACAAAAAGCAATATATAAGTTCGAATTTGACAATGTAAACCTAAGGGTACAAGTTCCCCCATTTGTTGATCTTTCCCGTTCATCAAGTTCATGAATATAGCCTATATTGTAAAATGGAGAAAAGTAAATGACAAGTTTCGAAGATAAGGATAGCTAGACAAAAGGAAAAGATAACACAACGGTGACTAACATATCACCCAAGTAAAGTGACTAACATACCACTCACATTGTCCTAAATTCAAACTGACACAATAGTGACTAAATATCACCACGTAAAGTGGTAACATACCACGTACTCACATAGAATTAATAAGCAAAAATATATATAAAGCAAGTAACATACCCCAGAATACTCAAAGCACTTGTAAACACTCTTGAGATTAGGCTCCTTCCTCCAATATCTGCATGACAACATAGAAACAAAACATGTGTTAGTGTAATTGCATAAAAAACTTGTACAAATTCACATAATAGTTAGAGAAGGCAAAATTTAAGTTGGTAGCTAATTAAGGAACTGACTTTCCCATATACATATATACTGCATCTAACATATACACACATACCCCCTACTCCTTCTCTTGTGGCTAAGTCCACATACTGGTCTCCATGAAGAAGTATGATTTCTTCTGTACCATGTACCGGTTCCTTTGCTTGTTCATCGACCTCATCTTCTTAGTAAGAGTTGGTGATTGAATCCTCCTCCTCTAGGCAGTCCACTCTAGCACGTGGATGTATAGATACAGGAGCTACCCATTCTGGCCGACCTCTTCTCAAGCTTGGATAGGGAATATACACCACTTGGCGTGCTTCAGTAGCCAAGATAAATGGTTCATACCCCTTGTACTTCCTCTTCAAGTTGATGTCCACCAATTGGTATTTCGCGTTAATCTTCGTACCAGCTGCAGATGGATCATACCAATCAACCTGAAACAGACATGTCCTCTTCATTGGCACACCGGGATATTCAAGTCTCACCACACGCTTGAGCTTCCCATAGAACTCATACGTCTCACTCCATCCTAGCTCTCACCCGTCCACAGACACTCCAGAGTTGTGTATACTCATGACCTTATTACCGGAATCAATCGTGTGAAACCTAAGCCCATTGACAATGTAGCCAGAAATG
This sequence comes from Plantago ovata, assembly GCA_028274465.1. NCBI lineage: Eukaryota > Viridiplantae > Streptophyta > Magnoliopsida > Lamiales > Plantaginaceae > Plantago > Plantago ovata. Next base: position 57,835,604 of record CM051455.1, read on the forward strand.
GTTGATACCTTTCTGCTAACTAGCCTTTCTGCTAGAGCATGTATGTTCACTCGGTTGGCAGGATCTCGCATATGATCACGTAACCAAGGAGGGAATTCCACAAGCACCCTTTCATCAAACATATGAGCTATGGTGTCATCCGCTATAATTGGGTTCTATTCCACACATTTCTCCGAGAATTGGCTGCATGTGGACGGGTTAGATAATGAAACTTAACACTATATATATTATATTAGGAATAGAATTTTATAATTCAAGAATTGAAAATCCAGGAACTAACCGCATGAATTCCTGCATATATGGATCGAATTCATGACAATTGTTCAGTACCCAATAATGTGCTGCGTTGAACTCTTTGGGTTTCAACCATATACTGTTTTCCTCACCCAAAGGTTGTAAGAAAATATGGTCAGAGTTACCCCTAGGGTACGCAGTGGAATTTCAAAAATTTTCTTAACATACAGGTTAATTGATTATGTATATGCCGTATATATTTAAACACGTCAATTAGAAGACTAACCTTACTTCCAAAGCAGCTTCCAAGTCTTCGTAATAATCCGGTGTATCTTCTCCTTCGTCGAAGTCGAAGATATCTGCAATACTTTGATTATCTGCAAGACAATAAAAGTTAGTTTCCAGCTCCTAGAACCCCAACCTTGGTATCCACGGATGAACAACCTATCGGAAGAATGCTAGGATATTCTTTGTGTGACCAAGAAGATGGGGCGGCGATTCCTCCGGCAGGTGGCGCGCGCGTAGGCTTATAGAGGAGGGGAGAGTTTTATTTTCTCTAAGAAAACTGGGTAGAATGACTGTGAAAGTCTATGTCAAAAACTCTTTAATAGTCTACTATATATAGTAGTCAATAGAAGCCTAAAGCATAAACAATTAGACTTCGTAAAGGAATAAGAATCTAATTCTTATCGCACTAGGAAACCAATATCAAGTCTAGATTCATTCCCAATCAAATTAAAACTCAATGAGGAAAATCTAACTTATCCCTTGGACTTCTAATAGAGGAAGGAAGGAGTCGAACTCCTTCCCCTATCTAGCTAACGCGCGCACGCTCCCAGTCCTATGGGAAATAGGTGGGTCCCAATTTTGGGACCCACTTATAGTTCTAAGGCAATTCAAACTCCAAGTAGATTTTGCCCAGGTGCATATGTTAATTCTAAATTAACATATCCTTTCAAATCAAACCTCTATTATATTTCCAAAATATAATCTTTAATTGTATTTACTTAAAATACAATTAATTAGCCAATTCAATTAATAATTCCAAATCATTAATTGAGCCACCAAATATTATAATTAATTCCAAATCAATTATAATCCATCAATCACAATTAATTCCAAATTAATTGCGATTCCATCTTCAAGGATATTCTGATAGGCTGAATTACCACATAGTGTGACCCATAGGGCCTCATCGTTTGACGGTTCCATTTGCAATATTAATACATGAGGACGTTTGAGAGGTTTCTCAAAGCTAACCCTTTCGTTGCGAAGTCTGTTGCGCTCAACGCGGCGATGGTAACGTCCCTTCATCTGACTTGCTCGAATGTATCTAGGATCGATGAAGTGTCTATCCCAATAATACATCCACGAGCGTCTTCAGTGAGTTGCATGGTGAATCCAATATCTATTATGACCATCATAATAATATTGATACGCTGGCCAGCGGTTTTACCAATCACAACTATGAACGACTATGAGCAGTGCTCTCCTGTGCTACACGTGAGAGATGAATCCTTCACAGAATCACTTATCATCCCCATTTGTATGTAGCCATAATCCTGGATCGTGTCTTAGGTCAACTGCTTATTCAGAGCTGACATCGACGGGTCCACCAAGGATATGGGGCAACAAATGTGATGATAAAGTCCTGTAAGTACAAAGGACGACTGGCATCACTTCGACAACTTACCGGTTTCCATAGACACTTCGGTGTAGAGTATACATCGATGGGAGTGTCCGGTGGGTACTTCCATTGTTCGATAATCCTTCTTCGAACAACTATGCGCAATTATGGGAACGTTTCTCGATTGTCCAACAATCCGTTCCGTGGCCGTGGGATCGGCTCACACTTGCTCCAACAAGTATAACCTCCACGCATACTAGTCTCATCTGGTTCATTCAGACCCCTACATCCGAGATGAACCTCGACTAGGGAGAGTTTGGGATAGATGATAACTCACATAGCTCCCACTATCTGTGTGATCGGTCATCTATCCGAGGGGACATGTTTAATATCAATACAGACAGAAATAGAGATATGACATGCTGCATGCCTGGTGTAATATAAATATGAAAGCGATACTCAATAGTAAAACGACAAACATATATCATATTACGTTGACCTGTGTAATAGTACATATATGCCCTCTATAAGGGCTCCATGCCCTTAATAAGGACTGTCTCTAGGACATATACACTATCAATCTCCCACTTGGACTAGAGCCAGTCACCTTTATGCCTAATACCCAGATTAGCATAATGTCTTAAGTGGACTTCGACTGACAAGACCTTGGTGAAAGGATCTGCCACGTTGTCCGTGGTAGAGACACGTTCTATACTAACTTCTCCTCTATCAATAATCTCACGTATAACGTGATACTTTCTAAGTACATGTTTGTTCTTGTTTGTAGATCTAGGCTCCTTAGCTTGAGCGACGGCGCCCGTATTGTCCCAATAAATCGTTATTGGACTAGGAGCAGGAACAACCCTCAATTCCTTCAAGAACTCTGAAATCCAGACAGCTTCTTTCGATGCTTCTGATTCAGTAATGTACTCGGCTTCTGTGGATGAGTCAGCAATCGTGTCTTGCTTAGAACTCTTCCAACAGATAGCTCCTCCGTTCAATTTGAATACGTATCCTGTTTGTGACTCAAAGTCATCAGGATCTGATTCAAATCCAGCGTCGACATAACCAGACATCTTTAATTCTGGTTCTCCACCAAACACCAAGAACATTTTCTTAGTCCGTCGAAGGTACTTAAGAATGTTCTTTACAGTAGTCCAGTGAGGTACTCCTGGATTCTGTTGGTGTCGACAAGTGACACTAAGCGCATATGCCACATCGGGCCTTCTGCAATTCATTGCATACATTATAGACCCTACTGCCGAAGCATTGGGCACACACGACTCATTGCATTTCTTTATTCATCAGTTTTAGGACCATCCTTAACTAATAAGACAATCCCATGCCTAGCTGGGAGAAAGCCTCTCTTTGAGTCGTCCATCTTATAACGCTTTAGTATTTCGTCGATGTAGGTGGACTGTGTCAATCTTAACATCCTCTTGGATCTATCTCTATAGATCTTGATCCCTAGGATGTAGTTCGCTTCACCCAAGTCCTTCATTGAGAAGGTACTTGATAACCAAACTTTAGTCTCTTCTAGCATAGAGACATTGTTTCCCATGATCAAAATGTCATCAACATAGATGGTCATGAAAACGACTCCCTTGTCGCTGTGCCTAGTGTAGACACAAGGATCTTCCTTGCTTCTGATGAAGTCAAACGATTTGACAGCTTCATCAAAGCGGATATTCCAGCTCCTAGACGCTTGCTTTAGCCCATAGATGGATCTTTGTAATTTGCATACAGCAATCGGCCTGGTTTTACCAATAAAACCTTCCGGATGTACCATATAGACCTCTTCCTCAAGGTTTCCATTGAGGAAGGCAGTCTTTACATCCATCTGCCAGATCTCATAATCATAGTAGGCAGCTATCGTAAGTAGAATTCGAATGGACTTCATTTTTGCTACCGGTGAAAAGGTTTCACCGTAATCGATGCCATACCTTTGTGTGTAGCCTTTTGCCACAAGTCTAGCCTTGTGCGTTTATACCTTGCCATCGGCATCTGTCTTTCGTTTAAAGACTCATTTGCACCCAATAGGTCTAACCCCTTGGGGCAAGTCTACCAAGTTCCAAACTTGGTTCTGGTACATGGAGTCCATTTCCAATTCCATGGCCTCTTGCCATTTGTCTGAGTCAATATCAATTATTGTCTCTTTGTAGGTCTCGGGATCTTCCCGATCTGATAAGCCGACATCAAGTTCACTGATGTCTTTTATCATAAGGCTTTGCTTCTGAGGTCCTTTTAGGATCCTCTTCGACTTACGGAGCTCGACTGGTTCTGGTGCTTTTCCTTTCTGGATTCGTGTAATACGAACATTATCAGTGGGCACTGATGCAGCTGGTCGCGCCCCGCGACCCTGTTCCTTAGCGGGAGGCTGCTCTTGTGCAACTTGTTGCACAGTTTAATTGACAACGGGTTCTATTGGTGTGGTTTCAACTGTTGATCTAATCATAGGACTCCCACTGACTATGACATGCCTAGCAAGTGTCATATCATTACCCTTGTCTGCTTCGAAAGCTCCCACTGAACTTGAGTCCAAATCAGAAGATTTAGAGAACTCATGTTCGCGCGTGTCAAGGTCTTGAATTTCTTCAAGTTCTATCATGTCATCTAACCTCTCTTCTTCGAGGTATTCTGCCTCTAAAAACTTAACGTTTCTAGATACTATCACCTAGTGATCTTCAGCATGATAGAATTCATAGCCTCTCGTCTAACGAGAATAGCCTATGAAATATACTTTGACACCCTTGGCATCTAACTTATCAGTGAGCATCAGTTTGACTATCGCAAGACAACCCCAAGGTCTAAGATAGCCCAGTGAGGGCTTTTTTCCCTTCCATAACTCGTAAGGAGTTATCTCCACTGATTTAGATGGTACACGGTTCAGAATGTAGATTGCAGTTTGTAGTGCATATCCCCATAGATGTTTTGGAAGAGTCGAGAATCCAATAATTGATCTCACCATGTCTAACAGGGTTCGATTCCTTCTCTCAGACACACCATTTTACTGTGGTGTTCCATTGCGATTGAATCCCATTTTCCTTCAAGTAGTCGATAAATTCTTCACTAAGGTATTCACCTCCTCGTTTTGATCGAAGAGTGACTATCCTTAGGTTCAATTCATTCTCGACCTCATTCCTAAACTCCTTGAATTTCCCAAAGGTCTCGGATTTATTCTCCATAAGATAAATATATCCATACCTTGAGAAATCGTCAATAAAGATAACGAAGTAAGGATAACCCCCACGCGCATGAACTTTAAAAGGTCCACATATATCGGTATGTATGAGCTCTAAGCAGCGAGTGGCACGAACACCTTGTCCAACAAAAGGTTTGTTCGTCATCTTACCCTTAACACATGATTCTTATGTACCATATGATTCCAAATCAAATGGTTCTAAGTAGTCCAACTTCCTTAGTCTTTGAATTCGTGTTTCATTGATATGGCCTAGCCAACAATGCCATAGATAAGATGGATTATTCTTCCTACTTGAAGACGGTTGATTGTTATGTATTCAAAATAAAGGCAGACTACTTTGCAAAATATATAAACCATTCACCAAGCGAGCTTTTCCATAGTACTGGTCATTTAATGAAAAATAACAAGTATTAGGAAAAACCCAAATTGTCCAACAATGGAATGGAAATAATATTTCTGACAATCGATGGAACAAAATAAACGTTATCAAGTTCCAAACGTTGTCCTAATGGTAAATCTATCTTGCAGCGTCTAACGCATTTGGCTTCAACTGGATTGTTGTTCCCAACATGCAAGTCGATTTCACCTTGCTTGACTAGCCTGTGTTTAATTAATGAGCCCCTGCACATTATTACAAATGTGCGAGCTACAGGCTGTATCTAATACCCAACCATTGGAGTCAAAAGTAGTCATGTTCATTTCAATAACAAACATACCTGAGCTAGAAGCCGGTAGCTTCTCAGCTTGATCTGCCCTCAGCTTAGGGCAATCTTTCTTCCAATGTCCTTTCTGCTTACAGAAAAGACATTCATCTGTGCGTACCGTTCCGCTTCTCTTGAACTTCCTTTTCTGGTTCAGACGCTTAGGCTTATCACTCGAAGTGTTAGCCTTGGCTCCCGACTTTCCCTTATCCTTAGCACCTTTGTTTCTCGGGTTTTGGTCAGACGATTGCCCAACAAACATGATCGACTTTTCCTTCTTAGGAAGAGTTTGATCATATGTATTCAGCAGATTATGGAGTTCGGGCAGTGTTACGTCCTTCGCATTCATGGTGGTTAACGATGAACTACGAATACGAACTCGGCAATGATTGAAGGACAACGATCACCATGATCTTATTCTCATCATGAGAACATGTTCAAACATGTTCCCTCCTTCATTGAGCTTGCATCTGTGTATCTCTTTGATCAAATCAAATTCAACACTTCTTGCTGTTGTCTTAAAGACCGACTCAAGATGCTTCAGCATCTCATACGGCAACATGCTTTCATGTTGCCTCTGCAGCTCATTGCTCATTGCCGCCAGCATAATACACTGCGCGGATCTAGCATCCTCATGATGCTTATCAGACTTTGCCTTGTTGGCTTGATTCCAAATCAGCAACTTGATCGGCAGTCTGATTCTCGGAACACACGGGATTAGCCTCGTCCAAGACGTACTCAATCCTTTCTTACCTCAGCACCAAACATATATTTCTGATCCAATCTAGGAAGTTTGGTCCGGTCAAAATTTGCTTCTCTAAGACAGCACGGAGCGAGATACTCGCCATTTCGGTTTTCCAGGAGAAATAATATAGAACGAAAATAATAAATCAACTATTGAAATATTATTTCTAAATACACAGTCAACATAACTAAACAACAAGGTCCTTTAGCTGTTTAGCTCCCACTATTTTCACATATGCTTGCCCCCAAAACAAACATACGGGTAATGTCCAACAAGTTACCGTAGTGGCCAAGATCCAAATCCATACTATGCTATACTCCAACGGGGGCTGGTCGCACAACATAATATGACCGGTAGGACTATCCAATTGCGTCACGCAACTCTTGGTTGTTAAATCTAATTTAATCCGATGCCCTACATATTGTACCTATCGAGGTCGCTAGATACAATATGCAGTAAGTCATAACCATAGGCTTACTCTAATCTGACGATCACTGCGAGTCTGTAAGACGAGGTCGCCAATACAAGAAAACGCAATGAAAGTTCAGAATTAAAGCACCCTATGGAAAGCATCTCAGAAATACATACATATATATATATATATATATATATATATATATATATATATATATATATATATATATATATATATATATATATATATATATATATATATATATATATATATATATATTTCTGTACTTATATTGGTTGGGGCTTTTCGCTTGAGGGTTGTTATCAGTCATCTACAAACAAATAAGGGCGCCGCCTACCCATCATGCATGAGCGGTCTACACGTAATGGATGCCGCCTATCCATTTTAGTTCTAAACGCGGTCAAGCACATAATGGGTGCCGCCTACCCATACATAAAATATGCGGTCCGACATATAAGAGGGCGCCGCCTACCCTGGCATGCATAGCGGTCGAACGGAAAGTAAATACTTGGTATTTAAACATGCATTGTCAAACAATAGCATATCGAGCATACGAAACAAATAGTAGCCTATGTGGATGCCAAATGACTTCATAATTTCATTATGAAAATTATAATTCCATAATTATAATCTCTATGAAATAATTGAAAATTTGGACTAGATTGAAAAATCGAAAATTCTATTGACCAAGTAGCAATTTTCGAAAACCCGAAGGACTTAATTGTAATTTTTGAAACCTTGGAGGTGTTAAATCTAAAATTCAAAAGTAGAAGGACTAATTTGCAATAAACAATAAATTGATAAATTACAAATAAACCCTTTAACTTTATACTAATTAAATTTAACCCCTCTATTTAAAAACAATTACAATTAAATCATATTTATATTCCAAATATAAAATTCAATCCTCAAAATTTTCAAAAATTCGATTTTGGGTCCAACCCGAAAAAATGTATATATATTAAAATATAGGACGGGACCTAGTCCTGTCCCCACGGTGCTGCGGCCCCGGGCGCCCGCGGCACGGGCGCCGCGGCCGCAGGCGCTCGGCGCCCGAGGCGCCAAGCGCCTGCGGCACGCCTGCCGCTGGCGCCGTGCGCCTGCGGCCACAGGCGCCGGGCGCTGGCGGATCGCCGGCGTCCGCCGCCTGCGTCACGCAAGCTGCCCGGTCAATATATATAATTTTTTTTTTTGAAAAATTATAAATTTTAAATTTATATAAAAACAAAACTTTTGAAAATCGAATTAATCATAGAATCAATTGCATTCACATATCTACAAAATCATACAATATATATACGTATATACGTAATCAATTAACCTCGCTCTGATACCACTGTAAGAAAATATGGTCAGAGCTACCCCTAGGGTACGCAGCGGAATTTCAAAAAATTTCTTAACATACAGGTTAATTGATTATGTATATTCCGTATATATTTAAACACGTCAATTAGAAGATTTTGTAGATACACGTCGATGAAGTGTCTATCCCAATAATACATCCACGAGCGTCTTCAGTGAGTTGCATGGTGAATCCAATATCTATTATGACCATCATAATAATATTGATACGCTGGCCAGCGGTTTTACCAATCACAACTATGAACGACTATGAGCAGTGCTCTCCTGTGCTATGATGAACGCGGATGTCGTGCTCCGGATTCAGTCAAATAAATTTGTAATTAGCCAAAGGCAATCCACAACTACAACGAAAACCGTAGTGTAGCAATAGAATGACTCGAATGTCGTTCTCTCAGGACTATAACTAGCTTTATCTATTTAACAAGAGAATATAAAACACCAGACAGATAGCAAAAGGGGTTTCTAGCAGATAATGGAAATTGGTAATACTAGGATCCTTCTTAGCATAACGGGTCGATAATCATGCATAAATTTCTCGGTCTTGCATAGAGATCTTTGAATTAATCTAGTGTCCTGTTGCAATTATTAAGCACTACGAAGATAATTGGCCTGACAAGTCAATCACTATTGTCCTAATGTGTTCCGTAATTATTCAACACTACGAAGATAAACTCGCGAACAGGTCGACGACGGTCCAATTGTGCATAATAATTAATACAACATACGAGAATTTAGGCTGTGCCTGATCAACGAAATAAAGCAATGACACGGAGTGTAATGCGCGATATAGCCATTAGCATGATTATCTTCCCTTCGCTAAGAATTCACATACTACCACCAACGATAAGTTTAGCTACTCATAATAGGCATGCAATCAACAGAAATCATGGAAGAAAACATGTTGAAAGAATATAATAAAATAAGTAGAATAAAACTATAAGATACAAAGTTACCGAAGGTTGTCAATCTCCGGATGATTGCGATCCTACGAGCTCCAAACTGCTATGAAAAAGTATCCCCTAAGATACGGACCCCCAGAATAGGCTCTGGGAAGTCCCTACCTAAAACTATAGAGAGAGGTGAGAAAGTAGGTTTGGAAAGATATGATTTTCGGAGAAAATTGAGCAACTATATATAGGCCTCGAATTATTGTGGGGCGGTTCGCCCCACACGCCCGGCGGTTCGCCCGGTGTGGGGCGGTTCCCCCAGCTCTGGGGCGGTTCGCCCGGTGGCTTTTTCGTAGAATTCCGCGTTTTCGACGCGGTTTTGGATTTCTTCCCCTTTTCGGACTCGGTTTCTGTCTTCTAGTAGCCTTCTAACCTCCAGATTCGGCCCCTAGACTCCAAATCCTATCCGGAAACCTTCAGATACTCCAAATAGGCTTCTGGAATACCAATTCCTTGTCAACTTCAATATAATTGCCCGAAAATCTTCGAATTTCAACCAAAACCTGTAAATAAAATCTAAAGGGAAACGTGACACTATTCTAATAAAATGTACTAAAATATAGCTAAATTAACATAGAGGATTTCTAAAAATAGGTGAAAAAGACTCGAATGAAAGTGTAAAATACACATTCATCAAACTCCCCAAACCGAACCTTTGCTTGTCCTCTAGCAACTAAGCTAGACACTAATACAAAAAACATGCAAGACACAAAATGGAGTCTCATGCCAAATAAAATGAACTAATCTACTAAATCTACCAAAAAGCATATGAACAAAAACCATATAAATCAAAGCATGAATAAAGGTTGAAGAATACCTCGATTGACTTATACACATCCACATAAGCACTTATGTCAAGACAAGATAGTCTCTCGTAACATTCTCTACCTGGACCTAGTCAGTGACGACGTAATGAAGCATGCTAAGATACGAATGGTTGCCCCGTGCCTATGAAACTGAGGACTTACTGCTGTTCCACCATGTTAAGACTTTCCCTCAAAGAGGTCGAACCAGTATTGGCTCTCATCAAACGAAAGAGGGTTCCCTATAAAAGATAACACTCCCCTATTCTACCCATCTCCAAAGTAAAGTCTTAAGCTATTCACCACTTCCTGAATGGCAGGACGAGGGTGGTCTAGAACAGATGACACTCAAGACAAAAAAGATAAAAAATAGAAAAACACGATTACGAACATTACAAGAATGGAAAAAACTCAACACTTTGCTAACTGCTATTTGGCTTTCCATTTTGGACCCTTCTTTGCTTTTTTGGGGTCTTTTTTTTCTTTCCAGATTCTTTTTTTTTCTTTTCCTGGAATTTTTCCTTTTCTTTTTTTCGATTTTTTTTCTAGCCAGCAGTAGCATACAGAAAGAGAAACAAAATGACTCACACGACTTCCCCAAACCTATTCGAAAGAATAGGTTAGAGTACAAAGTTTACGGAAAAAGAAAAATAAACTCACGATACGAAAATGAAAAACAGAAACAAGTCTATGACGGTGTAACCCCCTCCCCAAACCTATTCGGAAGAATAGGTTATAAACAAAGGATCACACAACCTCACACTACCTCCTTCCTAGGCATTTAGCAATCTCAAAGCATGGTGAAGACTTGTTGCCTCTTAGGTACATAATTACTCGGGAAAACAACCATAAGACCCTAACATGCATCATCCTATTATAAAGGCCTTCGTGAACCGCAGTAGAGAAAACACCACTAAGTGATGTCGAAACTACCATGCTTAACTAAGTGCAATACATAAATGTGACAAGCCAAGCGAGAAAAACCTCAAACAAATTCATAGAGATGAAGCATACGATTAATGGCATAGTTAGTTGATCTACCCAATAACAGAGTTCAAAAAATTCGGCGATAAACTCCATATAAAACATGCAAGACTATCATAGGATGAATGTAGTGAAATGCAACCTAAAAAATCTAAGAAAGTGGTAAACGTGCAAATGCAAATGCAGACGGATAAAGCATGCAAGGTACTATACTCATCCTACCAATACCAAGCTCCAAGCTAACAACATCAGATCACTTAAATCCCATCCCCCCTCATGAAATTTACGCTAGTCCCTAGCAGTAAGAAAATGAGGAAATAAGATGTGATACTAGATGTTACCCCATGGTTTGGCCTCGGTCGGCTGAGTATGCTGCTTGTGAGTTATTGGGCCTTCTCTGGGAGCTTAATAGAGTGTCATCAGGTCTTCTGGTATGCGTGGTAGTTTCAATCATAGGCCGGACAGGAACAACTCCTCCATTATTATCATCATTGCCCGTATGGCCTTCATTGTCACTACTGTCACGCACATCGTCACTAGTAGAGTTGTAGTGTCGAAGGGAATCTTCAAGATTGGCCGCCTCTGTTATGGAATCCTCCATCTTGAAGCCCTCCAATGGGATGTGAACCGTTGAAGGGGAAAGGGCAGTGGTATCAGTACCTCCCCCTCCAACATTTTACACCACGAGAAGGTTTCAGTAAGCTGCTCGGATACTCAGAGGTCTTTTACCATTTTTTCCAATGTCGACCACATTCTCTACTGTTGATCCGACCGATGTCTATATGATGCTCCCTTTAGAGGCAGGTAAGGGGTACCCCTATGAGGGGCCGGGCACCCATGTCGTTATGTTTTGGAACCAAGCTAGCGCTTCGGAACCTTCGAGCAACTGCGGACTCAAGATTGAATCCGTCGCGGCAAGACTGTCCCGGTGCCTTCCAGTTCACTCGAACTTTGCAGTCCTCGTGACGGAGTGCTGACGTAATAATGGTTTCTGTCCCTTCGGTGGTGCATGAATAGGCATAGGAGTCCTCACTCCAGGTGTACTCTAGCTCCTCCTCTTGGATAATCCACGACGTTGTTGCAAAACCCCTTTGCTCGAACGCACATCTAACGAGGTCACTCTTCTTGACATGGTTGTAATCGATCCCCCTCCAATATTTCATAGAAATCATACGGGAATGCTCCTTTCCCATGGCATGGCTCCTGCAAACAACAGTTAGTACCTCACATGACACAAAACTGACTCATGCATATGCTAGTGTAAGAGCAAAACAACAAGTGATACGATCAACAATCGAGCTCCCCAAACCTTTAATGTCTAGCCTAGCTTCCTCAACATGCAACATACCAATGTAACTACTACATGCAATACATCACATCATTCTCTTGCTAGACAACCAATACCCTAGATAACTAGGCTCAATTCATACTATAGTAGTGAAAAATTCGATCATCATAAATCCTCATACTCAACAATTAAGCATTCTAGCGTCAAATCTACCAATATTACTTCAATAAACACAATCATATGCAAGAAATCAAAGATAAAGACATATTGCATAACAAGATATATCATCTAGTAGAAAAATTCCCAAATCAACAATTCAAGCAAAATTGAGCATGCAATTGATAGTAAATAACACTTCTAATCACACAAACAACATACCCGTGGATCAAACAAGCATAATTGAAGCTCAAATTAGAAAACCCCCAAATTCGAAAATTAGGATTCTTAGAATGATACCTCAGATCTGAAAATCTAATGCATTAGGATGAAATCTGTTCGGATGGAAAGATAGATCATGTAATAGGCTTCGATTTAAGCTAAAGAACACTAAATTTGGTCAAGAAATGAAGAAGTTATGAAGATTTGAAGTTGAAATCGCGATTTTCAGTTTTGGGGAAGGTGGAATGATGAAATTTGAAGAAAATGAGGTAAAGGGGAAGAAATCCGCGTTTTTGAGCTTCTGGAGCCGTGGGGCGGTTCGCCCCGCACGCGGGGCGGTTCGCCCCGTGCTCCCCGATGCGGGGAGACGGCTTCCGTTGTCAGAAAATGCGGTTTTAATCCCCGAAACCAATTTTTTCAAAAAACCACTCAAAAAATATCACTCAAACACAAGCATATACGACACAGACATGAACAAATTCGCATACGAGAAGCAAATAGTTCAAGAATGAATGCATGCAGAAAAGCAGTAAAGAAAGCGATAAAATTCCGGGTTGCCTCCCGGATAGCGCCATTGTTTAAAGTCCTTGACTCGACTCCTGTATGCGCCTATCTCTTCTTTTTGCGGGTACTAGGCTTCCCCTTCATTGATGTCCTCTCCATGCCACGAACCTGTGAATAAGAAAGAATATAGGCTGCAAGACCACAGTAGTGAGTAGTGAAAGAAATATCGGGCGGATCAGGTGGATCAGATATGGCGTGCAACACGTGTTGCTTGCCGTCCACTTCGATGGTGCAAGTTCTTTGGTAGATGTCCATCACGGAGCGTAGTTTAGTCAAGAATGTTTGCCCTAAGAGTATGACATCCCCCGTCCCAGGTGCAGATGCCGGCATAACTACAAAATTGGTGTATATAGATGCTTCCCCAATCTTGACCAACACATTTTTCACAACTCCTTCGGGTCTCATAAATGATCCATCCGCTAGTTGCACAATAGCCCTTTGCTCAGATAGTTTTCCAAGGTTAGTCTTTTCAAACACATTCAAAGGAATTATGTTTGAGTAGGATCCCGTGTCTAGTGTGGCACGGACATCTTCAAGCTCACCAATCCCTACCTTAACATCGAAACTTTTAGGGAGTGGTTCGGGATCCTCTTGCTCCCCATTACTTGCGTCAGAACCAAGGTCCTTCTCTTCTTCCTCAGCCTGTAGAAGTTCTTCCTTCATGCAACACTCGCACTTAACAACCTTCTTGATGGTGATTTCGTCAGGTACATCACCAGCTAATGTAATGGCATTCGACTTCACTGTGTTGCTAGGCAGTTTGCCTTGTTCCCTACTTGCTCCTCGGTCGATCAATTCTTGCATCTTTTGATGGGCAAGCCTAGTGCTCTCTTCCAACCTATCAAGCCTTGTCCTAGTCTTCTCAGAATCTTCTTCATAACGTTTGAGAAAACTTTGTGTGTGATCAACCATCTTTTGCAAGTTCTCCATCAGTTGAGCCGACTTCGACTTCGGTGGCTCTTTCGGAGCGGGGTTTTCGCAGTGATCATTACTATAGTTCAGCCTACTACGGTCTTGGTTAGGTCCATAAGCTTGGTTAGCCGGTGCATATCCTTGATTGTTACGGTATCCTCTTCTCCAAAATCCACCTCGAGGATTCCTACCGTCTTGTCCGTAGCTAACTTCTTGAGTGCCAAACTCCGTAGCAAAGGCTTCTTCTTCGCCTCCTCGAGCCCAGTTGCCATCATCGTATGCCAGCTCCGATCTACACATATGAGCCCCATGCCCATAGTTCTTGCATATTCAGCATACTTCGTTCGAAACAGTTGTTCCGGTGGCGCTCTTGAGGACTTGCTTCAATTCGTTGGTAAAGCACTCGAATTGATCCCCATTCCCCCTATACATAGGGGCTTCTTGAGTCGGTGGAGCTTCAGGTCCACGTCTCCTAACCATTGCTTTTGGGTCCTTGAACTGCGAACCCTTAGCAAGCCTTTCGAAAACTGCCCAGACGTCTTCTGCGGTTTCCTCCCAGATATTGCCTCGGCATTGGAAATCCACCACTTGTTGGTTCTCGAAGGTTAGTCCACTGTAGAAGTGTTGGACTAGGTCAGAAAGTTCAAAACCATCGTGAGGGCACTTGTTCGTGAGATCTTGAAATCTCTCAAAAGCGGTATAGATGGTCTCATCATAGTCCTGCTTGAATCCAGTGATCTGCGCCTTTAGCGCGGTAGTCAGGGTGTGGGGGAAGTATTTCTCCATGAAAGCTGAAAAAACCTTCTCCCAAGTGTCCAGCGAGCCTGCTGGTAGAGAACTCAACCATGACTTGGCTCTGTCGCCAAGTCCCATAGCAAAAACCTTCATCCTCAACTCATCCGTTGTTATGTCAGCTCCGGGTCGTGGGAGTTGGGTGAAGAAATCATCGATATCGTGCAAGTACCCCATCACATCTTCCCTTGATAAGCCATAGAACCTCGGAAGTTGTTGGAATACGTGGTTCTTGATTTCCAGATCTCGAGTTGCGGACGAAAGAACAATCGCCGGTCCCCTCATACGATCCTTGGTGGGTTGAACCCATGCTTTCAGTGGTCTAGCTTCTGCCATTCCGTCGATTTCCTTGAAAAGACTGTGTAGAGATTCAGAGAAATCGGTATCCTCTATTTCCTCTAGGGCGCGCCTTACGAGTAGTCGCCTTCTTTGGTGGTAGACTCTGTCGATCTCAGCAATTGAATCAGCAAGCGGTGTTCCTGCAGAACGTGTATGCGGCATACACTATCTGTAACAGACTAGGAAAGCAGTATCAGAGAGAGATTAAAAAGGAAAACTAAAACTAATAGGATTAGGAATTGAAAGCTGAAAATATAAGCAAATTAAACAGAAAAAAGGAGTATAGTCCCCGGCAGCGGCGCCAATTTGATGAACGCGGATGTCGTGCTCCGGATTCAGTCAAATAAATTTGTAATTAGCCAAAGGCAATCCACAACTACAACGAAAACCGTAGTGTAGCAGTAGAATGACTCGAGTGTCGTTCTCTCAGGACTATAACTAGCTTTATCTATTTAACAAGAGAATATAAAACAGCAGACAGATAGCAAAAGGGGTTTCTAGCAGATAATAGAAATTGGTGATAGTATGATCCTTCTTAGCATAACGGGTCGATAATCATGCATAAATTCCTCGGTCTTGCATAGAGATCTTTGAATTAATCTAGTGTCCTGTTGCAATTATTAAGCACTACGAAGATAATTGGTCTGACAAGTCAATCACTATTGTCCTAATGTGTTCCGTAATTATTCAACACTACGAAGATAAACTCGCGAACAGGTCGACGAGGGTCCAATTGTGCATAATAATTAATACAACATACGAGAATTTAGGCTGTGCCTGATCAACGAAATAAAGCAATGACACGGAGTATAATGCGCGATATAGCCATTAGCATGATTATCTTCCCTTCGCTAAGAATTCACATACTACCACCAACGATAAGTTTAGCTACTCATAATAGGCATGCAATCAACATAAATCATGGAAGAAAACATGTTGAAAGAATATAATAAAATAAGTAGAATAAAACCGTAAGATACAAAGTTACCGAAGGTTGTCAATCTCCGGATTATTGCGATCCTACGAGCTCCAAACTGCTATGAAAAAGTATTCCCTAAGCTACGGACCCCCAGAACAGGCTCTGGGAAGTCCCTACCTAAAACTATAGAGAGAGGTGAGAAAGTAGGTCTGGAAAGATGATTTTCGGAGAAAACTGAGCAACTATATATAGGCCTCGAATTATTGTGGGGCGGTTCGCCCCACACGCCCTTTGTGGGGCGGTTCGCCCGACGGCTTTTTCACGGAATTCCGCGTTTTCGACGCAGTTTTGGATTTTTCCCCTTTTCGGACTCGGTTTCTGTCTTCTAGTAGCCTTCTAACCTCCACATTCGGCCCCTTGATGAATGTGTATTTTACACTTTCATTCGAGTCTTTTTCACCTAATTTAGCTATCCTCTATGTTAATTTAGCTATATTTTAGTAAATTTTATTAGAATAGTGTCACGTTTCCTTTTAGATTTTATTTTACAGGTTTTGGTTGAAATTCGGAGATTTACGGGCAATTATATTAAAGTCTACAAGGAATTGGTGTTCCAGAAGCATATTTGGAGTATTTGAAGGTTTGCGGATAGGATTTGGAGTCTAGGGGCCGAATCTGGAGGTTAGAAGGCTACTAGAAGTCATAAACCGAGTCCGAAAAGGTGAAGAAATCCAAAACCGCGTCGAACGCGAAAATTCCGCGTTTACACTGTGGGGCGAACCGCCCCGTGCCTCGGGCGAACCGCCGCGGGCAATTTCCGGGCCTATATATAGTTGCGAGTTTTCTCTCCGAAAATCATATCTTTCCAAGCCTACTTTCTCACCTCTCTCTATAGTTTTAGGTAGGAACTTCCCGGGGCCTGTCCTGGGAGTTCCATAGCTTAGGGGATACTTTTTCATAGAAGATTGGAGCGTGTAGGATCGCAATCATCCGGAGATTGACAACCTTCGGTAACTTTGTATGTTACAACTTTTATCTACTTATTTTATATATTCTTTCAATATGTTTTCTTCTATGATTGCTATTGATTGCATGCACATTCTGAGTAGCTAAATTTATCGTTGGTGGTAGTATGTGAATTCTTAGCGAGGGAAGATAATCATGCTAATGGCTATATCGCGCATTATACTCCGTGTCATTGCTTTATTTCGTTGATGAGTTGAACACCAAAATTTTCGTATGTTGTATTGATCATTATGCACACTAGGACACTTGTCGGCCAATCAGACTAAATTATCTTCGTAGTGTTGAATGATTACGGAACACAATAGGACGTTAGTTGTTGACAGGTCAGACCCATATTATCTTCGTAGTGCACAATACTTACAACAGGACCCAAGATTCATTCAAAGATCTCTATGCAAGACCGAGGAATTTATGCATGATTATCGACCCATTATGTTAAGAAGGACCATACTATCACCAACCTCCATTATCTGCTTGAAAACCCCCTATTGCTTTCTAACTGCTGTTTTATATTCTCTTAATTAAATAGATAAAGCTAGTTATAGTCCTGAGAGAACGACACCGAGTCATTCTACTACTACACTACGGTTTTCGTTGTAGTTGTGGATTGCCTTTGGCTATTACAAATTTATTTGACTGAATCTGACACGTTCATCAAATTGGCGCCGTTTCCGGGGACTATACTCCTTTTTTCTATTTAATTTGTTTATATTTACAGCTTTAGATTCCTAATTCTCCTAGTTTTAGTTTTCCTTTTCAATCTCTCTGATACTGCTTTCCTAGTCTGTTTCTAATTTCCCTTTCCTAGCCTTAGTAGTATTCAATATCTAGATTTATTCTCGATTTTTCGAAATTTCTAACGAGGCTAAATTTTTAGTTTTGAGTTACTCTTACTACAGACATACAGGTATGATGTCCATGCGCGCTCGCATGACACCCCAATTCTCGCAGGTGAGGAGAGGATCTTCCATATACCTGGAAGACGAGTTAAGGAGGTACTTACCGAGGTACGAAGATGGAGTAGGGATGGACCCATGGAGTTTCATTCGATCCTATGAGGAGGAAATAAAAAGAATTCCAGCAGAAGGGTTTACTAAGGACCAATTATGCAGGAAACTATTTTCTTTTGCTCTTGGGTATGAGGCGAAACGTTGGATTGCAAGGTTTGAACCAGGATCGCTGAAAACTTGGGGCCAAGTAGTAGAGGAGTTCTTGACGCGGTTCATGCCTTATCATGAGACAATTGCCTTACGTGATAGGATCCAATATTTCGAGCAAGGAGAGAATGAGCAGTTTTGTGAAGCCTACGAACGTTTCGAGATGTATAAACGTGAGTGCCCCCATCACCGTTTCGAAGATGGGGAGTTGATTTGGTGCTTCGTTGGTGGACTTCGTGAAGAGGAACGACATAGAGTGGATCAGTTGAGCGGCGGTCTGGGAGAATGTACGGTCGACGAGGCAGAAGAAGTCCTCCGTAAGTACGCCAGAGGTTCAAGACAATCCGATGAGGTCATACCAATTCACATCACCGCAAAGGAAGTAGATCGAGGTGAAGCAGGAAGCTCATCCGAGGAGTATTTTGAAACCGAAGAAATCAGTGAGGAAGATGCACATGCCGAGCAAGTTGAAGATGACCTTCGTATAGCAAAAGTTGTTGAAGAAGTTGAAGTAACTGAGCATCTTACCGAAGAATTCAGCTTGTTGAATTGTGCTGAAGTAGAAGAGGTTCGAGAACTTGAAGAGGAGAAAGGATTGAAAGGCGACACCCCCTGGAGGTGGGGGGCGAGTCGCCCAGCATGGGGGGAGAACCGCCTCCCATGACCAGTGAGCTGGACGACCCCAGCTCCCCTGTTTCTTTACTCCTAGACATTCGCATCAACCCAAAACCACTTCCTTCCGTTACTACTGAGGTTCTTAAGTACAAAGAGGTGAATCTACTCCTCCGAGGTGGAAAGCTTGACAAGCAAGATACACAGGAGCCACCACTAAACAAGCACCTCGATGAAGTCAAAGTGAATGTCCTCCTATTGATGAAGTCCTTATTGGATATGCCTGCAAAGCAAACCAGTCCATTCACCATGGTGAGATCTTTGAGGCTTCCTAGGTCTCTTTGCTACATCGGACCAAGAGAATGGCGGCCACCGTGGGGAGGTACTCTTGAGTCCATTCTTGAATACTCAGCCGACCGAGGCCAAACCGTTCGGTAACATCTAGTATCATTTTTTATTTACTCATTCTCTTTTGTTAGGGACTAGCTTAAGTTTCATGAGGGGGATGGGATGTAAACCATGATGTTAAGTATTGTTTGGCTTTGTGATGTTGAGTAGGATAGTCTTGTTTTTTTTAATTGCATTTGCACGTTTACTGCTTTCCTAAGATAGTCTTGCATGTTTTATATGGAGTTTATTGTCGAATTTTTTGAACTTTTTTATTGGGTAGAACAACTAGCTATGCCATTAATCGTATGCTTCATCTCTATGCATTTGTTTGAGGTTTTCTCGCTTGGCTTGTCTCATTTATGTATTGTACTTAGTTAGGTAGTCTCGACATCACTTAGTGGTGTTTTCTCTACTGCGGTTCACGAAGGCCTTTATAATAGGATGATGCATGTTAGGGTCTTATGGTTGTTTCCCAAGTAATTATGTACCTAAGAGGCAACAAGTCTTCACCATGCTTTGAGATTGCTAAATGCCTAGGAAGGAGGTAGTGTGAGGTTGTGTGATCCTTTGTTTATAACCTATTCTTCCGAATAGGTTTGGGGAGGGGGTTACACCATCATTAGACTTGTTTCTGTTTTTTTTTTCATTTTTCGTATCGTGAGTTTATTTTTCCTTTTTCGTAATTTTGTACTCCAACCTATTCTTTCGAATAGGTTTGGGGAAGTCGTGTGAGTCATTTTGTTATGCTACTGCTGGCTAGGAAAAATCGAAAAAAAGAAAGAAAAATTCCAGAAGAAAAAAAAGAGAAAAAGAAAAAAGAATCTGGAAAGAAAAAAAGAAAAAAAGAGAAGACCCCGAAAAAGCAAAGAAGGGTCCAAAAAATAAAGCCAAATAGCAGTTTAGCAAAGTTTGAGTCTTTTCCATTTTTCGTATTGTTCGTAATTGTATTTTTCTATTTTTTTATCTTTTTTTGTCTTGAGTGTCATCTGTTCTAGACCACCCTCGTCCTGCCATTCAGGAAGTGGTGAATAGCTTAAGACTTAACTTGAGAGACGGGTAGAATAGGGGAGAGTTATCTTTTATAGGGAACCCTCCTTCGTTTGATGAGAGCCAGTACTGGTTCGACCTCTTTTGAGGAAAAGTCTTAACATGGTGGAACAACAGTAAGTCCTCAGTTTCATAGGAACGGGGCAACCATTCGTATCTTAGCATGCATCATTACGTCGTCACTGACTAGGTCCAGGTAGAGAATGTTACAAGAGACTATCTTGTCTTGACATAAGTGTTTATGTGGATGTGTATAAGTCAATCGAGGTATTCTTCAACCTATATTCATGCTTTGATTTATATGGTTTTTGTTCATATGTTATTTGGTAGATTCAGTAATTTAGTTCATTTTATTTGTCATGGAACTCCATTTTTGAGTCTTGCATGTTTTTTATATTAGAGTCTAGCTTAGTTGCTTGAGGACAAGAAAAGGTTCGATTTGGGGAGTTTGATGAATGTGTATTTTACACTTTCATTCGAGTCTTTTTCACCTAATTTAGCTATCCTCTATGTTAATTTAGCTATATTTTAGTACATTTTATTAGTATAGTGTCACGTTTCCTTTTAGATTTTATTTTACAGGTTTTGGTTGAAATTCGGAGATTTACGGGCAATTATATTAAAGTCTACAAGGAATTGGTGTTCCAGAAGCATATTTGGAGTATCTGAAGGTTTGCGGATAGGATTTGGAGTCTAGGGGCCGAATCTGGAGGTTAGAAGGCTACTAGAAGTCATAAACCGAGTCCGAAAAGGTGAAGAAATCCAAAACCGCGTCGAACGCGAAAATTCCGCGTTTACACTGTGGGGCGAACCGCCCCGTGCCTCGGGCGAACCGCCGCGGGAAATTTCCGGGCCTATATATAGTTGCGAGTTTTCTCTCCGAAAATCATATCTTTCCAAGCCTACTTTCTCACCTCTCTCTATAGTTTTAGGTAGGAACTTCCCGGGGCCTGTCCTGGGAGTTCCATAGCTTAGGGGATACTTTTTCATAGCAGATTGGAGCGCGTAGGATCGCAATCATCCGGAGATTGATAACCTTCGGTAACTTTGTATCTTACAACTTTTATCTACTTATTTTATATATTCTTTCAATATGTTTTCTTCTATGATTGCTATTGATTGCATGCACATTATGAGTAGCTAAATTTATCGTTGGTGGTAGTATGTGAATTCTTAGCGAGGGAAGATAATCATGCTAATGGCTATATCGCGCATTATACTCCGTGTCATTGCTTTATTTCGTTGATGAGTTGAACACCAAAATTTTCGTATGTTGTATTGATCATTATGCACACTAGGACACTTGTCGGCCAATCAGACTAAATTATCTTCGTAGTGTTGAATGATTACGGAACACAATAGGACGTTAGTTGTTGACAGGTCAGACCCATATTATCTTCGTAGTGCACAATACTTACAACAGGACCCAAGATTCATTCAAAGATCTCTATGCAAGACCGAGGAATTTATGCATGATTATCGACCCATTATGTTAAGAAGGACCATACTATCACCAACCTTCATTATCTGCTTGAAAACCCCCTATTGCTTTCTAACTGCTGTTTTATATTCTCTTAATTAAATAGATAAAGCTAGTTATAGTCCTGAGAGAACGACACTCGAGTCATTCTACTACTACACTACGGTTTTCGTTGTAGTTGTGGATTGCCTTTGGCTATTACAAATTTATTTGACTGAATCTGACACGTTCATCACCCCTAGACTCCAAATCCTATCCAGAAACCTTCAGATACTCCAAATAGGCTTCTGGAATACCAATTCCTTGTCAACTTCAATATAATTGCCCGGAAATCTTCGAATTTCAACCAAAACCTGTAAAATAAAATCTAAAGGGAAACGTGACACTATTCTAATAAAATGTACTAAAATACAGCTAAATTAACATAGAGGATAGCTAAAATAGGTGAAAAAGACTCGAATGAAAGTGTAAAATACACATTCATCATGCTACACGTGAGAGATGAATCCTTCACAGAATCCCTTATCATCCCCATTTGTATGTAGCCATAATCCTGGATCGTGTCTTAGGTCAACTGCTTATTCAGAGCTGACATCGACGGGTCCACCAAGGATATGGGGCAACAAATATGATGATAAAGTCCTGTAAGTACAAAGGACGACTGGCATCACTTCGACAACTTACCGGTTCCCATAGACACTTCGGTGTAGAGTATACATCGATGGGAGTGTCCGGTGGGTACTTCCATTGTTCGATAATCCTTCTTCGAACAACTATGCGCAGTTATGGGAATGTTTCTCGATTGTCCAACAATCCGTTCCGTGGCCGTGGGATCGGCTAACAATTGCTCCAACAAGTATAACCTCCACGCATACTAGTCTCATCTGGTTCATTCAAACCCCTATATCCGAGATGAACCTCGACTAGGGAGACTTTGGGATAGATGATAACTCACATAGCTCCCACTATCTGTGTGATCGGTCATCTATCCGAGGGGACATGTTTAATATCAATACAGACAGAAATAGAGATATGACATGCTGCATGCCTGGTGTAATATAAATATGAAAGCGATACTCAATAGTAAAACGACAAACATATATCATATTACGTTGACCTGTGTAATAGTACATATATGCCCTCTATAAGGGCTCCATGCCCTTAATAAGGACTGTCTCTAGGACATATACACTATCAAAGGTCTCCCTGTGACCCTAATGCAACATTATCATCCTCTTGGACAACATATGTGTCTGCGTTTCTAGCAGACCGATTTGCCCGTGTGTGTATGCCATCATCAAAGAAATAGGAGCATAAGATTACAGTTTCCTCTCTCAAGTAGGCATTGGCCATGGAACCCTCAGGCTTGCCTTTATTTTTCACAAACCTCTTCAATTTCCCCAAGTAACTGTAATTAATACACCTTTAATATAAATTTTTTTTGATGAAAGTTAGGATGTAATTTTGAAGTGGGTGATTTCAAACAACTCACCTCTCAAATGGATACATCGATCTGTATTGGACAGGTCTAGCAAGAAAAGCTTCAGCTGGGAGGTGAACTGGCAAGTGCTCCATAGAATCAAAGAAGCTAGGTGGAAAGATACGCTCTAGCTTGCACAGAATCACATGTATGTTGCTCTCAAGCTCTTCTAAGATATCGTTGCGAACAACCCTAGTGCATAACCTCTTGAAGAATAAGCTCAGCTCGGTCGGGGCGGCCCAGACTGGTCTGGGCAACAGATCTCTAAAAGCAATGGGAACTAGGCGCTCCATGAACACATGACAATCATGACTCTTCATTCCATACATTTTGGTCTTGTTCATATCCACACACCTCCCCAATTTCGAAGCATAACCATCAGTGAAATTAACCGTCTTCACCCACTCAAACAGTCTATCGCTAGCATCCTTGTCAATTGTGTAGGATGCTCTCGGCCACTTACCATCAGAGGTCTTCTTGGTCAACTCCGGCCTTTTACACCATTGAATCAAATCCAACCTAGATTTTTCAATATCCTTAGTCTTCCCAAGAATGACACAAATGGTGTTGAAGACGTTCACAAACACGTTCTTCTCAACATGCATGAAATCTAAGTTGTGGCGTATAAGTAGTGTAGGCCAAATAAGGCAAATCCCAGAAGATGCTCTTCTTCTTCCATCCACAAGTGCTGCTGATCCTAGCGTTGTGCTTCTCATAGCCTAATTCGGTCACTTTCATCAGACTGAGCCTGTTAATCTGCGCTAGGATTTGATGCCCTGTTAGCTTTTCCAAGGGGCCTTTGATCACAACCTCATTCTTCTTGAAATCACGGCTATTCCTTCTATAAGCATGATCTGGATCTATGAACCTCCTATGACAGTCAAACCAAGACTCCTTCATGCTATCCGTCAATCTAAAAGCATCAATGTCCTCCAAACAATGTGAGATAAGCATGTTTCCCAGATGTCTTCCTTCCAGAAAGCATTGAGTATGTAGGAAAATCACTCACGGTCCATAAAAGTGCTTCTCTCAACCTGAAGTTCTTCTTTTTGGACACATCATATGTTAGGATACCATGCTCCCACAACTCTAGTAGCTCCTTAATAAGGGACTGTAGGAAGACATCTATCTTCTGACTTGAATCGTTTGGACTGGGCACCAGTACAGACAAGAACATGAATGGTGACTTCATGCAATCACCCGGGGGGGGGGATTATAAGGTGTGAGCATCACCGGCCAACAAGAGTATTTCCGTTCACTTCCGAACGGGTTGAAGCCATCCGTGCGCGCAAAGAACAAATTGCACATTTCTAGGCTCTTTAGCGAAACTCTTGTGGACTCTGTCAAACTCTTTCCATGCCGGTGAATCTGCTAGATGATCCATTCTTCCAACCTCATTTGGCACCACTCTCTCGGCATGCCAACGCATCTTATCTGAAGTCACACTAGAAGCATACAACCTCTTCAATCGGGGTGCTATAGGGAAGTACCACATCTGCTTGTATGTCAGATTCTTCTTCTCTCTTTTCTTTGAAGCTCCCTCATTGTAACGACTGTAGCGCTCCTTTCCACAGAACTTGCATACCAATAGATCTTTGTCGTCCCCCTAGTAAATCATACACAAATCCCTACAACAATCTATCTTCTCTATATGCAACCCCATTGCCTTCATCTTCTTCTGGGCTTGGTAGTAGTTGTTAGGCACTATGTTGGGCTCCGGGCAACTCTCAGATATCAGTTGAGTGTAACCACTGAAGTTCTCTTGGGATTGACCACCCTCAACCTTCAAAGTCATGAGCCGAGCTAGCAACGACAACTCAGTGTGCATACGACAACCCGGCCATATGGGTTGTTTAGCCGCTTCCAACAAGCCAAAGAACTTCTTATCCTCAGCATTAGGATCCTCCACCACATCATCAGTTTGAACCTCCTCAACAACCCCATCGACTTGCTTAAAATCTGGACCAACAATATTCATCACCATTTCAACCATAGGGTCATGAAATTCATCTGTGTCATCATCATCATCCACATGAATTTGAGTACTCTGTGTACTCGGTTGTGCACAACCCCATTTTCTACGTGTTTTCGGCCTTGTGTCCACATCAAAATCTGGCAATGGTGCCTTCTCGCCATGCCTGGTCCAAATCTCATACTTAGGCACAAACCCATTGCGTAGCAAGTGGGCAGATACTTCAGTATGGTGCAGAAATTTAATTTCTGGTTCTGACATTTTGCCTTGGTACAAGGGCACCGATTCATCTCATTCCTACAAGTGTTTTGTGCCAAGGCAAATGTAATGAAGGATTCAAGACCCTCCTGAAAACTAGGTTGAATCCTCCCATGTACAATTCGATTGTACATCCATGAGCGATCGGGATTCATCTTCTATTGGATACAACAACCCAATGAATACAACAAACTCAAACATTTTCACAATACACTAAATACTGCATTGTCAATTTGAATATAAATTAATCCAATATTGACAAGTTCACCATCAACCAACTACTTCATACTTCATATAAGTACGTGATGAATGTGTATTTTACACTTTCATTTGAGTCTTTTTCACCAATTTTAGCTATCCTCTATGTTAATTTAGCTATATTTTAGTGCATTTTATTAGAATAGTGTCACGTTTCCCTTTAGATTTTATTTTACAGGTTTTGGTTGAAAAACAGGATTTCCGGGAAATTATATTGAAGTTGACAAGGAATTGATGTTCCAGAAGCCTATTTGGAGTATCTGAAGATTTCCGGATAGGATTTGGAGTCTAGGGGTCGAATCTGGAGGTTAGAAGGCCACTAGAAGACAGAAACCGAGTCCGAAAAGGGGAAGAAATCCAAAAACGCGTCGAAAACGCAGAATTTTCTCCCGGGCGAACCGCCCGGGACGTGGGGCGAATCGCCCCACACTATTTCGTAGCCTATATATAGTTGCTCAGTTTTTCTCCGAAATTCATACTTTTCCAGACCTATTCTCTCACCTTTCTCTGTAGTTTTAGGTAGGGACTTCCCAGAGCCTGTTCTGGGGGTACGTAGCTTAGGATACACTTTTTCATAGCAGATTGGAGCTTGTAGGATCGCAATTCTTCGGAGATTGACAACCTTCGGTAACATTGTATCTTACAGTTTATTCTACTTATTTTTATATATCTTTCAACATGTTTTCTTCTATGATTTCTGTTGATTGCATGCCTATTATGAGTAGCTAAACTTATCATTGGTGGTAGTATGTGAATTCTTAGCGAAGGGAAGATAATCATGCTAATGGCTATATCGCGCATTATACTCCGTGTTATTGCTTTATTTCGTTGATCAGGCTCAGCCTAAATTCTCGTATGTTGTATTAATTATTATGCACAATTGGACCCTCGTCAACCTATGCGCATCTATATCTTCGTAGTGTTGAATAATTACGGAACACAATAGGACAATAGTGATTGACTTGTCAGTATCTTTATCTTCGTAGTGCTTAATAATTGCAACAGGACATTCGATTGATCAAAGATCTCCATGCAAGACCGAGGAATTTACGCATGATTATTGACCCGTTATGCTTTGAAGGATCATACTATCACCAATCTCCATTATCTGTTAGAAAAACCTTTGCTTTTACGTCTGTTGTTTTTATATTCTCTAGTTAAATAGATAAAGCTAGTTATAGTCCTAAGAGAACGACACTCGAGGTCATTCTACCGCTACACTACGGTTTTCGTTGTAGTTGTGGATTGCCTTTGGCTAAATAACAAATTTATTTGCTGAATCGGGACCCGACAAATCCTCGTTCATCAAATTGGCGCCGTTGCCGGGGACTATACTCCTTTTTTCTATTTAATTTGTTTATATTTTCAGCTTTCGATTCCTAATTCTATTAGTTTTAGTTTTCCTTTTTAATCTCTCTCTGATACTGCTTTCCAAGTCTCTTACAGATAGTGTATGCCGCATACACGATCTGAAGCAACACCGCTTGCTGATTCAATTGCTGAGATCGACAGAGTCTACCACCAAAGAAGGCGACTACTTCAAAGGCATGCACTAGAGGAAATAGAGGATACCGATTTCTCTGAATCTCTACACAGTCTTTTCAAGGAAGTCGACGGAATGGCAGAAGCTAGACCACTGAAAGCATGGGTTCAACCCACCAAGGATCGTATGAGGGGACCGGCGATTGTTCTTTCATCTGCAACCCGAGATCTGGAAATCAAGAACCACGTATTCCAACAACTTCCGAGGTTCTATGGCTTATCAATGGAAGATGTGATGGGGTATGATGAACGTGTCAAATTCAATCAAATAATATTTGTAATTTAGCAAAGGCAATCCACAACTACAACGAAAACCGTAGTGTAGTAGTAGAATGACTCGAGTGTCGTTCTCTCAGGACTATAACTAGCTTTATCTATTTAACAAGAAAATATAAAACAGCAGATAAATAGCAATAGGGGTTTTCTAGAAGATAATGGAGATTGGTGATAGTATGGTCCTTCTTAGCATAATGGGTCGATAATCATGCATAAATTCCTCGGTCTTGCATAGAGATCTTTGAATCAATCTAGGGTCCTGTTGCAAGTATTAAGCACTACGAAGATAATTTGGTCTGACTAGTCAACACTACTGTCCTAATGTGTTCCGTAATTATTCAACACTACGAATATAATTGGTCTGATGGTCGACTAGTGTCCAATTGTGCATAATGATCAATACAACATACGAGAATTTTGGTTACAACTGATCAACGAAATAAAGCAATGACACGGAGTATAATGCGCGATATAGCCATTAGCATGATTATCTTCCCTCGCTAAGAATTCACATACTACCAGCAACGATAAATTTAGCTACTCATAATAGGCATGCAATCAATAGAAATCATAGGAGAAAACATATTGAAAGAAGATAAAATAAGTAGATAAAAACTGTAAGATACAAAGTTACCGAAGGTTGTCAATCTCCGGATGATTCCGTTCCTACGCTCTCCAATCTGCTATGAAAAAGTATCCCCTAAGCTATGGAACTCCCAGGACAGGCTCCGGGAAGTTCCTACCTAAAACTATAGAGAGAGGTGAGAAAGTAGGCTTGGAAAGATATGATTTTCGGAGAGAAAACTGAGCACTATATATAGGCCCCGAAATATTCCCGGGCGGTTCGCCCCGTGCTCCGGCGGTTCGCCCCAGAGGTTTTTCGCGGAATTTCTGCGTTTTCGACACGTTTTTGGATTTCTTCACCTTTTCGGATTCGGTTTTTGACTTCTAGTAGTCTTCTAACCTCCAGATTCGGCCCCTAGACTCCAAATCCTATCCGGAAACCTTCAGATACTCCAAATAGGCTTCTGGAACACCAATTCCTTGTAGACTTCAATATAACTGCCCCGAAATCTCCGAATTTCAACCAAAACCTGTAAAATAAAATCTAAAGGGAAACGTGACACTATTCTAATAAAATGTACTAAAATATAGCTAAATTAACATAGAGGATAGCTAAAATAGGTGAAAAAGACTCGAATGAAAGTGTAAAATACAAATTCATCAAACTCCCCAAACCGAACCTTTGCTTGTCCTCAAGCAACTAAGCTAGACTCTAATACAAAAGACATGCAGGACTCAAAATGGAGTTTCATGCCAAATAAAATAAACTAATCTACTGAATCTACCAAATAACATATGAACAAAAACCATATAAATCAAAGCATGAATATAGGTTGAAGAATACCTCGATTGACTTATACACATCCACATAAGCACTTATGTCAAGACAAGATAGTCTCTCGTAACATTCTCTACCTGGACCTAGTAAGTGACGACGTAATGATGCATGCTAAGATACGAATGGTTGCCCCGTGCCTATGAAACTGAGGACTTACTGTTGTTCCACCATGTTAAGACTTTCCATCAAAAGAGGTCGAACCAGTACTGGCTCTCATCAAACGAAGGAGGGTTCCCTATAAAAGATAACTCTCCCCTATTCTACCCATCTCTTAAGTAAAGTCTTAAGCTATTCACCACTTCCTGAATGGCAGGACGAGGGTGGTCTAGAACAGATGACACTCAAGACAAAAAAGATAAAAAAATAAAAACACGAATACGAACATCACAAAAATGGAAAAGACTCAATACTTTGCTAAACTGCTATTTGGCTTTCTTTTTTTTTGGACCCTTCTTTGCTTTTTTGGGGTTTTCGCCTTTTTTTTTCTCTTTTTTTCTTTCCAGATTCTTTTTTCTTTTTCTTCTTTTTTCTGAAATTTTTTTTCTTTTCCCCTTTTTTTAGCCAGCAGTAGCGTAACAAGGAGAGAAACAAAAAATGACTCACACGACTTCCCCAAACCTATTCGAAAGAATAGGTTGGAGTAAAAAATTTACGGAAAAAGGAAAATAATGAACTCACGATACGAAAATGAAAAACAAAAACAAGTCTATGATGGTGTAACCCCCTTCCCAAACCTATTCGGAAGAATAGGTTATAAACAAAGGATCACACAACCTCACACTACCTCCTTCCTAGGCATTTAGCAATCTCAAAGCATGGTGAAGACTTGTTGCCTCTTAGGTACATAATTTCTCGGGAAAACAACCATAAGACCCTAACATGCATCATCCTATTATAAAGGCCTTCGTGAACCGCAGTAGAGAAAACACCACTAAGTGATGTCGAGACTACCTAGCTCAACTAAGTGCAATACATCAATGTGAAAAGCCAAGCGAGAAAAACCTCAAACAAATTCATAGAGATGAAGCATACGATTAATGGCATAGCTAGTTGATCTACCCAATAAAAAAGTTCAAAAAATTCGACAATAAACTCCATATAAAACATGCAAAACTATCCTAGGATGAATGTAGTGAAATGCAACCTAAAAAATCTAAGAAAGCAGTAAACGTGCAAATGCAAATGCAGACGGATAAAACATGCGAGGTACTATACTCAGCCTACCAATGTCAAGCTCCAAACTAATAATACTAGATCACTTAAATCCAATCCCCCCTCATGAAATTAACGCTAGTCCCTAGCAGTAAGAAAATGAGGAAATAAGATGTGATACTAGATGTTACCCCATGGTTTGGCCTCGGTCGGCTGAGTATGCTGCTTGTGATTTATTGGGCCTCCTCTGTGAGCTTCATAGGTGGTCATCAGGTCTTCTGGCAGGTGCAGTAGTTCGATTTATATGCCGAACAGAAGCAACTCCCCTATCAGAGTCATCATTGCCCGTATGGCCTTCATTGTCACTACTGTCACGCACATCCTCACTAGTAGAGTTGTAGTGGCAGGTAGAATTCTCAAGAGTGGCCGCCGCTGTTATGGAATCCCCCATCCTGAAGCCCTCCAATAGGATGTGAACTGTTGAAGGGGAAAGGGCAGTGGTATCAGGACCTCCCCCTCCAACGATTTACACCACGAGAAGGTTACAGTAAGCTGCTCGGACACTTAGAAGTCTTCTACCTTTTTCTCCAATTTTGTCCACATTCTCTACCGTGGATCCGACCGGTGTCTATATGATGCTCACTTTAGAGGCAGGCAAGGGGCACCCCAACAAGGTGCTGGGTACCCATGTCATTACGTTTTGGAACCAAGCTAGCGCTTCGGAACCTTCGAGCAACGTCGGACTCAAGATCGAATCCGTTGTGGCAAGACTGTCCCGATGCCTTCCTGTTCACTCGAACTCTGCAGTCCTCGTGATGAAGTGCTGACATAATAGTGGTTTCTGACCCTTCGGTGGTGCATGAATAGGCATAGGAGTCCTTACTCCAGGTGTACTCTAGCTCCTCCTCTTGGGTAATCCACGATGTTGTTGCCAAACCCCTTGGCTCGAACGCACATCTAGCGAGATCACCTTCCTTGACATGGTTCTTCACAGCGATCATACGGTAATGCTCCTTCCCCTTGGTATGGTACCTACAAACAGCTGTTAACACCTCGAATGACTCAAAACTGACTCAAATACATACTAGCGTAAAAATGAAACACACAAGTGATAAAATCAACAATCGAACTCCCCAAACCGCAATGTCTAGCCTAGCTTCTTCATCATGCAACATATCAACGTAACTACTACATGCAATACATCACATCATGCTCTTACTAAACAACCAATATCCTTGATAACAAGGTTTCAATTCACACCATAGCAGCGCAAAAATTCTACCAGCATAAATCCTCATTCTCAACTAATAAGCATTCTATCGTCAAATCCACCAACATTACACCAATAAACATATCCATATGCTAGAAATCAAAGATAAAGACTTAATGCATAACAAGATATATGATCTAATAGCAAAATACCCAAATCATCAATTCAAGGAAAATTGAACATGCAATTGATAGTAAATAACATGTCTAATCATATAAATAACATACCCATGCATCAAATAAGCATAATTGAAGCTCAAAATAGGAAACCCCCAAATTCGAAAATTAGGGTTCTTAAAGATGATACCTCAGATCTGCAAATCTAACGAATTAGGATGAAATCTGTTCGGATAGAATGATAGATCATGTAATAGGCTTCAAATTAAGCTAAAGAACACTCAATTTGGTCAAGAAACGAAGAAGTTATGAAGATTTAGAAGTAAAATCGCACTTTTCGGGTTTTTTGGGAGTATGGATGAAGAAGAATGAAGAAAATAAGGTTTTGGGGTTGAAATCCGCGTTTTTGAAGATCTGGGGACGTGGGGCGGTTCGCCCCACGTGCGGGGCGGTTCGCCCCGTGCTCCCCAATGCGGGGAGACGGTCTCCGATGTCAGAAAATGCGGTTTTAATCCCCGAAACTGATTTTTTCAAAAAACCACTCGAAAAATCTCACTCAAACAAAAGCATATACGAGACACACATGAACTAATTCGCATATGAGAAGCAAGTAGTTCAAGAATGAATGCATGCAGAAAAGCAGTAAAGAAAGCGATAAAAATTTCCGGGTTGCCTCCCGGATAGCGTCATTGTTTAAAGTCTTTGACTCGACTCCTGTCTACGCCTATCTCCTCTTTTTGCGGGTACTAGACTTCCCCTTCATTGATCTCCTCTCCATGCCATGAACCTGTGAATAAGAAAGAATATAGGCTGCAAGACCACAATAGTGAGTAGTAATATCAGGCGGTTCCGGTGGATCAGGTATGGCTTGCAATACGTGTTGTTTGCCATCCACCTCGATGGTGCAAGTTCTTTGGTAGATGTCCATTACGGAGCGTAGCTTGGTCAAGAATGTTTGCCCTAAGAGTATGACATCCCCCGTCCCAGGTGCAGATGCCGGCATAACTACGAAGTTGGTGTATATTGATGCTTCACCAATCTTGACCAACACATTTTTCACAACGCCCTCAGGTCTCATAAAGGATCCATCCGCCAGTTGTACAATAGCCCTTTGCTCAGATAGTTTTCCAATGTTGCTCTTTTCAAACACATTCAAAGGAATTATGTTTGAATAGGATCCCGTATCTAGTGTGGCACGGACATCTTCAAGCTCTCCAATCCCTACCTTTACATCGAAACTTTTAGGGAGTGGTTCGGGATCCTCTTGTTCCTCATCACTTGTATCGGAACCAAGGCCCTTCTCTTCTTCCTCAGCCTGTAGAAGTTCTTCCTTCATGCAACACTCGCACCTAACAACCTTCTTGATGGTGACTCCGTCAGGTACATCACCAGCCAACGTAATGGCATTCGTCTTCACAGCGTTGTTAGGCGTTTTGCCTTGTTCCCTTCGGTCGATCAATTCTTGCATCTTTTGATGGGCAAGCCTAGTGCTCTCTTCCAACTTATCAAGCCTTGCCCTAGTCTTCTCAGAATCTTCCTCATAACGTTTGAGAAAACTTTGTGTGTGATCAACCATCTTCTGCAAGTTCTCCATCAGTAGAGCCGACTTCGACTTCGGTGGCTCTTTCGGAGCGGGGTTTTCGCAGTGATCATTACCATAGTTCAGCCTACTACGGTCTTGGTTAGGTCCATAAGTTTGGTTAGCCGGTGCATATCCTTGATTGTTGTGGTATCCTCTTCTCCAAAATCCACCTCGAGGATTTCTACCGTCTTGTCCGTAGCTAACTTCTTGAGTGCCAAACTCCGTAGCAAAGGCTTCTTCTTTGCCTTCTCGAGCCCAGTTGCCATCATCGTATGCCAGCTCCGATCTACACATATGAGCCCCATGCCCATAGTTCTTGCATATTCGGCATACTTCGTTCGAAACAGTTGTTCCGGTGGCACTCTTGAGGACTTGCTTCAATTCGTTGGTAAAGCACTCGAATTGATCCCCATTCCCCCTGTACATAGGGGCTTCTTGAGTCGGTGGAGCTTCAGGTCCACGACTCCTAACCATTACTCTTGGGTCCTTGAACTGCGAACCCTTAGCAAGCCTTTCGAAAACAGCCCAGACGGCTTCTGCGGTTTCCTCCCAAATATTGCCTCGGCATTGAAAATCCACCACTTGTTGGTTCTCGAAGGTTAGTCCATTGTAGAAGTGTTGGACTAGGTCGAAAAGTTCAAAACCATGGTGAGGACACTTGTTCGTGAGATCTTGGAACCTCTCGTACGCGGTGTAGATGGTCTCATCATAGTCCTGCTTGAATCCAGTGATTTGCGCCTTAAGCGCGGTAGTCAAGGTGTGAGGGAAGTATTTCTCCATAAAAGCTGAAAAAACCTTTTCCCAAGTGTCCAGCGAGCCGGCTGGTAGAGAACTCAGCCATGACTTGGCTCTGTCGCCAAGTCCCATAGCAAAAACCTTCATCCTCAACTCATCCGTTGTTATGTCAGCTCCGGGTCGTGGGAGTTGGTTGACGAAATCATCGATATCGTTCAAGTACCCCATCACATCTTCCCTTGACAAGCCATAGAACCTCGGAAGTTGTTGGAATGCGTGGTTCTTGATCTCCCGATCTCGGGTTGCAGGCGAAAGAACAATCGCCGGTCCCCTCATACGATCCTTGGTGGGTTGAACCCATGCCTTCAGTGGTCTAGCTTCTGCCATTCCGTCGATTTCCTTGAAAAGGAGTCGCCTTCTTTGGTGGTAGACTCTATCGATCTCAGCAATTGAATCAGCAAGCGGTGTTCCTGCAGAACGTGTATTCGGCATACACAATCTGAAACAGACTAGGAAAGGTGATTAGAGAGAGATTAAAAATAAAAACTAAAACTAATAGAGTTAGGAATCTAAAGCTGTAAATTAATAAAAACAAATTAAACAGAAAAAAGGAGTATAGTCCCCGGCAACGGCGCCAATTTGATGAACGTGTCAAATTCAATCAAATAATATTTGTAATTTAGCCAAAGGCAATCCACAACTACAACGAAAACCGTAGTGTAGTAGTAGAATGACTCAAGTGTCGTTCTCTCAGGACTATAACTAGTTTTATCTATTTAACAAGAGAATATAAAACAGCAGATAAATAGCAATAGGGGTTTTCTAGCAGATAATGGAGATTGGTGATAGTATGGTCCTTCTTAGCATAATGGGTCGATAATCATGCATAAATTCCTCGGTCTTGCATAGAGATCTTTGAATCAATCTAGGGTCCTGTTGCAAGTATTAAGCACTACGAAGATAATTTGGTCTGACTAGTCAACACTACTGTCCTAATGTGTTCCGTAATTATTCAACACTACGAATATAATTGGTCTGATGGTCGACTAGTGTCCAATTGTGCATAATGATCAATACAACATACGAGAATTTTGGTTACAACTGATCAACGAAATAAAGCAATGACACGGAGTATATGCGCGATATAGCCATTAGCATGATTATCTTCCCTCGCTAAGAATTCACATAATACCACCAACGATAAATTTAGCTACTCATATAGGCATGCAATCAATAGAAATCATAGGAGAAAACATATTGAAAGAAGATAAAATAAGTAGATAAAAACTGTAAGATACAAAGTTACCGAAGGTTGTCAATCTCCGGATGATTGCGATCCTACGCGCTCCAATCTGCTATGAAAAAGTATCCCCTAAGCTATGGAACTCCCAGGACTGGCCCCGGGAAATTCCTACCTAAAACTATAGAGAGAGGTGAGAAAGTAGGCTTGGAAAGATATGATTTTCGGAGAGAAAACTGAGCACTATATATAGGCCCCGAAATATTCCCGGGCGGTTCGCCCCAGAGGTTTTTCGCGGAATTTCCGCGTTTTCGACGCGTTTTTGGATTTCTTCACCTTTTCGGACTCGGTTTCTGACTTCTAGTAGCCTTCAAACCTCCAGATTCGGCCCCTAGACTCCAAATCCTATCCGGAAACCTTCAGATACTCCAAATAGGCTTCTAGAACACCAATTCCTTGTAGACTTCAATATAACTGCCCCGAAATCTCCGAATTTAAACCAAAAACTGTAAAATAAAATCTGAAGGGAAACGTGACACTATTCTAATAAAATGTACTAAAAATAGCTAAATTAACATAGAGGATAGCTAAAATAGGTGAAAAAGACTCGAATAAAAGTGTAAAATACACATTCATCAGGGTACTTGCACGATATCGATGATTTCGTCAACCAACTCCCACGACCCGGAGCTGAAATAACAACGGATAAGTTGAGAATGAAGGTTTTTGCTATGGGACTTGGCGACAGAGCCAAGTCATGGTTGAGTTCTCTACCAGCAGGCTCGATGGACACTTGGGAGAAGGTTTTTTCAGCTTTCATGGAAAAATACTTCCCTCACACCTTGACTACCGCGCTAAAGGCGCAAATCACTGGATTCAAGCAGGACTATGATGAGACCATCTACACCGCGTTTGAGAGGTTCCAAGATCTCACGAACAAGTGTCCTCACCATGGTTTTGAGCTTTCTGACCTAGTCCAACACTTCTACAATGGACTAACCTTCGAGAACCAACAAGTGGTAGATTTCCAATGCCGAGGCAATATTTGGGAAGAAACCGCAGAAGCCGTCTGGGCAGTTTTCGAAAGACTTTCTAAGGGTTCACAATTCAAGGACCCAAGAGCGATGGTTAGGAGACGTGGACCTGAAGCTCCACCGACTCAAGAAGCCCTTATGTATAGGGGGAATGAGGATCAATTCGAGTGCTTTACAAACGAATTGAAGCAAGTCCTCAAGAGCGCCACTGGAACGACTGTTTCAAACAAAGTTTGCCGAATATACAAGAACTATGGGCATGGGGCTCATATGTGTAGATCGGAGCTTGCGTATGATGATGGCAACTGGGCTCGAGGGGGTGAAGAGGAAGCCTTTGCTACGGAGTTTGGTACTCAAGAAGTTAGCTACGGACAAGACGGTAGAAATCCTCGAGGTGGATTTTGGAGAAGAGGATTCCGAAACAATCAAGGATATGCACCGGCTAACCAAACTTATGGCCCTAAACAAGACCGTAGTAGGCTAAACTATGGTAATGATCACTGCGAAAACCCCGCTCCGAAAGAGCCACCGAAGTCGAAGTCAGCTCAACTGATGGAGAACTTGCAAAAGATGGTTGATCACACCCAAAATTTTCTCAAACGTTATGAAGAAGATTCTGAGAAGACTAGGGCAAGGCTTGATAGGTTGGAAGAGAGCACTAGGCTTGCCCATCAAAAGATGCAAGAATTGATCGACCGCGGAGCAAGTAGGGAACAAGGCAAACTGCCTAGCAACACTGAGAAGTCGAATTCCATTACATTGGCTGGTGATCTACCTGACGAAATCACCATCAAGAAGGTTGCTAAGTGCGAGTGTTGCAAGAAGGAAGAACTTCTACAGGCTAAGGAAGAAGAGAAGGACCTTGGTTCTGACGGAAGTGATGAGGAGCAAGAGGATCCCGAGCCACTCCCTAAAAGTTTCGATGTTAAGGTAGGGATTGGTGAGCTTGAGGATGTCCGTGCCACACTAGATCCTACTCAAACATACTCCCTTTGAATGTGTTTGAAAAGAGTAGCCTTGGAAAACTATCTGAGCATAGGGCTATTGTGCAACTGGCGGATGGATCCCTTGTGAAACCCGAAGGCGTTGTGAAGAATGTATTGGTCAAGATTGGTGAAGCTTCTGTATACACCGATTTTGTAGTTATGTCGGCGTCTACACCTGGGACAGGGGATGTCATTCTCTTTGGGCGAACGTTCTTGACTAAGCTACGCTCCGTGATGGACATCTACCAAAGAACTTGCACTATTAAAGTGGATGGCAAGCAACATGTGTTGCAAGCCATATCCGATCCACCTGATCCACCCGATACTTCTAACACTATTAACTATAGTGGTCTTAATGTCTATGTTCATTCTTATTCAAAGAATCGAGGCATGAGAGGGAGATCAGTGAAGGGGAAGTCTAGTACCCTCAAGAAGAAAAGCTAGGCAAAGACAGGAGTAGAGTCAAAGACTTTAAACAATGGCGCTATCCGGGAGGCAACCCGGGGTTTTTATCGCTTTCTTTACTGCTTTATTGCATGCATTCATACTTGAACAATTTGCTTTTCATATGTGAATTTGTTCATGTCTGTGTTGTATATGCTTATGTTTGAGTGAGATTTTCAAGTAGTTTTATGAGAAAATTGGTTTCGGGGATTAAAAACCGCGCTTTCGGACGAAAAAACCGTCTCCCCACATCGAGGAGCGGGGGGCGAATCGCCCCCCATGGGGGGCGAATCGCCCCGTGTGGGGCGACTCGCCCCGCACCAGGGGCGACTCGCCCCACGGTCCCAGTAGTTAAAAAACGCGGATTTCCCCTCTTTAGCTCATTTTCTTCATATCTTCATCATTCCTCCTCCCCAAAAACCGAAATCGCGATTTTTACCTTCAAAATCTCATAACTTCTTCATTTCTTGACCAAATTTGGTGTTCTTTAGCTTCAATCGAAGTCTATTACATGATCTATCTTTCATCCGAACAGATTTTGTCCAGATGCATTAGATTTGCAGATCTGAGGTATCTTCTTATGAACCCTAATTTTCGAATTTGGGGGTTTTCTAATTTGAGCTTCAATTATGCTTATTTGATGCATGGGTAGGTTGTTTGTGTGATTAGAAGTGTTATTTACTATCAATTACATGCTCAATTATGCTTGAATTGTTGATTTGGGAATTTTGCTACTAGATGATATATCTTGTTATGCAATATGTCTTTATCTTTGATTACTTGCATATGATTGTGTTTATTGGTGTGATGGTGATGGATTTGATGGTAGAATGCTTAATTGTTGAGCGTGAGGATTTATGATGCTAGAATTTTTCGCTACTATGGTATGAATTGAGCCTTGTTATCTAGGATATTGGTTGTCTAGTAAGAGCATAATGTGATGTATTGCATGTAGTAGTTACATTGGTATGTTGCATGATGAAGAAGCTAGACTAGACATTTTAGGTTGGGGGAGCTCGATTGTTGATTTTATCACTTGTGTGTTTCGTTCTTACACTAGCATATGCATGAGTCAGTTTTGTGTCATACAAGGTACTAATTGTTGTTTTTAGGAACCATGCCAAGGGAAAGGAGCATTCCCGTATGATTACTATGAAGTATTAGAGGGGGATCGATTACAACCATGTCAAGAAGAGTGACCTCGTTATATGTGCGTTCGAGCCAAGGGGTTTTGCAACAACGTCGTGGATTATCCAAGAGGAGGAGCTAGAGTACACCTGGAGTAAGGACTCCTATGCCTATTCATGCACCACCGAAGGGACTGAAACCATTATTACGTCAGCAATCCATCACAAGGACTGCAAAGTTCGAGTGAACTGGAAGGCACCGGGACAATCTATCCGTGACGGATTCAATCTCGAGTTCGCAGTTGCTAGAAGGTTCCGAAGCGCTAGCTTGGTTCCAAAACATAATGACATGGGTGCCCAGCCCCTCGTTGGGGTGCCCCTTGACTGCCTCTAAAGGGAGCATCATATAGACATCGGTCGGATCAACCGTAGAGAATGTGGTCGACATTGGAAAAGATGGTAGAAGACTTCTGAGTCTCCGAGCAGCTTACTGTAACCACCTCGGGGTGTAAAACGCTGGAGGGGGAGGTCCTGATACCACTGCTCTTTCCCCTTCAACAGTTCACATCCTATTGGAGGGCTACAGGATGGGGGATTCCATAACAGCGGCGGCTAATCTTGAGGATTCTACTCGACACTGCAACTCTACTAGTGAGGATGTGCGTGACAGTAGTGACAATGAAGGCCATATGGGCAATGATGATACCAATGGAGGAGTTGTTCCTATCCGACCTATAATTGAAACTACCACGCCTACCAGAAGACGTGATGACACCCTATAAAGCTCCCAGAGAAGTCCCAATAACTCACAAACAGTATACTCAGCCGACCGAGGCCAAACCATGGGGTTACATCTAGTATCACATCTTATTTCCTCATTTTCTTACTGCTAGGGACTATCGTAAATTTCATGAGGGGGGATGGGATTTAAGTGATCTAATGTTGTTAGTTTGGAGCTTGGTATTGGTAGGATGAGTATAGTACCTTGCATGTTTTATCCGTCTGCATTTGCATTTGCACGTTTACTGCTTTCTTAGATTTTTTAGGTTGCATTCACTACATTCATCCTAGGATAATCTTGCATGTTTTATATGGAGTTTATTGCCGAATTTTTTTAACTTTTTTATTGAGTAGATCAACTAACTATGCTATTAATCGTATGCTTCGTCTCTATGAATTTGTTTGAGGTTTTTCTCGCTTGGCTTGTCACGTTTATGTATTGCACTTAGTTAAGCTTGGTAGTCTCGACATCACTTAGTGGTGTTTTCTCTACTGCGGTTCACGAAGGCCTTTATAATAGGATGATTCATGTTAGGGACTTATGGTTGTTTTCCCGAGTAATTATGTACCTAAGAGGCAACAAGTCTTCACCATGCTTTGAGATTGCTAAATGCCTAGGAAGGAGGTAGTGTGAGGTTGTGTGATCCTTTGTTATAACCTATTCTTCCGAATAGGTTTGGGGAGGGGGTTACACCATCATTAAGACTTGTTTTCGTTTTTCATTCCCGTATCGTGAGTTTATTTTTCCTTTTCCGTAAATTTTGTACTCCAACCTATTCTTTCGAATAGGTTTGGGGAAGTCGTGTGAGTCATTTTGTTTCTCTTTTTGTTATGCTACTGCTGGCTAGAAAAAAATCGAACAAAAAAAGAAGAAAGAAAGAAAAAAAAGGAAAAAGAAAAATCTGGAAAGAAAAAAAGAAAAAAAGAAAAGACCCCAAAAAGGCAAAGAATGGTCCAGAAAAAAGAAAAGCCAAATAGAAGTTTAGCAAAGTGTTGCGTCTCATTTTCCAATTCTTGTAATGTTCGTAATCGTGTTGTAATTTTTCTATTTTTTATCTTTTTGTTTTGGGTGTCATCTGTTCTAGACCACCCTCGTCTTGCCATTCAGGAAGTGGTGAATAGTTTAAGACTTTACTTGAGAGATGGGTAGAATAGGGGAGTGTTATCTTTTATAGGGAACCCTCCTTCGTTTGATGAGAGCCAGTACTGGTTCGGCCTCTTTGAGGGAAAGTCTTAAACTTGGTGAACAGCAATAAGTCCTCAGTTTCATAGGCACGGGACAACCATTCGTATCTTAGCATGCTTCATTACGTCGTCACTGACTAGGTCCAGGTAGAGAATGTTACGAGAGACTATCTTGTCTTGACATAAGTGCTTATGTGGATATGTCTAAGTCAATCGAGGTATTCTTCACCCTATATTCATGCTTTGATTTATATGGTTTTTGTTCATATATTTTTTGATAGATTCAGTAGATTAGTTCATTTTATTTGGCATGAGACTCCATTTTGTGTCTTGCATTGTTTTTTGCATTAGAGTCTAGCTTAGTTGCTTGAGGACAAGCAAAGGTTCGGTTTGGGGAGTTTGATGAATGTGTATTTTACACTTTCATTTGAGTCTTTTTCATCCATTTTAGCTATCCTCTATGTTAATTTAGCTATATTTTAGTGCATTTTATTAGAATAGTGTCACGTTTCCCTTTAGATTTTATTTTACAGGTTTTTGTTGAAAAACGAGGATTTCCGGGCAATTATATTGAAGTTGACAAGGAATTGGTGTTCCAGAAGCCTATTTGGAGTATCTGAAGGTTTCCGGATAGGATTTGGAGTCTAGGGGTCGAATCTGGAGGTCAGAAGGCCACTAGAAGACAGAAACCGGGTCCGAAAAGGGGAAGAAATCCAAAAACGCGTCGAAAACACGGAATTCCGCAAAATTTCTCCCGGGACGTGGGACGAATCGCCCCACACCGGGCGAATCGCCCGGTGTGTGGGGCGAATCGCCCCACACTATTTTGTAGGCTATATATAGTTGCTCAGTTTTTCTCCGAAATTCATACTTTTCCAGACCTATTCTCTCACCTTTCTCTGTAGTTTTAGGTAGGGACTTCCCAGAGCCTGTTCTGGGGGTTCGTAGCTTAGGAGACACTTTTTCATAGCAGATTGGAGCTTGTAGGATCGCAATTCTTCGGAGATTGACAACCTTCGGTAACATTGTATCTTACAGTTTATTCTACTTATTTTTATATATCTTTCAACATGTTTTCTTCTATGATTTGTGTTGATTGCATGCCTATTATGAGTAGCTAAACTTATCATTGGTGGTAGTATGTGAATTCTTAGCGAAGGGAAGATAATCATGCTAATGGCTATATCGCGCATTATACTCCGTGTTATTGCTTTATTTCGTTGATCAGGCTCAGCCTAAATTCTCGTATGTTGTATTAATTATTATGCACAATTGGACCCTCGTCAACCTATGCGCATCTATATCTTCGTAGTGTTGAATAATTACGGAACACAATAGGACAATAGTGATTGACTTGTCAGTATCTTTATCTTCGTAGTGCTTAATAATTGCAACAGGACATTCGATTGATCAAAGATCTCCATGCAAGATCGAGGAATTTACGCATGATTATTGACCCGTTATGCTTTGAAGGATCATACTATCACCAATCTCCATTATCTGTTAGAAAAACCTTTGCTTTTACGTCTGCTGTTTTTATATTCTCTAGTTAAATAGATAAAGCTAGTTATAGTCCTGAGAGAACGACACTCGTGGTCATTCTACCGCTACACTACGGTTTTCGTCGTAGTTGTGGATTGCCTTTGACTAAATAACAAATTTATTTGCTGAATCGGGACCCGACAAATCCTCGTTCATCAGTACGTTCAACTATATATATACTATGCACAACATACTAGTACTTATTATGAACTAACCTAAACATACAATTTAATTTTCTAATTTCCCAATTTACTTCCACTATAAAATGATAAAATTAACAAATTTGACCATAACATACAACTTATTATGTGTGGAATAATCTATTATTCAACAACAATACACATAATATTACTCAATTGAAGCAATAACGCAAAATTCCCAAATAAGAAAAATTAGGATTCTTGAAAAATACCTCAATTTCGCTTGTAAATTGACCACAAAAGTCGAAATTGAATGGTCACACGAGTTCCTACATCAACAAGCTTCGAAAAGAGTCCAAGATTGCTCCATTTGGTGATGAAATAGTCGAGTTTGAGTTTTTGGGGGTGAATAAGCGCGGTTGACAGAGAACAGGAGAGGAAATAAATGGGGAAGAAAAAGACTGTGTCGCGACTTTATAAAGCTTAGCGACGGATAGATTTAACTGTCGCTACATAGCGACGGATAAATCTATCCGTAGTAGCCTGTATTTTCCATTTTTAAAAAATTACTTTTACTATTTCATTTTAAAAAAAAAAAAAACAGGTCAGCATAAAGGCGACGTTTAAATTATTCGTGGCAAACGTAGCCACGAATCGTATCTATCTGTGGCTACAGTCCGCGAATTCGGGCCTGGACAGGGACGAACTGAGCGTCCAGGCTCAGTTCGTCTTTATCCGTGGCTAAAATTGCAATTCGTGGCTATTTTAGCCACGAACAATAACCGTCGGTACGAGCGGTGGCTATTTCAGGAAATTCTTGTAGTGATTAAAAATTGGAAATATCAGATACGTCTTGCTTGAATAATTTATGTTGGATCGATGCTGTTCTTTTCTTTAAAACCTTGTCGGGCCGGTCGTATTAGAGGTTATTGGATCTGATATGATATGTGTAATTCTTTTTGAAAATGGATTTGGACAAGGTTTGACGATTTAGTTCTGGTTAGAATATAATTCGGTCCATAAACTTGATACAATGGATGAGATTCATTTGTGACGATTGAGAACAGACAACCAAAACTATTGTTTGATGAATCTCTTTTGATTGGACCGGATTCTATTTGAACAATTGGAAGATAACGAAATGGGTGCGTTAAAAGTTATAAATCCGCTCCATAGTATACCGGTTCAATTGTGATAAGATTGGATCAATTGCTGGACTGATAGACATCCTAATCATCTTTTATTGCAGTACTTGACTGCATAGCGTAGCAATCGAGTTATATTTTTAATTTCCAACCTTTGGTTTTTTAAAATCTTAAATGAAAAATTGATCTACTCTAGGATTCAAACCTCTGGCCTCTCATGTGCTACTTCAACATCCTTACTACTCGAACACCTCGTAACTTTTATTTTTCTAACCTTTGGTAAACCTTAGTATTGATTTTGCAACTTGCTCA
Organism: Plantago ovata; assembly: GCA_028274465.1. Classification (NCBI taxonomy): domain Eukaryota; kingdom Viridiplantae; phylum Streptophyta; class Magnoliopsida; order Lamiales; family Plantaginaceae; genus Plantago; species Plantago ovata. The sequence continues at coordinate 57,879,527 of CM051455.1, forward strand.
ACGTTTGAGTTTGGGCTCAGCGTTACTTTTTATTATTTTTTTCTAGTTTTCCTTTTTTTTTTTTACTTGTTCAACATTATTTAGTGAATTAAAAAAAATGAAAATATATGAAAATACTTTGGGGAGTAAGTTAAGTGAAATGTTAACAACAAATATTACAACTACTTCTACATTGCTATTATACAAACATTTTAAACCACCTTACTTCTCAACACCTATAACAACCTTATAATTCTGTCACGACCACGGTTCAAACCGTATGCACCTCTCAGTTGTGCAAACGGAAGTCATTGCACTACAGATCATTGCATTACAGATCGGTCTCGAGCTGGCCTGGGAGAAAGGGAATCGAGATGTGGTCCTGTGGAAGTTGAGACTGACTATGTTGGTTGTAAAATATGTCCAGTCCGCATTTACGAACTAGAGCGGCCTAAGAGCACGAACAGGCACCAAGGATGTCCCTCCGGAGCACCAAGTATATCCCTCCGGGTCTCCAAGGATGTCCCTCTGGAGCACCAAGGACTCTCCGGGTCACCAAGGATGTCCCTCCGAGGCTCTGAAGGTCGTCCCTCAACAGGGCTCGACCACCCTTCCAAGTACGTCACCTGAGGGTGGCTCGACCAGCATGGTCCTCATTACACTTCAAGAGTTTAACCAAGATGGCTTCACTAAGGATAAAGCTGACTAAGAGTGGGATCGAGGAGCATCCCTAGGGCTCGACCATATATGTGGGCAGACGGAGGAGGACCTTACGTCAAGGTCACCCTCCAAAGGAGAACAGGCAGAGCACTACTTGGACCATGGAACCTGAGAAAGGCATGAGGACCCAGGTCGACCACCCCTGGTCGGTCCCTAGGGGGCCCATCTTCTAGAATATTCCATGAGACCTGAAAAGTCAATAATGCCCTCCAAACTCTAAACCGGATGTTTGGGCCAAAGCCCATGGACCTTCTTAATGGGCTTAGACAAAATGAGAATTCCATCTCAGCCAGACACATGTCACAATCCTACACAAAGTGACAAGACAATACAAGGAGTATATAAAGAGACCTCACTCCATCATTTAAAGGTAACGAACAATCTCCAACTCTCCATCAATATTTCTCTCACTAGGGAAGCCTTCAACTCCCTACACGTAAAGTCGTCCCTCCGGTCTGAGCCTCGACAGACCGGGCACGAGGCACTAACCCCCCCCCCCGGCGCATCTAGTCTATTTTAGGTGCCAGGAAGTCACGAGGAGACTACCAAAAGGTACCATGAAGTCACGAGGAGACTCCCAAAAGTCTATTTCAGTAACGAGGAAGCTACATGAAGGTCACCTAAATATCTGAGGAAGACCCTATGAAGAAGACCCAAGTAGTTTCCTCCGAAGACTCAAGAGGCATTCCTTCGAAAAGACTCAAAGTAACATCCTTTGAAGAAGACCAAAGTACCTTCCTTTGAATACTTAAGGCGAATTAGAAAGAAAGCATGAAATACCCTTCAACAGACTCCATGGATCTGCTGCAAATGGTCAAGGGAGAGAAGGAATTCAGATCTGGGGAGACTTATCCATTTCTGTCGGTGCCTGTTGGACAAAAGTTGGGACACTAGTTTTGTGTGGATAGGAAGAGAAACAAATACTTGTGCTAATTTTATGGCTAAGTTAGATGATCGGGATATGGAGAACAACAATTTGAGCTGTCCTACCCCCCCCCCCCCCCCAATTGTACGGTTTTTATACTTTGACAAAGTTTAAGATATGATAATTCATCATTAGACCATAAATATCACCACTCACTCATTCAAACCACTCACTCAATCTTCAAATTAAAAAATTAATTTATCTCTCATACACATACCCAATCTTCCAACCAATCCACTCACAACAATAAAACATCATTTACCAGCACTCACCACTCACCCAATCTTCCAATTAATATAATATTTTTTATTATTATTATTTTATAATATAATAATTATTATTTAAATATTATAAATAACTATAATTAAAAAACATTGTATTTATATTAATGGAAAATAATATAAAAAGATAAATATCAATTGAACATACATTAAAAAAAAGTACAAATTCAAATATTAAAATACTTCTTCACGAATACGTTAAAAACGTACAACATCTGGTTCATAATCTGGGAATTATTGAGAATAAAATTGTGGGTAATATGGATCCATTTAGCTAGTGAGATAGAGATTAATTGAAGGGTAGATGATAGTTTTTTTAGATGTATTGAAAGTATAGCAAATGCGGTCTCTATTTATAGAGGAAATTTTTTTATGAATTTTGGTATAATTTGTTTTTAAAAATATAATTAAAAGATAAAATAATTATCTACAAAATCTGGGTAACCAATAGAAAGGGGACACATATACCCTTCCTATTGGTGGAAGTGCATGCAATAATCTCAGTCTTACCAAAAAAAATAAAAAATCATGCACCCCTAATTTCACTAATTTCACTGCTTAAAATTTATGAACACTGAACCAATTTATGACTATACTGATATGTTAATGCGATATTGTTGTACTTGATGTCCAAATGGAGAGGAATATGTTGGAGAAGAACTAAAAGTGGACGGAAAAAAAGGTATCTATCGATCCGGGTGTAACTAAAACGCAGACATAGATGGAATGGGGAACTGGAAAGCAACAAAACGTGAATCAAATAATAAATAAATAAAATAAATAAAAAAATACAGGGATGATGATGCATCTGTACCCCATTTTCGTGCAGGTTCATTCAGTTTCATTACAGTGAATGCGAAAATGCCACTCAAACAAAACAATTCACCGTTTCGTTAGTGACCGGAAACTGAAATTAATTTGTCGTCGATCGATCGATTAATTGATTTATTATTATTATTATTATTATTAGAGAAATGGATTTAGTAGAACAAGATGAAGAAGAAGAGGATATGAAATACCGGAAAGAAATGAATGTGGCGGTGAGAGTAGTCCACATGGCCTGTTTTCTATGCGAAAAGGTCCAGAATCAATTGCAATTTCCAAACCCTCATGATTCTGATGATAATCACCACCACCAGGTCAAATCCAAGGATGATGATTCTCTTGTCACTGTCGCTGGTATATAACTCCATCTCTTTCAATTTCATTCTTTATTCTTCCTAAATCAGACAGAATCTGATCATGCTACAACCAATTGGGGTTTTCCATTTTATGCGCTTCTTTCACTCTGTTTCCTCGCAGTAGTAATTCAACCCATTTCGTTAATAAATAATCATCATTCATTCCATTTTTATGAAATACGAAGTATTGATTTATTTATTTTTTATTTTTAAATTGAGTACAAGCAGAGGATTGGTTTCAATGTATACTGTCTTGCATTGCATTGGATCCTATAGGTTCAATTGGACTGCAGCACTAGTTAGTTTCATTGTAGATGATATAGTAGATGGGAGTTATAAGGGTGGCCGAGTGGTTAAGGTGCTGGAGTCGAGGTGGTTTAGTATTATTTAGAGATATAAGGTGGTAAAGGGGGTAGCGTAGTAATAGGAATAGGTAAGTTAGATTTAGCCGTTTCAAAAAGAAATCGTTGATATAGTAGACTTTGATCAGTGTTCTGTTTGGATTCTGTGTTTGTTGGACTTGGAATGGATCCTATTATTAGAAGAGAACATTTAAGATCATGTCGTCAAATGTTAATAATGCTTGCTTTCATTTTGGATTGTTTCAAATCTTTTTTTACAGAGTTGAGTTGTGGACAGACGAATGATTCACATTTTAATTCTACTGTCTATTGATGACTTAATTCGCTAGCCCATGATACATTTTAAAGCTTGTGCATGTTATATTCAAAGTTTGATTAATGTATAGAAATCAAGCACAGGTCTGATGTTAGATAGTAGTATTAGTTTACTCATGTATGCACTAATTTGTGTCAGTTTCGTAGAGGTACTAAGGTATTTCAATTGTTCATATGTCATGCATACTTGAGGTGACAGAATGTTACCTTGTGCTTTAGCATGTGATAGCTAACTTATTTGATATTTTTTGCTTCACTTACACTTTTGGGTGGAAATGCTGGAAATATCTTGCTCTGGCATAAAATCAAGTCATATGATATACAGTTCGGTCAGACACTGATTATTTCTAGCATTAGCATTCAGCATAACTTGTACCAAAGTATCTGTATTCTTGTTTACTTGTTGCTGGGAAGTGTTTCTTGAATTGACTGCCAATAAAAGCTATTTAAGCCTTCACAGCTTCTTTTTTCCCCCCATATAATGGTGCTCATACTTTTTGATTTGAGGCAGTTGGGAGGGACATTGTTTTTTTATTACATCAGTATGTGGGACAAATACTGTATGTGACTTGAGAATCTTTGCTTACATGAACAGACTGGAGCGTGCAAGCAATAGTAAGCTGGATGCTCTCTGAAATTTTTGGTAAAAACATATCTATTGTTGCTGAAGAAGATGTTCAAACTCTAACTAAACCTGAGTCATCAGCTTTATTAGCAATGGTCGTCCGTGCAGTGAATGAATGTCTTGCTGAGGCAACTAGATATGGTCTCAAAGGTCCTGATAAACCGCTAGGCGCTTCACAAATTCTTGAGGCAATCAAGTGTTGTAACTCAACTGGGGGCCCACTAGGTAGGCATTGGGTGCTTGACCCAGTTGACGGAACTCTAGGTTTTGTACGTGGAGATCAGTATGCCATAGCTCTTGCTCTGATTGAAAATGGGGAGGTTCAGATTGGAGTACTGGGCTGTCCCAATTACTCGGTTAAGGATGATGGACTAAACAAGTATAGTCAATTGAAACTTGTTAATTCAGATATGTTGTCGAATGAAGTAGGGTGTGTTATGTATACTAAGAAGGGAGTGGAAAAGCTTGGATGCAGCCCTTAATTCACTCAGACAAGAGCTTTGAGTGGCCAAATTCCGAGAAGCTGATACACGTTTCCCCCATAGATGATCCTGCACTGGCAACACTATGTGAACCGGTGGAAAAGACGAACTCAGACCATTCTTTTAGTGCTGGAGTTGCTAGTACTGTGGGGCTAAGGTACAGCGTTGCATTATAAATTACTACAATGTGTGACCATCTATTAGAAAAAGGATGTGATGAGTTTTATCATGTATTAGAATTTGTTTCCAAGGGCTTACTATGACCATCTAAGCATGTGATTATTTATTATTTTTCTAATATGCGAGGTCCATTCGAGAATATTGCAGAATGGCTCAAGCAAATACTTTTATTGTTTACTACTTATGTAATGTTTAGATTTACTTTTGTTCTGTCTCCTGTTACTTGGATACTTGTAAACTTTGTTGTCATTTTTAAATGCAGAAACAAACCCCTACGAGTTTATAGCATGGTGAAGTATGCAGCCATAGCTCGAGGAGAAGCTGAAATATACATGAAATTTGCAAGGTCCACATACAAGGAGAAAATCTGGGACCATGCTGCTGGTGTTCTCCTCGTGCAAGAGGCTGGTGGTGTGGTCACTGATGCAGGAGGACGGCCTCTAGATTTTTCTAGAGGAATCTTCCTCGAAGGTCTTGACAGAGGAATAGTTGCTTGCTCTGGGCGTAAATTGCATGATAAGATAGTCAAGGCTGTATATGAAAGCTGGGAATCATCTAATCTGTGACGACATTTCTTCCTAACAACTGAAAACAAACAGTTCCTGAATAGTTTTTTGCAGGTTTGTAACTCTCAACTAATTGCTGCAGTATTCTTCCGTGTTGTTTACTTTACAGTTTACACCATGACCACCATTCTGAATGAACTTTTCATTTCCACAGGGCTTCAATGACAGTTTGTATTTCTTTTGACCTTTTTCTTCGGCCTCTTTGAGGTCAGGGAAGTCGGATATGAGTATTATCTTCACCAATTTCGCTGGAGTTAAGAGATGAATGGACACACCAGGCCTAGAGTCTGGTTCAGCACAGCGATATTTTTGTGCTGTGAGATGAGAATCTACTGTCTACATAAAGCAATTAGGATAAAATTTTGGTAAATATGCACAAACACTAGTTGAGTGTTGCATTTCCTCTATGTATGATCAGCGGCCTTCCCTTCTTATTGTCTAGACTCTTTGAGCAGTTTTCCATTTTTGTCTGAATGGGAAAGTAAATGTATTTATTTGTTTTTTGTTTCCGCCATGTACCCTAAAATATGTACTCAGCGTTATTTTTTCAAGATTTGATGGAAGGGCAAAAAAATGAAGGTCCCACCGAGATTTGAACTCGGGTTACTAGATTCAGAGTCTAATGTCCTAACCGCTAGACCATGGGACCTTATGCGCTGAATTGCAGCAGATGATTTAATTTATTTAAATCGCATAACTTTTTGAATTTTCTCCCCCACTAATAGACTGCAACTTTCATGAGTCATGACCAAATTAAACAGTCTATCTCAACTCCGCCTCTAATCTCACATAAATAAGCAGGTAGAGGGTATGCTTGAATTTATGGATACATCCTTCTGATGTACATTCTTGTAGATATTTTGCATCAGGTTCTCCTGTAGTAGATCTGGACACCGAATGAAGCTGATTGATTCAATCGACAACCCTGTATCACAGTGAAGTCAGGGAACTTCTTGGTCAAACAGAACCATCAACATCCAACAGAGAATCTTTTGAATTCAGGCAACTCTATTTCATAAAAAGATTGCTTTAAACTTCTTTACTTGTGCTCCTTGCCCAAACCTTGACCCATTTTTGGAGCTCTCTACTTAATGATCTTGATCTATCCATGACAACTATCAGTTTTACCCATTGTCCTGCCTAATGCTCATAGTAATAGAAATAGCAAATGTGTTAGGCTAAATTGTAATATCTGGATAAATTTCATTAGTAAATAGTTTATAGTTATGCAGCAGGTGCGGGGACTTCCTTCGTGGATTCACTCAAGCGAGTACTCCAGTCCAGCACCTTTGTTGTCCACAATGTTGATGACAAAAGTTAGTTGGGGCCATGACACACCTAGACGCCTAGTCCGTGCTATTGGTGTCCGAATATGTCCAGTCTGCGTTTACGAACTGAGATGTTCTAAGAGAGTGATAGTGCTCTATGGCCCGACCAAGATAAGTGGGTCTGGTACCCACCATAAGGGCCGACCAACGTACTTGTCCGACTAAGTGTTACGGATCCGACCCCTAAGGAAGGCCAAACTACATATAAGTCAGGGGAATCCAATTTAAAGGTAGGGCTACTCGGACTAAGGGCCGAGGAAGACTTCGGACATATATATTATGTACAACATACTACTACTTATTATGCACTAACCTAAACATACAATTCAATTTCCTAATTGAAAGTATATATGTCCTAGAGACAACCAACATTAAGGACGATATGTACTTTACCGCATTCAACTTATTGGTATTTATTTATGTTACATTTATTTAAGCATACATAAATACAATTGGCATTACATTTACTGAATAGATTATTTGGTTGTTTGAATTATTCTGTAAGATGTTCCCAAGGACTAAAGATAATCACCAAGTTAGTGGGAGCTTGCGTGTCAGAACTTAAGTCCTAAAATTAGCCACTAGTTGATGGTCATTGAGATATGGGATATCAAGGATGCGATAGAGACTAGCATGTGTTGCATCAGATCCTTCGAGGATGTAGTAGTTCTCACTGCTGTGAATAGCTTGGTTATTCATGATGGACACATGGACACTTTGGAGAGTGTTGGCATGCCCAGCCGAGAAACCATTTGGTAAATTCTATTTAAGTGTCTATGGGAGTATCGGATTGTAGGGTGATGTAATAGTCCTCAAACTTGAGGTCAATACTACATCATATGTGGAATAATATACTTTGACCATGCGCAACGCTTGCACTCTTAAAGTAGGGTAGATATGGCATGCGTTGGGTATATTAGGAAGCATATGGTGTGAGTGATTGGACCAAGATCAGGATTCATTCCTCCGAATAGATTCAAGGAGAGAATATTCTACATCTCATATTTAGTGCGATCGTTAGTCAGTGGCCACTGCAAAGATATATGTCAAAATGGTGTTTGGACATAATCATCTAGATCGACTAAGAAGATTGAGAGACAATGGATGAGTTATTGGAATAGACACTAATCCATATTCTAGATTCATTCGAGTATTCGAGAATGAAAGGACCGTATCATCAAAGTACTCTACATCACAGACAGTTTGTATCTCCTCAACAAACGTTCCTTACATATTAGTATTGTCTAGTGACAATTGTCTAGGAATATTCACTGAGACCTTGATTTGATCATTGCATGATATGTGAGGGCCTATGGGTCATATACAACTAGGTGATGATTCTCCCGATTAAGCATTAGGGTAAATTAAATGTCAATTGGATTGATAACATTTGATTTACTATTGTCAAGGACATTTCATTTGATGAAAATCATTAATTAAGTTAAAATTAGATTTATAGCTTAATTCATATATTAAATAAATATCAATTGGATTGGTAAATATTTAATTTAATATTATTGAGAATGATTCTATTTGATAGTAACAACTAATTAATTAAGTTGAATTGGATTCAATGGATTAATTTATACTTTTAAAAAGTAAATTAATTAAATTTAATTTAATTAATAAAAGAAGAAAGAATAATTATATTAAATTGGATTTAATTAATTAGTTGTTACTATCAAATAGAATGTGCATTTGAACCAATTTAGAATGAGGTTAGAATGTGCATTTGAATCAATTTAGAATGAGGTTCAAGTGTTAAAAGCCCAAAAGAAAAAGATTGCTAATGATGGGCTTCGAACCCGTGACCTCCAGAAAATTAGCCTGCACACATACCAACTGGGCCAGACCCATGCAAACTACCTAATCAGCGTTTTATCTATATGTTGCTGCGGCCGCAGTATCTGTCATAGCTGAATGATGAAACGTGTTGTTGTTGGGGTGTGGCTAAGAGCTTTCTTCATCTTTTGGGTTTCTTCTACACGGTTTGTATTCGTTTTAACTCTTTTCTTTTCTTCTTTGATCAATTCTCATTTTATTATGATCTTTGAGATTTCTTGTTTTGCTTAATGTAGATTTGAATATGGATTTACTAGCATCCATGGAGAATTCATCAACCAAGAATTGAACTACGTTTGACTTGATCCTGAGGGTACGTAGGCAACTTAGAATCGTTCTGAGTTCAGTCAGATTCTTTAGAAGAACATCAATTGTTCTTTGAAGAACAAAATCATGATTAGATCAATGATTCATGGAAGTTGGAAGCTGGATAACGGGTAAGTCATTTGTATGGAGCATGTTAAATAATCATTCAATCAACGATTCATGTAGTTTCGAATTCCGCTGCATTAACCTTAGAGGTAATTTCCTATATACTAACACTAATTCCCCAATTTAATCCACTATAAAATGATGAAACTAACAAATTGAAGCATAACATACTACTTATTATACGTGGATATATGTGGAATAAGCTATTACTCAACAACAATAAACATAATATTTTCTTTACCTCAATTTCGCATGTAAATTACCAAGAGAGTCGAAATTGAATTGCCACACGAGTTCCTACGTCAACAAGCTTCGAAAAGAGTTCAAGATTGCTCAATTTGGTGAAGAAATAGTCGACTTTGAGATTTTTGGGGGTGAGTTTGCGATACTAACAGAGAAGAGAAGAGAAAGAAATGGGGAAGAAGAAGACTGTTTCGCGTCTGTATAGAGGCTTAGCGACAGATAGATTTATCCGTCACTGAATAGTGACGGATAAATCTATCCATCTCCGCCTATATTTTCCATTTTTAAAAAAATTAATTTTGCTATTTTTTTTTTTTTTGAAAGGTCAACATAAAGCTGACGTTTAAATTATTTGTGGCTATTTTTGTCACGAATAACCTATTCGTCGCTAATTTTGCCATATTCTATCCGTGGCTACAATCCACGAATTCGGGCCTTGACAGGGACGAACTGAGCGTCCAGGCTCAGTTCGTCCCTATCCGTGGCTAAAATAGCGATTCGTGGCTATTTTAGCCACTGATAGTATCCGTCGGCACAACCGGTGGCTATTTCAGGGAATTCTTGTAGTGTATATATTACGTTGATTGTGATGAATTACGACTGTCCTTAAATGTGGTTGTCTCTAGGACATACATACTTTCACAGGTCTTACATAATATAAACCTATTGTGACACCAACGGAAGTGAATCTTAAATTGGTTTCAAAAGATGAACCCATATAGAAGTTAGTGGGAAAGTTGATTTACCTTAATATCACAAGGCCAAATATCACCTTTGATGTAGGTGTGCTTAGTCAATTTATGGATAAGCCTACTACATACAGTTCATATGCAACCTGCCTTGAGGGTTTTCAAGTATCTCAAGAACTCACCTGGACAAGGTATCTTCTTCTCTTGCAAGTCAAGTACACAGTTAACTGCATATTGTGACTCAGACTGGGTTGTCTGTCCTTACACTAGAAGATCTAGCTACTACTTGCTATTGTATCTTGTTAGGAGATTCATTAAGAAGCAAAGTACAAAAATTAGATCATCTACTGAGGCAGAGTATAGAGCCCTTTCTTTCACTTCTTGTGAAACGATTTCGTTACTATCACTTCTTCAAGATTTTATGATCACATATACGACGCTTGTTCCCATATCTTGTGATAACCAATTTGCTATACATTTGACAAAAAATCCCATGTTTCATGAACGAACGAAACATTTGGAGATTGATTGTCACTTTGTAAGAGAAAAGATAGTTGAAGGTTTGATTCAAGTTTCACATATTTCTACTCATGCTCAACTAGAAGATGTCTTTACTAAGGCATTATCTAGTGAACATCTCAAGAAACTCATTTCCAGGATGCACATACATGACATATACACACCTCAGGGGCAAAAGAGACAAAAGAAATGAACTTATAGACGAATTCTTTAAAGGACGAGAAGGAAACAAGTCGTGTTTGTAATGTAGAAATCACTGAAGTATTAAACGACTTCAGCTTATCTTTGTAGGGAATGTTTAACTTTAGTACTGTTGCATTGTACTAATTTTAGTACACCATCTCAACCATTAGATCAATCTAAGATTCAATCTCAACCGTTGATTATTTATTAATGCTACATGGCTTCGCAGTGGTCGTATAATAATAAAAGAAATAGTATTTAACAATTTTACATCAGTTTTCCACAGTAAATAATTAAAGTGATTTATATTTCATTCTTCTTAAAACAAATCTAATTTTCGCCCACCACCCTCTTCCCCCACCATCCCACCACCATCTCTGCCGCCGAAATTCTCCATTGCCGTCGCAGTCATATTCACCGGAATCAACAACTTCACCCTCTCCTCTATCTATTAACCTTCTTTTACTCTAAACTTGTGAAGTCACTACAAGAAAATGCATCTACGGTAAAGAATTATTTTGTCACAAAATGTCAAATTTTCGTCACAATAAGTTATTGTGAGGAAAAAATTTCGTCACTGGCTCCTCACGTTATCTCCCTCACATTAGGGTATTCGTGAGAAATTGTATTTTCTCACAAAAAAAATTAATTGTGACAAAAATTATTCCTCATGGTATACAATTCTTCGTCACATTATGTCACTAGGATTTAGAAATACATTCTTCACCAAATAGATATTTCTTCACAAATAACTAGATTATTGTGAGAAATATTTTGTAACAATAAAGTAGTATTTTTTGCCCATTAAATTCAATTTTAGCGATATTATATTGTAAGATCAAATTTATGGATTTTTTTTATCATTTTAATTTTATATTTGTAAATGACAGCAAAATAAATATAATCTAAAAGCGTTACATTGCAATATAAAAATTCTGACTTCCATAGTTTTGTACATGCATACACCAGAATAAACTACTACCAAGCATCCAAATTGAAAATAAACTACTAAAAAATATCCAAACTAAAATAAACTACTAAGAGGCATCCAAATTCAGAGTAGTTGACTACACATAAAAAACTGCACAACTATTTCCATTCTCCCATCATCAAATGTACCAACTTGCTTCTCCCATCATCAAATGTACCAACTTGCTTGAGTCTTGCCCGACAAACTTTAACCTTCTTCTTCGATGTCATCCAAATTGCCATCTACATGTAAAAGTAATAAACATAAGAGTAAGTATTAAATTTCAGATGCAAACAAACTGAAGTTCAATAAGTTAATTCAACATTCAAATGCATAAAAGAGATGAACATCCTAGGTGCTTCTATATAGTAGTTGTAATTAATGAACCATATTCAAGCCTCAGGCCTATATTCCAACACACTAAGAGACCATAGGTAAAACACCATTGAAGGCTTTACAGTCCCAACAAGAGGGCGTACTGCCAACCTCACCACAAAGCCAAAAAGAAATAGAGAAAACAAAAACAGAGGTAACTGAGAGGGCCAAACAAAATAAAAATATAAAAAGAAAGAAAAACCATCAGTAAATTACCACCTCTTAGAATAAATGTAAAATTCAAGAATAAAAAATAGACACTGCTGGCTGATCTCAACTAAGAAAAAAGAAGCTGACAGCTTTAAACTATCAGGAGTATATGCTTTCTTACATACAAAATATTCCTCACCAGTCAAAGAACTAGTAGGTGACCCGTCTACACCAAATCATACACTATATAACCTACACCTGCTAGAATTATACACAACAATTTGCTCCATCTTTAACAATAACATACCAGCAATAATCTTTGCAAAAGATATACTTACATATTATTTTTCACAAAGTCATAACATTCCTTCAAGATCTATATTAGGCATTGTTCCAACAATAATAGAATTATTCAAACTAAGAAAGACATATATATAAATAAAACTCACTCATTCAACACATACCCAGAAAATGTAAATTTATAAAGACAATCAACAATGTGAGACAAAATTAGATGCCTGGAAAAAATCTAGTGAATAGGAAAAAATCAACCACTTACCAACAAACAAATCCGGAGGGATGTCTGGAAACTTCTCGATTATAATGTTTTACATCTTGGACATTGAAACTTTCATGGACTCTATAAATCTTTTTTGTTCATCACAAATGTTTGAAAGATTCTCAATCTTCTCATTAGCTACGTCCAATTCAGAGAGCTTTTCTTTCAAATCAATTCCAACAACCACGTTTGATGTGCTTCCACGAACCACCTCCAAACCATGCCCCATTCCTTTCACATACCCAGACTTGGGACCAAGTGTGTTCTTAACAATCTCAGATTCATCAATATTAACATATCCAACTTCTTCCAAATCAGTTCGCTTATCGACCATCTCTTCCTGCATTATATTTAATGTCAAAATAGTATATAAAACATGTAAGGCATCAAGAAATAATGGAACTAAAAGTGCTTACATATTTAGATTCTGCAACAGGATTCACAAATGCACCCCCTCTTTTCTTGCTTACATAGGCCGTCTTAAAAATCTCAATCTCGCTTTTATCTTCCTTCATATGCAAATAAGAGTTTTTGAGTTACACATAGCACAGTGGTCACATAATCAGATGATATTTTTTAGAAATCATACTATACATATGTAACATGTATCATCTGAGAGAAAGTGAACATTAGCTTTACTCAATCATGTAAAAGCATGTGATTACATAATCAGCTTTATTTAATAACAAGCATCATATTATTCTAAAAGAGAACCATACCATCTCCTCGTATCGGCAAATAAGAGGCTTCCTTCCTGAAGTGTAATCGAATAGCTTTTTCTTGCAATTTGCTTTGTTAATGTTTGAACTTTTCTGCAAATATCAGAAAAGTAGAACATTCAAGTTAATACCATTTCTACAACAAACAATATTCAATGTTACATGCATTGCAAAAAAAATCAATGGGTTTTACTAAGTATGCATTAAAGAGGAATATGTACGGATATGATTACGACCTGATACTCCTCATTCTCGATGAAATCACATGCAGTTTGCCACTTTGCTAAAGATACATCAACTCTTGGGGAGACAGACCTGGGACGAACGCCACTAGCTTTTAAAGAGTTATATGCCTTATGCAAAGTATTTTTCCAGGATGAATATGTTGTTTGGAATTTCTTGTGGATAATGAGTCGGACACGTTCAGTCTTTATATCTTCAATATCAAACCAGTGCTGAAAGGGAGAGGAGTTTGCTGAGTTAAATACATGATCAGTGATAATATAAATATATCAACTTAGAATAAGATGAAGTCAAAGTGACATCTACTTGGTTAATATATCAAATTTCTCCCTAGATCAATTTTCGATAGCATCAGTACATTCATATTGCATAAGTACATTTTGATATGAAGAGTAAGGGTATGAACCTGGCAAGGAAACTAGCATAAATGAATATGAAAAAAAACACAGAAGAAAACAAGCTTCTCTGGGAGAAAGTGAAAGTGGAGCCTGATTGAGTAAAGCTGATGTTATCATGTGAGAGGTTGAAATCTGAAGAGGTAGAGAAGAAAGTGGAAACAGAGAAACAAGAGCACTCTAACGAACTATCATTAATTTACCAGTAGTCTAGCATAGCAAAAGGTTTGGTTCGACACAAATCTCCAACCAAATTCCCCTTCAATATCAGCATGATTTTTCACTATGAGTCCAATTGCAGAGCTGAAGTCCTTATTGTTAGTCATGGATACAGTTCTTCCAGGTGGAAACAAGATTTTAAACTTCCCATGCTACATGGCACCATAAGAACAACAGTATCAGATTTAGTTTGCAATCTACTTAATTCCATATTTATATATATAAAATATGGGTTACCTTTTTAACATGTCTTTCTAGAGCTTCACCTCTTGCAACACCCCGGACTTGCTTATTATATTCTAACATAAAAGAGGTTGGAATTAATCAAACGTAATATATAAAAACTATAGATGATATGATATTCATATATATATAATGGGACGTTTAAGATCTTTACCTCCTAAATTTTCAGATTCAGAATCTGAACTTTCCGAAGAAGTTCTTGGAGGAGAAACTGATTCACGATCTCTGCCTACGTCATTGAAAAGAAAATTAATTAATTTGAAAATCATTGAAACATCAAAGCCATAGTTAATTAATGATAGTGCACTAGAATTCAATACCACGATATTAAGGTTATTTTTTAGATTAATAATCCAAATCTATTATTTTCAGCATTGTAATCGAGTACATTTTCATATTTTATGAACCTTACTTTTAGATGAGATACGAGAAGGTGGTTCTTCAATATTGCGAGGAAATGAATCATCACAACGCTTCGTGCTAGCGGACTCTACATTTTAAACCAATTGGAAAATGTGAATCTGAAACCTATTGATCATAATATATTAAAAACAAGGTTTTGTTGTATTCTTACTTTTTGATGACAGGTCACGAGAAGATGCTCCTGCTGCTTGGCGAGTATTTGAGGTATAGTAAGGCCTTTTGCCAATGGGCTCTACAATTCAAATAAGTTAAAAATACATGAATCTGAAACCTATGTATCATACTCTAAAGGTAGATGTGCTATCAATAAAGAAGATTATCCAGCTTACTCTTATTTTTAGGATTTGAGCCAAGATGAGATGGTTCCTCTGTGTCACTTGGAAATGAATCAAAGCGATGCCTTTTGCCATTGGACTCTACAATTCAAACCAGTTGAAATACATTATCCTAAATTACATAACCATATAGCAAATGTGCTTTTTTTTCCTTTTTCTTGAGGATTTTTATTGTAATGCAGTTTTCAATATTACAATCGTGCAATAACTCACATCAAATTTATAGGATGTAATGGTGAATATATTCATTATAAACTTCCAAAACAATAGGACAAAATTTAAGAAATCCAAACAATATATTCGCTGCTTTTCTAAAATATCTGCACCACACATCATAATTTCTTGTCCTAGTCCAGTTTCACATAAGTCCATGTATAGTATATGAAGCATGTGTGCTTATCAGTTTAGTGAACTTATGCCTAATGGTAAATATCATGCAAGTATGTGATTTTTTCTATTTTACAGGATTTAACTGTCAGTTCAGTTGCATAAATTCTTGGCCTAGTCCAGTTCAATATTTTACCAGTTTATTGGCCTAGTTCAGTTTAATAATTTACCATAATTTATTGGCGTAAAT
Source organism: Plantago ovata (assembly GCA_028274465.1). NCBI lineage: Eukaryota > Viridiplantae > Streptophyta > Magnoliopsida > Lamiales > Plantaginaceae > Plantago > Plantago ovata. Next base: position 57,895,587 of record CM051455.1, read on the forward strand.
ACAAACATGTTGAGTTTTATTTGCTAGATTATACCTTTTCCAAATGAGCCAGTAGAATATTCTTCCTCTCCGTGTCGAGGAAATGAACCATAACAATGTTTTGTGCCTGTGGACTCTACATTTCACAGAAGTTGATATGCATGAATATGACACATGTTGCATCGGATAGTAAGATAAAGGCTTGTACGCATAAAGAAGATTACACCTACGTTTAGAGATGTGTCCATGAGAAATTTCAGACTTATCTTGCAATAGTGACGTTGTCATTAAAGTTGATTGTATGGTACCAAGTTTTCCCACATTTGCAGCTGCAGTTTTGTTCTTTGACTGCAACATTCTTATTTTCTGCTTTGCAGAGAGTCCTGGTGACATCTGAAAGGCAACAGGCATAAATGAGACTCAATAAGTATAAAAACTATATTATGCATCAAATATAAGTTTAATACATAAAATATTGATCTATGCACATACATGTAACCCTCATTTCTGGAAATGAGAACAAACAGTCTATAGACCAAACCAACTAACCAGATCACCTCTTTAACCAAAAAAGTTAAACAGAAGCCAGAGCCAAAGAGAGAACCACAGGGACATCAAGTAAAACTAAAGGCGAGAACACAAGCTAGATTTATCCAAACATTAATACTACTGACGAATTTTGGCGAAATGTTGAGCAGAACCTTCTTTTTTAATTTTCTTTTCTGGCAACTGCTTAAACAAGTACATTAGTCCAATATATGTTATTCTTATCACTTAGATCACTCTGAATATTGTGAATAGATCTTGAAATAAACAGTGAGTAATTGAAAAACTGAATATATACTTGAATGATATAGTTTAGGAATTGAGGTCAGGCCACATGCCACTATATACTTCACTTTCAGTCATTTGCAGTACTGGGAACGCTTATGTTACACTACTGTACACATTGTGGCCTAAGTTTAATTAATAACGTAGTAGCAAAAAGTGGTCATAAAGAGAAACCTAAATAAATAAATGAGACGGATAAAAGACAAATGTAAAGAAATGAGGGGATGGAGGGAGCATATATATGGTAGATTGGTAGTTATTAGTAATTGTAAAATAGATGAGTGAAAAAGTAAAACATGGAGTTATGTAAGTTTCAACTTTGATACTAGAACCGTATGAATCATTCATCTTAGATGATCATTTAGTCGGACTTTGATGTTTAGATTAATACTTGGAACCCCAGATTTGATTTGGGAGTTCAAACTCGAAGTTCATAACTCTGATACTAGAATCGTATGAATCATTCGTCTCAGATGATCTTGTTAGCTGATGCAGTGTGCAAATCCATTTTAATCGGAGTTCCCAATAGCTGACCAATATTGTATAAAGCTTTTGTATGATAAAATTCCATTGGTAATTCATGAAGTTGGACCCACATCATCATATAATCCACCACACCATGTGTAGGATCAAAACATGGCTCCATGTTTGAACTGCTAAATAATTTTGAAACATATACCATGGATCAGTCGCTAAGGCATAGAAATAATCATCCTACTTTTGTTACAAGACTGCATAACATATCTTACCTAAATAACTTACAGAAAACGTACCTTTTCCATATCCCTTTAAGGTGTTTCTCAATGTTTGGAATAACTTTAGTATTACCACAATCTCAATAAGCAACGATTGACTTCATTGACCTGCAAATTCAGTTAGTTCATCAAGTGTAAATGTTAGAAAATGTACCTTATTATCCATCTGATTTGCTTGAGTGTATTCTTGAGATTTTGGTTGCTTTTCCATATGTGTGAATCATTTCTCAAAATATTGATGTTTTGAGCTTGTCCTTAAAGGAAATTGTAGTCCGTTGTGTTTCCTCTGTTGTTGGCTCATTAATCTTAATTCCCTCAAGCTTAGATGAACTATGCCAATCCATTCCATCTTGAATATCTTTGTGTAAGTCTTGTGGCTTTGGAGGGGTGAAAGAACAGAAGAAAAGTTTGGGAGAGAGGAGGAAGAAGAAGCTATTCTATGTCACGCCTTGTTCTCAATTAATGAATATTGAAGTTACATCAACTTAAAATAGCAAAGAAAAATTAAATAGAGAGATGTGGCATCCCGATCGACAAAATTAATATTAAAAAATAACGAGTTTGTCTCAGACATTTTTAATGAGTAATTTTTAGTATGGTCCTTGAACATCTTAGAGACTCTAGCGGTCCCTTAAGTTTTTTAAAAGTTCGATCAAATCTCTGCAACTACAAGAAACTTTGAGAACTTTATTTTTCAATTCCTTCCAACATATTTGGGCCCAAATCTTCGAGTTTCACTCGATTTCTCAATGCTCATTCATCTTCTACACTTCTACCTCCTAGATTTTCCCGATTGGTCCATCTTCTTGTGCTTTGGTTGGTGGTGGTGTTGGGTTCCAGTACTAGCGCCGCTTAGTATTTGTGGTAGTGGCGGTGATGGATGGAGGTATTGGGATTGGTGGCGGAGGAGGTCGGGATAGTGGTGGTGGTGGCGGTGATGGATGGAGATGTTCAGAGTTGGCGGCGCAGCAGCGGTCGGTGTGGTGGCGGTGATGGCTATTCCGTGGCCGTGGGATCGACCACACTCACTCCAATGAGTGTAACGTCCGACGCATGCTAGTCTCAACGCGTCATTTGTATCCCTATCCGAGATGACCATCGACTAGGGCGATTTTTGGATATATGATATGTCACATAAGTTCCCACATATTATGTGATAATCAAATATCCTCTAGGGACATGTTTGCTATCCATACAAACAACCAGATACATATATGACATGCTAATTCCTAGTATGATACACATATATAAGTAAACATAAACTTGAATAAAACAAACATATATATATATATATATATATATATATATATATATATATATATATATAAAATGTTGATTGTGATTAAGTACATTTTTCCCTAATGTGGTTGTTCCTAGGACATAACATATTTTCACACAATTCATAAGTGGACCCAAAGATAACTATTGATTTATTTATGTTTTGTGTTGTTCTGTGTTGTTGACTCTTGTGATTGATTGAGTGAATCACAATGCACACGAATGAGCGGGTCAAGATTATAAAGGTAATAATAAATTAAGTACAGTATTCTCTGTATGTGCAAGAAATAGATGGTAATCATTTCCGTTTAGGTTTATTATGTTTATATCAGGTTTGAGATTCTGAGGAGACAGATCCTCTGAAGTGTGTCTGTCTCGTGCCTGTTAAAGCCTCTCCTGGCCTTCTGATCCAAGCATCACGCGAGTGGCGCGATTTTCGTGATAGGTAGAGAGAAGAAAGAAAAAGGAACAGGCTGAAAAGAACGAGAAGTTGATGTCATGACGCAGAGGTTGGAAGCTGACATAGAAAGGGTTGCAAATGAAGCTAGGGGCAGAGAGAAGTTCTTAACTGCGATGCAGTCGTTTCATAAATATGTGAAGGACCAAATGGATCAATTCGGAGCAAGTAAGACCAAATGATTTCGTTGTTGTTAAGCTTCTGAAGTTTGTGATGTATTTTCGAAGATGTAACTCTTCATCTTGTCTGATTTCCCCAAAGAAGTTTTCTTATATATCATTTGCTTCAATATTCTGAAGACCTAAAAGGTCTTTGATGCTTGTTAGTATCTTGAAATGTAGATACTGGAATGAATGGATGATTGTTTGGTGACTAAGTAGGTACACCAAATAGGGCTTTTAGTTCTACTAAGTTAGCTTCATGTGCTTAATATGATGGTAGTACTTTACATGTTTTTCATAATTTCTTAGGTACTTCTACAGTTTTAGAGGTAGACATTTAGTTGTTGAGGGTGTAGGGTGTTTGCATTACTGTTATCAAAACCTTGTAGGATAATAGTTTATCTTTTGGTATTTTCTTACTTTAGATCAGATAGTTGCGTGTTTTTTTTTGTTTTTTTTTTTAGACTTATTCCTATATGAGGTAACTACCTAGCTCATGATTAGCTCAAGATGTACCTATAGATGATGAAAGGGGCTCCATTTTCCTTGCTTATTGAATACAGATGCTTCCATTCTGCTAAATCCTGGTAAGGCTAGTATTGGCATATTATAAGGGATAGAGGCTTTAGTTGTGTTGGTTGTGCATTCTCTTAGGTTGAACTAATATTACTTTAATTTACTGCTCCTAGTGGATTTCTCCCGTATTAGCTAATAATGCGTACTCTAACACGTTTAGATAAAAAAAAGTTATTTTAAAGGTTTCTAAATCATTACCCATTATTACTTGTACCTATCAAATTTATAATATTCTACTCCACTGCTTGCCTATTTGCTTGATTGATGAAATGAAATGGCCTAAGGTCTATATATACAAACAAGCTTCTAGATTTGTACCCATTATTAATTCTACCTACGATATTCTAAATTATTCTACTCTACTATGTACAATGGAGATTTTACAACAAAATGAGTTTTGTATACATAATAGTCCCTAACCTTTTTATAATTGTAATATTGCTCCAAGGCTTCTAAATCCTTATCGTGAACCACCAATAGCTTGAGCGGCAAGAACTCCAAAAAAACGGACGGACGTCACACATGGCCGAAAAAGAAAGAAAATGAGAACTTTAAACCGTCTTCCATTCTACCTATTCTATTAATTCCTACTAGTAATATTTATGTCATCAAATGTTAATATTGTAGGATTTCGGACCCTTAAATTCAAGAAGCGACCCTATCTGCATTTGGACATTGGATAAAACCAGAAGAGCATGTAAAACAACTAACATAACCACCACCACCACCAATGGCGTTCCCTCTACTATCTGCTGCTAATTCCATCTCGCTCTCTATTAACAACACTAGTCTAAAACCACCTTCTATTACCTTAACTTCCACCAATCCAATCATTTCCCCTCCTCGCCGTCTCAATTTCACCCGCATTCTCGCCAGCAATGACCACCACCACCAATCAATGGTCAGTACAGTAATAGTGTAATTCATTAAGCATCTAAGTTTACTTGAATTAATGGAACATGTTACTTTCCCCTATTTTAGCTAGGTTTTCCGATCAGTGCTTTAATTTATCACAATTTTGCCGATTGAATGGAATGTAAGCTGTTCAATTGACACCGGAATATGCATAAACAATTTCAATCACTCAATCAGTCTGTATGATTTCAGTTGAAGATTGTTTTTATTTTTATTTTTTAAATATTTTATCCGAGGCTAGTGTATGGTTGATAACTATTTATTTATCCTGTTATACTCCCTCACTTCTTACCGTGATGTGAGGTGAACAACTTTCAAATTTGACTTCAGATTAAACTATAATGATAAAATAGGTAAATAAATTATATTATGTAACTTGGAGTCAAAGTTCAAAGCTGTTCACTGAAAAAATTCAAACTGGTAACGGAGGGAGTAACTTTTTTTTTTAAATGTGGAGGACAATCAAGAAGGGGTAGATGATATAGGAATTTATTCGTGCAGCATGTTAGATCAGAGGAGCGAAAATGCTGCCCCGATTTCACGGTAAAAAGGCTGGAAAAACTAGGAAAGAAGCAGTTTGAGACTGCTCTTACAGCAATCCTTGTTTTTGTTCAACTGGCCTCTCCACTGCCTTTCATAAGTGTGGACTCTTTGTTCGTTCCTTCTGCCGAAGCAGTGCTTTATTCCCCGGAAACAAAAATCCCACGCACGGGGGAACTTGCTCTCAGAAAAGCAATCCCAGCAAACAAAGACATGAAAGCTATACAGGTGCCATCAACCACTATACTAGTAGTATTTTTATCTGATGTTCATGAGAGGAAGTAATATTAATGCATTGGTAGTTGTTTTTCTTTAAGGATTCTCTTGAGGAAATATCATACTTGCTTAGGATTCCACAGCGCAAGCCATATGGAACGATGGAGGGAAACGTAAAGAAAGCTTTAAAGGTGCTTTTTCATTTAACATGTGCTAATGTGCATTGTGTCCAGAGGTAGTGCATTTGCACAAAGCCTGAAATTAGCTTGTGTTCTGCACTTCTGCTTGTGGTTGCAATTCTCTTGTATTCTGAGATGCATGCATACTGGTTTGCTCACTGTTGTTGCTCCTTGTTTTATGTTAAGTAGATGATTCGTACCAAAAAGCATCGATTTTTGTTCATACTCATTGGCTCCTTCAGTGTCTAAATTTTAACTGGGAATCTGGTTAGTCTTGACTCTTGACAATTATTCTGCTGTTAACCATATGAAAAGTGGCCAAGTGGCGATGGGTAGAAAATGGCAATACTTGTTTTATCCCATTGATTTCCTACTACAAAAAAGATTCCAAACTGAAAATAGAATTCAATCCCTTGAGAAATCCTCGTCCAATGTATTCTGACGTGCGCATCTTGATTTGCTCACTGTATTTATGATGCCTTGGCTCTCTCTCTCTCTCTCTCATGTGAAAAGTACTCCCTCTGAATTCCTTTAGCTGAGATTAGAATTTACGCTGAGAATAGAAATGTGTCCATTCTTCACATATGTTATTTATTGTTCTTGATATTCTATGCCAATTCATCTTTTACTGAAACTTAATTGATTTTTGTCAACCTTTCTGCTAGTACCTTAAGTCTTGTTCTTTTCCTTTTCAGATTGCTATTGATGAAAAAGAATCAATATTGACTAGCATACCTGCTGAATTTAGAGAAGAAGGTTCTGTTCTTTATGCATCAATAACTGAAGGGAAGGTATATGGAAAAACAACAAAAATCCCTGCAAGTATTAAACGCTACTTTGCATCCTTTACTCACCATAAACACTTCAAAGTCAGTCAAACACATGTCACTTCAGTTTAAATAGATCTGAATATTTGATATGCTTTTCGTGTTCATTGATCTTGTGATTTTCTAATGAGAATGGTGGTAACATGTCTTATGTTTTTGCATATTCCTTCCTACCTTGTTTAACTTAGCTGAGTCCTGAACAGCTGAAGAAGTTGGGCTTGTTCTTCTCTTCAGTTATATTTTCACTACTGAAAGTGATACATTTAGCCAATGGTTATGGGAATAAATTTAAGTACTATCGAATTTACTTCCTTCATCCGGAAACTGCGTATTTTTCTTCACGGCTTCTGTTGGAATTTATTATAGACCATCCCCTGAGAAGCAGTTACCCTCCAAACTGATTCAGCGTTTATTTTGCGTCACTATAAGCAACATATGTTTGGGGAAATGACACCTGGGTTAGTTTTGGTACCATACCTTTCAAACAAAGCAACATGCTTCTTTCACACCCCCCCACCCACCCACCAAAAAAATAACCAATTTCACAATCTCACATTTTAGAAAAATCAACATCTGAACTCTGTAAAATGAACTTTTGTAAAGATCTGTTAGCTAGCTTGTGGTCTAAGACATGTGTATATTTCTGAACGCCTTTCTGTGCACTGAAAGTGTTTGATACTTATTCTTGTAGGTTTCTTGGTTTCATGTTTATCATCTGTCCACATTGACATAGGAATAGACATAGATAACATGTAATGAGTATTATGTTAACCAGGTTTATATGTAGATGGGAAATGCATTCTTTATGTTGGGGTTGTTGGTACCTGGAGAGTCTTAAATTTTCTCTTTTGGCTTGTTAGAATGGACTGAAACCCTTCTTGAGAGCATCAAGGATAAAGATGCAGACAAAGTATCAGTTCGCCTTGCATCTTCACTGGAAAACATTGCACAGTTGGAGCTGTTACAGGTATATAAGTTTGCTTTTTCTGATTATGCATTTGTGATTACTGATTATGTACTCTACTGACAGTTAGCTAGATGCTGTCTTGAATTGGCCAAGTTTCAAGTACATTTACGTGTGTGTTATATATACTGCATGAGTTTTAGTAACGACATAGGGAGAAAAGGAAAGAAACAGAAATAAAATCTTACTGCAGTGTGCTATTTTGCACGAGAGTTCACAGTTGAATCACTTATATATGAAAACATTTCATTTCAACAGGCACCGGGCTTATCATTTTTGTTGCCTAAGCAATACATGAACTATCCCAGGTAATGCATCTCACAGACTCATTTGTCACATATCCAGTTATATCCGCTGCACATGAGTGCTAACATCTACATACATTTTAAAGAAGTTTGCAGTTTATTATGATGGATGGCTGAGACTTACCAATTTCCTTAGGCTTACAGGTAGAGCAGTTATCGAGTTTTCGATTGAAAAGGGCGATGGGTCGATGTTTTCTCCAGAATCAGGAGGTCAACCCAGAAGTACTGCAGTGCTTCAGGTACTCTGAAACCCTTATGGTGTACGGATTAACTTTCTGTCAGCTTACAAGTGGTTACAGGACTGAAAGTTGTTGCAAACTTCAAACTTCTAGCCTTTACTTGTTGATTTTGATCACTTCACATGGCTAAAAGGTTGTATTCTGAATTATAAAATTATCTTTTAGGTAGTCATAGATGGGTATTCAGCTCCACTTACAGCCGGGAACTTTGCGAAACTGGTAAGGTGTGCAACTTCTTTCATCTTTATTAGCATATGATATTATTCTGTATGTGTGTAATGGTACATTATGTGTCATATGTAGCTCATCATTTTCAGCTTTCATTCTTTACGCTGATAGTGAACAACAATTCTTCTGATAAACTGTAGGTAATTGATGGAGCTTATAACGGGGTGAAACTTAATTGCACCGACCAAGCAATTCTCTCAGACACCAGTGAACTGAAGGACAAGGGCTATAGCGTTCCCCTAGAAATAATGCCTTCTGGTCAATTTGAGCCACTGTACAAAACAACACTGAGTGTTCAGGTTTACAGACACTTCCTTTCCCTTGTAACAGTAATATAAACATAATTTCTCTTTTCTGTTTGATGTGTGACATTCACATTCCGTGTGAAGGATGGTGAACTTCCTGTGCTTCCACTGTCCGTTTATGGTTCAGTTGTCATGGCCCATAGTGAGGTCTCCGAGGAACTTTCCTCTCCAAATCAGTTTTTCTTTTATCTCTATGACAAGAGAAATGTAAGTGAACTTTTTTCTTTCTTTCTTTCTGTTTGACCCCTTTATACTTTCTCCATGTTGATAACCCTAATCGTTTGGCAGGCTGGCCTAGGGGGGTTGTCCTTTGATGAGGGTCAATTTTCTGTATTTGGGTATGTTGAAAGTCCTTAATTAATTAAATCAACGCATGAGTTTGATTGCATTCAAGTTTTTGCCAACAAAGCATGACAGATATTTCTGTTCTGATCTAATGTGTAGATACACAACGGTTGGACGAGATACCCTCTCCCAGATCAAAACTGGGGATGTCATCCGCTCTGCAAAGCTGATAGAAGGCCAAGATCGCCTCGTTTTACCAGTACAAGAAAGCTGAGAGCATATTCTTTAATCTTTCTATCGCATTAAGTAAATATCCTCTTTTACCTCTACATCTCATTATTTGCAACAAAGTTCACAGCGCTAAACATGCATTTACAGGCATTAAACAAATTTACATCTATGGATTTAGTTGTATATCTACATTCTACATGATGCACAGATGAGTAAGCAGTACCAATAGGACAAAAGCACACACACATCTAAGAACAGAGCTGCACATCCTGTGCACACCAAGTACTTTTAATTACAGAAACACAGTGATGCTAATTTTCCAAGGTATGTTACAAAGAAAATAAATGAAAGGTCAAAACTTTTGTAGCAAGTAACCATGTACGAGTGCAAAGAGGGTGAAATTGTCATGGGAGATTTTAGCTACCAGGATATCTTGCACAGGCATGCTAATTAAGCCATGGACATATTGGAGAGACGACTGGGCTTAGGCCTGAAATTAAACCACCTCCAGCTTGGCCTACGACTTGGCGGCATCACTGCCCTTATAACAATTTCTCTACTCACTGGCAGGCGTCTACTCAGCCTACTTTCTGATGTTATCACCTGTGAGCGATGTTCACGTATTTGACTAGAATCCAACTTCTTGGAGCTTTTCTTCATAGATGTCTGGCGGTGTGAGATACTGTCAGCACTTCTGGTGGTGGGTGGCCGTGGCGTTCTTGTGGTGCTCTGATTCATATCGGGATTCCGGGCTGGAGTCTTGACGTCTGATGATGTTGTAGTAGGGGGTGGAGTTTCTGGTAAGAGTTTGATATGGATTTTATATTTGTGTTAGTGTGGAAAGTTGAATGAGTTGCCTGGAAATTATAAGTTTTCTACGTTCAGAAAGATTGTGCTACAAGTATTATTGACTCCCTCTAGAGAATACTTAAAAGTTAGCATCATGGAGAATACACGTACACTGTTCGTGTTGGTTCGTTGACCATGTCTCTGTTCAACTTTCATTGACATTTTGATTCTTTTACAACGCTAGTCCCAGTATAATAATATTTCGACCTTCTAGATTTCTCATTCCACTTTGTCTGTGTAGCATCACTCCATTTCTGAGCTTTTTGCTCCAACTGCCTTCTCCATCTAAGGTCAGCTCAGCTGCTCTTTATTCACTTCTGTGGGTTTGTATGAGAGAAAGAGTAGTGGGAATATTTTTAGGTATAAGACGATTAATCTCATTGGCCTTGTGACTAAAAATTTAGTTTACCTCCATTTCTCAAATGATATTGATAGTAGATACTAAAATTGTACAGTATTGTTGTTGTAATAAGATATCAAAACTTCAGTCACTTTAGTGAGTATATAAATTAGACCTGTTATAGTACCTAAAATGGATTCTACCTGGAAGGGACATTGAAGGTTGAGCCAAACTTGAATTTTTTTTTTTTTGAGAGAAAGAGACTTTCATTAAAGGAATCAAGAAACAGAGCCAGAGCTCAGTTATACAAGCAAGCTGCCAGCAGTACAGAAACTAAAACTCAAACACAAGAGCAAAAGGAGCTACGTTATTTCGCTATAATCGAAAGGTAAAGTTGTGAAGCCCAAACAATCAGTGGCGAAATTCCGACTAAGGAGATGAGCAAGCCTGTTTGCTTCCCGACGCACATGGGTTACTTCGAAAGCATTAAAGGAAGAGAGGTGAGTCCTCAAATCTTCATACACTGCTCCATTCACTTCTCTGTTACTTTGCGGTGAGTTGATGCCTTTGATCACAAGTAGGGCGTCGCCCTCCAACCAGATGCGATCATATCCCAAGTGCTTAGCTAGCCAGAGCGCTAACCTAGCTGCATACGCTTCGGCCATCTCGACGGAAACTCCTGCTGTTATTTTTTGTCGAGCCCAAGCAAGTATGAGACCTGTATGGTCACGCAGAACAGCTCCTATCCCCCCTGATTCGCCGGTTTTTGGTACAGATGCATCGAAATTTGCTTTCACCGTACCGGGTGGCGGAGGCTCCCATGGTCCTTGGCGTGTTCCCTCTGTACGCGCAGCAACATGGGATACTGCATGGGTGTTTGCACTATGAAACTGTATGTACCTCAATATGAAATTCACAGTAGACTCTGGGTTCTGTTCGAGAGCTTCAAAGGTTGCTTTATTACGAGCGAACCATAGCGCCCAACATGTGACAGCAAAAAGGATAAAGTCGCTACCATCCAGCCTAATGTGCACACCTTGTATCCATTCCCATACATCGTCTGAGTCGAAGTAGATTGCCGCACAAGGGATATTTAGCAGAGCCCAGACCACACGAGCAAAATGACAGTTTCTGAAAATATGGAATGCATCCTCATTATCGCATTTGCATAGTGCACAAACATTGTTCACCTCGCAGTGCCGACGTTTTAGTTCTGCTGCAGTAGGCAACGAATTCATGGCCAGCCTCCAAAGGAAATGTTTGACTTTTCCAGGTACAACTAGTTTCCAAATAATGTTCCAGCGAGTCGCACTAGAAACTGATGAGGAGCCCGACGTCAGTTCTCCTTGCATGCGCCTGAGTTCCATAGCCAGATGGTAGGCAGATCGCACTGAATAAAGTCCATTACGTGAGTAGTGCCAAACCATTGTGTCTTGTACCCCCGTGGTCGCCAAGGGAATTTTCAGAATCTCTTCCATGTCTTCCTGCCAAAAAAGAAACTGGAGAGAGGAGATATCCCAAGAGTTAGTAGTAGGATTAATCAGAAAAGAAACTTTCAGGGGACCCTCATTATGGAGGTCAGGGGTTCGAGGTTTGAAAGAGTAGTTCCCGGGTATCCAACCATCATTCCAAATATCAATCAGCTCGCCAGTTCCAACCCTCCAACGCAATCCTTCCTTGACTAAATCTCGTGCACCTAAAATACTTTTCCAAGTATAGGATGCATTAATCTTAGGAGTTGCATTAAGGATATCAGAATTAGCGAAATATTTCGCCTTCAGAATACGGCTTAGGAGAGAATTAGGTTCAGTAAAAATCCTCCACACTTGTTTCCCTAGCAAAGCTAAGTTAAAAGCACGAAGGTCACGAAAGCCTAAACCTCCTTCTTACTGAGGCACAACTTGTTCCATCTAAACCAATGAATTTTATCTTTTTCTCCATCACCCCACCAATACTTGGAGATAACAGATTCAAGATCACGAAGAAGATTATCAGGCAATTTAAAACAGCTCATGACATAAGTGGGGATAGATTGAAGAACTGACTTAATAAGAATTTCTTTACCAGCTTTTGATAGGAGTTTTCCATCAAAAGAATTCACCTTCTTCCAAAGTCGATCACGTAACCACCCAAAAACCTCTTTCTTGCTCTTTCCCATAGAAGTGGGCAAGCCAAGATATTTCTCATGCTTTTCGACAACCTGCATATTAAGAATATTTTGAACACTCTGTTTAATAGCTTCAGTGGTGTTCCGACTAAAAACCACATTAGATTTCTCTAAGTTGAGTTGTTGTCCAGAACCAATTGACCCACAGTGTATCACTTCTGGATCGGCACAAATTATATGTGATCCGAAGATGGTGAATTACATTCTTTTTTACTGGATTTCCAAATTGTAATTACAAATTAAAATACGAGAATTTAGGAAATGTTTCAACCAGAATTGGAAATCTTGAAATTTTGATTTTCAGTATATATAATTCCAATTGCGATCGAGATATACCGATCTCCCTTATACACCAAATTAGGGGTGAGCGCGGTTGGGTTTTGGCGGGTTTCAAACCAAAATCTATTCTATTCCTACCAATTACAGACGGGTGGTCTTAATAAGTACCTACGATGGGTGAAATTTTCATCAACCCACGGCGGGTTGGGTGACAAAATTGGTGGTCGGGTGGCAGATTGTAATTTGACTAAAATTTAACTATCAAACAATTTAAAATAAATAAAAATAAAACGTCAAATCAACATAAACAACAATAGAAAATATTAAACCAAGTTCAAAAGTCCAAATTATACAAGGCCAAAGTCTTGGGAGAGTCCAGACTTTCCTAAATCAATGGTAAGGCATGGTTTTTTTAGCTTACCTTGTCTGCCCGGTTGGTCAGATCATTCACGGTATGATTTTAAGAGGTTAATGTGTGGTTTTAAGTTGTTAGCATTGAAAATTTTTGTTATGATTTTAACGTCATTTGATGCGGTTTTAAGAAGCTACATTATGGTCTAAGATGATTTGTTATAATTTTAACCGACAATCATCACACATAAAAACAATACTATTAAACAAGTCAAAAAAATTTGGGAATTGACATTAAAACATCAATGAATAAGTTTACAATACGCTAATTGAAACATTTTAGTCATTACAATGTTAAAATATTCATTGTTTTTTTTTTCCGAATAAACTTGTTGGAGAACTTCTGCTTCTTGCCTTTTCTTTATCAAACTCGATTGGCATCATCATCACCTGTTTAAAATCATAACAACTCTCGTTAAAACCACAACAAAGATACTTATAACCACAACAAGTCCCCTTAAAACCATGCAATGGACAAATCCAACACAGTAGCATTATATACTTCTTAAAACCACAACAATAGAAATGAAAACCACACCAATTCTCTTAAAACTATAACAAATCAGTAACATGCAACTGAAGTATAAAATCATATAAAAGATTCTTAGAACCTTAACACGAGTTCTTAAAACCACAACAAAGATACTTATAACCACACCATGGCCAATTAAAACCTACAATCGACAAACCCAACACAATATCATTATATATTTCTTAAAACCACAACAATATGAATTAAAACCACACCAACATCTCTTAATGCTATAGCACATCAGCAACATGCAACTGAAGTTTAAAATCATCTAAAACATGCTTAGAACCTTAACGAGTTCTTAAAACCACAACAAAGATACTTATAACCACATCATGTCCCACTAAAACCACACGATCGACAAACTCAACAAGGTAGCATTATATATTTCTTAAAACCAGAACAACATGAATTAAAACAACATCAAAATCTCTTAAAACTATAACATAGTAGTAACTGACGCCAATTAAATATACTTAGAACATTAACACGAGTTATTAAAATCACAACAAAGATACTTATAATCACATCATTTCGTCTTAAAACCATACAATTGACAAATCCAACATAGTAGTAATTATATATTTATTAAAACCACAACAACATGATTTAAAATCACACCAAAATATATTAAAACCACATTAGCGGACCCATCAGAATATTACTTGAACATCTCTTATATTCAGATTCCTCCTCTTTCCCATCCTACTATCACAACGAACATATAATCAAAATACATTGCTCGAAAATATTGATATTCAAAACTATTCAAATTACATTTGCAAGTAAACAAATAGGTGAAAACTCGAATACAAATATTCTATGTGCTAAATTGCTCGAAAATATCAATATTCAGAAAGAGTTTTAAAACGGTCATACAATCCGGTTTTAAAACCACACCGACCAATCTTAAAACCACATTAGAAAACGAGAGATGAGAGAGAAAGTAGATCTGAAAATATAAAAAATAGGTCTGACTTAGGAGGCGGCGGTGGTGGCGTCGAGAGGCGGAGGTGGTGGCGTGGTGGTACGTGGTGGTGGGGCAGTGTGGTGGTGGTGGTGGTGGCGGCTGTGTGGTGGTGGCGGCGGGGCAGTGTGGTGGTGGCTTGGTGCCGTGGCGGGGCATTGTGGTGGCGGCAGCAGTGGTAGTGTGGTGGTAGAGGTGGCGTGTTGGTAGCAACGTGGTGGTGGAAGGAGGAGTGGAGGAGGAGAATTTTTAGAGAGAGAAATAGATGATTGTAGAGATATAAAAATGATGTGAAATGGGGTTCGATTTAGGGTTTTTGTCTATTTATATACTGAAATTAGCTGGTCGGTTTTTTTTGGCCTGACCGAAAATTTAATTTATTGCATAAAAACCAATCTTTCCTACTATATAGGAAAGAATAGCCTCTCTATATACTTACTCATCTTTTAATAATAATTAATTTTTATTGCATTTAAGTGATTGTCATTAATTTTAAAGCAAACACGAAAATATGATTTTAAACTGCTTAATGTTTTATTTTTCTTTGTTTAGCAAACAACATATATTTATGCTTAAAATCAGCTTTCGTCAACTGCAAGAAAAATCAATTAAAAAAATGCTTTTAATAAGCATTTGCAAACACTATCTAAGGAAACATTATCTAAGGAGAGGTTGGTAAAGTTAGTTTATTAGAGAATTTAACACTTAAAAAGTTAGAGAAGTTGCATAGAGTGTTTACAAACTCAATTTTTTAGACAAAAACAATTAAAATTCAATTTAATTTAAGAAGAAGCTTCTTAAGTAGGTCCAACACAGCTTCTCTACTTCAACTTGTCCAACTTAAGTTAAGAGAATCTGACAGGTTATGAATTGTTGCAAACACTCAAAAATCAGTGTTTTCTTAAAATAAGTGATAATTTAGATAGGTTAAGTTGTTGTAAAGTACTAAGTATAAGGGTTGAATACTAAAATAAAAATATTCAGGTACTATAAATGTATAACTAGCAGTATACTAAAACTTAAATACCTTAATATTAAATTAATAAGGCTAATATGTAAAAGAACAATTATAATAATATTTAAGAGTAAGTATATGGTAAGGTAGATCTTTCCTACCATCTAGGAAAGATCTGGTTTTTAGCTAAAAAACCACCATTCAAAATCGGAAATTGGTTTTGGAAAGAAATAAAAAAACTCGCTGGTATAAATAGCACTCATTAATGCACAAAATGGAAACAAACAAAAAAACACACTAAAGGTGTGAGTGCGTGTTTCACGCGAAAAAATCCCCAAATCCATCAGATCTGCCGGATTCTCGCCGAAAACTCGACTGCCACAAGCAAATCCATCAGATCTCAAGCAATCGAGCTTCAATGGACATAGATCAGGTAAGAAACAACACCAAAAAGCTTCGTTTTCAATATGTTTGTGCATTTTCATTGAATCAAACTCTGATTTGATAATTTTCTAATCCTATACCTTCTAAATTGCTCAAAACATGTTCAAAACAAGTTTGTCAAAAGCGCTAAACGTCTGATCGGAGATCTGGAGGAGGAAAACTCATCCAATGTTGAGGAAATCGAAGAAATACAACCTGAGCAACAATTTCGTAAGTTTCTAAATACATTTAAGTATTTTCTGTGTGCTTTTAAGCCTCTATAATTGATGAAATCTTAGATTCTGTATTTTAAGCGCATATGATGTGGTTGAATTTGGTGAACTTATAATTATTGGTGTCGGAATATGTCCAATCCCTAAGGACGTCTAAGAGCGTACTAGGGCGTCATGGGCTGACCATGATAGAAGGGTCCGATTATCTTTCACCACGGTCCGACCAGACAAAAGACTAGGCGAAATAGCCTAAGTCCTCATGTTCGACCTATAAGTACAACTGCCCTACTAGCCATTGAGCTCCCTACTAGCGTGGTGACGCCCTACTAGCAGGACAAAGCCCTAGTAGCCACCAGCTAAGAGAAAGGCAAGCCAAGCAAAGAGCTCCTCGGGCTACACCACAACCTCCAGCTACATACGGTTGCCCTAGTAGCACGCCGAGAGGAACAAGATCGGTGCCCTTCTGCCCTACTAGCATTGGTATTCGGACGAGTGCCCTTCCGCCCTACTACCACAGGTGGCCGGACATAACTCCTTACGTCAAGGAAGAATTAACTTGTCCTAAGGAAAAGGTGGTCCTCGGACCTTACAAGCTCGGCAGTCGCCCTACTACCCCGTCCTCGGACGGTACTAGGGCGACACCCGCCCTAGGAGCACTTTGGTAACAAGGAAGACCATTTTACCCTAGCCAACCTCAGTAGAAGATTTGGGCCAAAGCCCATGGGTCACTTCAAATGGGCCTAAGCCCATGAGAGACTCAATCTTGGTCGGACACTTGTCGCGATCCTAAGGACTCAGACAATATTCTATTGCTAGTATACATATGGGTTCACTAAAATCAAGGTATCAATAATTTAATCTTTAAGACATCCCATCACACTACTTTCTCACTCTACATTTACTAGGGAAGCCTACCAACTCCCTACACGTAAAGTCGTCCCTCCGACTTGATCATTGACAAGTCGGGCTTGTGGCACTAACCCCCCCTCTTGCTAAGTTATACCTCAGGTCCTAGGTACAGTACGGAAGGCACTTGAAGTGTTGGACGCTCTAGAACCTTTGCCCTACGACGCTCCAGAGGAAAGCACTAATTACCTTTCAACATTTGGCATCATCTGTGGGAACCGATAAAAAAGTTACCCTCGCCCTACTAGCGCGGTCAGAAGGATGGTTAATTCCAGAAGAAGTACCCGCCTTGCGACCGCTGTCGCCGGATCCCACTTGCTCGTCCTCGGGGCCGTCCCCCATTGGGCGGCAGAGGCAGAGGAAGGGGGCAAGGCAACGGTGGTAGGGCAGTTAGAAATGATAATGTTGATGATTACACGTACGACGACTTGCTCGATGGAGCACCGACAAACATCACTGCTCCGGAGGAAGGGGTTGATGAAAACACGCCTCAAGGAATTCCCATCGAATCCGGTTTTGGCGCACTAAGGCATTCCGCTCAACCGGTCCCAAGGTGAACTCAACCGGTCACAAGGCAAGATCAACCGGCATAAATGAACTTTACCCTTCCCAACGGACGAGTAGTCCGTCCCGCGGGCTATGGCTTCACGGAGGCGCAATACGGATTGTTCCTCCTGACCATCCAAGGATGCCTAGGAGAAAATGAGGCAGCAAGAGTAGAGGAAGAAATAAGGGCCCAAAGGCAGCCCCAAGTGCAAGAATCCGCACCCATTCGAGCAAGAACATATCCCACTCAAGATGAAGCTCAATCTCGGGCGAGTCCTAGGCCAATTCACTCAAGGCTAGGACCCCAAGGCGTACAATCAAGGCTAGGGCCCGAATGCATGCAATCAAGGTTAGGTCTCCAAGGAGCTCCATGAGACTTGAGAGAAATAATCGACCGAAGGGTAAGGAGGGTAAGGGCTGTTAGGAAACTTGTAATTTTGATGAGCAATTAACCATGCTAAATTAAGGAAAGTCCAGTATCTAGTACTCTTAAGGTCCATAGGAATTTAGAATTTTAAGGACATTGTAAAAGAGGAACGTTTGCTGAAGACTTAGAGTAGGTGCTAGATAGGTTGGTTTTACCGCTTATGATGTATCTTGTTTTCTGAAAAGAAAATAACCTATTGAAGCGTTAGCTTATGATGTATATTGTTTTCTGAAAAGAAAATAACCTATTGAAGCGTTAGCTTATGATGTTTCTTGTTTTCTGAAAAGAAATACAACCTATTGAAGCATTTGCTGATGATGTACTTTGTTTTTACAAACAAACTATTGAAGCATTTAGAACCACTCAGAAACTTGAAGATTTCGAAGACTGAAGACTAGAAGATTTCTGAAGACTGGTATCTACAAAGGCACATGTTGCTCAGAAAGTGGAAACTTCAGCAACAGCATTGCATAAGTGAAAATCTATATGACAGAGTAGGTTGTGCTTGCTGAAACTGAGACTGACCACTTGCTGATGAACATTTGTGACCTCTTGCTGAAAGTACTTGTATTTGCGCTCCAATGTTACTGTTTGAATTTTATTCAAATGAGCATTAAATGCAAAGTATGCACGCGAAGGACCTGAAGACTAGAAGACAAACAAGGACGCTGCTGAAAGTACAAAAACAAGATAGTGACATTTTAAGGAACAAAAGCCTTAGAATTTGAAATTCAAACGGCTCCTTATTTCACTATAAATGTAGGTCATCCGGTAAAGAGTTGAAGTGTGTCAACAACGTGATCAAACTCTCACCTGTGCTTAAACTCACATACCCTTCAATACTCTTTATTGCCATTGATTCGTTCCAAGACTTAAAGCTTGAAAAAGCCACTTGTGAAGAAGTAGAACTTACACGACTAAGAAATTAGTTAAGTGTTCTTTCTTTCTTTCGAACAAGAACAAGTCTTGACACCAGAAACAATCAAACTTGTTTACTACAAAGTATTCAAAGTTTTGTTTCTTAGATTACTTGTTGTAACTGAATAAGTTATAATTAAGTTATCTCATCCCAAACCTCTCTAACTGAAAATACACCCTTTCAGGCGTGATATTTAGGGGGAACTTAATCGAGCATAGTGTTGCTGATTAAAAGTACCAAGTTTGGTGGAGAACAAGGTTACGTTCTCTAGTTAGGTTGGAGACGAAGAAAGTGTGCTTTGGTTTCTGTTTGAATCGCTCTATATAGGTGTTGTAAGGAACCTCAATCTTATCTTAGTGGATTTAGTCCTATAAAGGACAAAGTGGATTAGTTGAGAGATTACGCCACTCTCAGATACCACTATAAAAGTGTTTGTGTGATTTACTTACTGTACTTAGTTTTCAGCAAAGCATATCTATTTGTACACAGTCACTCACATCACTTGATGAAACTATCATTTACTGAAAAAGCACTTATTGTATCAAAGACTTCCGCTCTCTGATTTTAAGTATCATCAAACCTAGTTACTGTGAAGTAACTTGTGCTTGCTGAGAAAGTTAAGTATCAGCAAACTCATTACTGTAAAGTAATAAGCACTTGCTGAGAAAGTTTTTAAACGACAAAAGTTTGAAAAGACTATTCACCCCCCCTCCTCTAGTCTTTTCTTGTTGTTTAAAAGGATCAACAAGTGGTATCAGAGCTGGAGGTTCTTTAACCTTCAACACTGAACCTAGATCCCCTTAGGTGCTTTCCGTAAATCACTCTCACTTGATCAGCTTGGTAGTGTTTTGCTGACAGGATGTCTTTAGGAGACGCTCCCTTGCTGAAGCTGGAAAACTACGAAAAATGGCGAAACAACATGATGCTACATCTTGAGGCCATTAGTGATGAGATGGTCAGTGTCATTAATGATGGACCTATCAAGATCACTAAGGTTGAAAGAAGTTTTCCTCACAAAACCACTGAAGCTGGAAAGAAAACTATCTTAGGCGAACCGGTTGATACCGTTGTGCCAAAACCGAGAGAGGAATGGACTTCCGACGAAGCTAAGAGATTCCGTCTTGATGGCCAAGCAAGAAACATCATCATTCGATCAACTCCGGATACCATACAGTTTAAACTGTGGGGTGCTAAAACTGCTAAGGAAGCTTGGAAAATGGTTCAAGATCTTTGTGCTGGATCTGACAAAACCAAGGAAAACAAACTCGA
This sequence comes from Plantago ovata, assembly GCA_028274465.1. Classification (NCBI taxonomy): domain Eukaryota; kingdom Viridiplantae; phylum Streptophyta; class Magnoliopsida; order Lamiales; family Plantaginaceae; genus Plantago; species Plantago ovata. Next base: position 57,916,081 of record CM051455.1, read on the forward strand.
AGTGCTGAAGTTAAACAAGGTACTAATGAGTCACTGGAAGACTTGGACTTCAGATTCACAACTCTTGTTAGTGAAATGGCAGCCTTGGGTGTTGGAAATCTTTACTCAGATTCTGAGAAGGTGAAAACCATCATCAGAAGTCTGAACTAAGAATGGATCCACACTCAGAACTTCTACTATAATCAAGGAATGCCAGACATTACACCAACAGAGTTGTTCTCTCATCTTGCTATTGTCAACTATGAGACAAAGCAAAGAGAAAATGTGTTTGCTGAAAAATCGCAAAACATTACTCTTGCTGCAAAGCCGTCATCTTCTGAAAACAAGAATGATAAAGAGCCTGCTGATGAAAACTCTTTGGTTGTAAAAAACATGAAGAAATTCATCAGTAAGGAACTTGAAAGGCGTAAAGCAAAAGAGAAGCTGAAAAATCATCTTGGTAACAACTACCATAAGTACAAGAATGAGACTAGCTCGTTGAACAAGCAAGCTCAACAAGCAATTTCATCAGAAGAACCAGCAGTTGGAAATGATCTCTGCTTTTACTGCAAAAAGCCTGGACACTTCACAGCAAATTGCCCTTTGCTGAAAGGCAAATCTGCTGAAAAGAAGAAGAAGTTCAAAAGAGCTTTTATTGCTGAAGAAAAGAAGAAGCTTCAAGCAAAAATCGGTGCATTGTACATTGATACTAGCTCCGAAGACAGTGAGGATGAAAGCTCAGACACTGACGATGAAGAAGCCACTCTAGACGTAGAGATTGGCAAAGAAGTTTGTGGAATAGCTATGGAAGTTTATCTAGATGTATCAAACTACGAGTGCCTCATGGCCGGTCAGGTAAACAACCCTACCTCTGACTCAAACTCAAAAAGTGAAGACAAGATTGACCTTGACAAGATTCAAGGAGAAATCGAAAGATTTTAGAAAACTCTGAGCAGACAGCAAGAGAAACTACAGATTGTTGAAACTCTGACCAAGCAGACTACTGAAAAGTATGTGTTGCTGAAGGAAGAGACAGAAGAAAAGGATGCTGAAATAAGGCGTCTTAAGAAGTTGATTGCTGAAGCTACAGAGAAGAATTCTCAAATGGCATTAGAATTGGAAGAGTATCAGTCCTCAATTCTAAAGTTACTTGCTGAAATCCAAGAGATGAAAAGATGAAAATCAATTTCAAATCTTATGTTGACGCAAGTAATACGCTGACTGAACTAAACTCTTATTTGAGAGATCCATCCCAGAAAGAAGGTTTAGGTGCAACGTATGAAGGTGATGACGTAGAAATCTTGAGTAAAGACAAATCACCGATTTCCTTCGTACGTGCTACTGATAGTGGTCAACTAGAACTCTATCAGTTTGGTCAATTTAAGGTTGCTGAAATATGCAATCAAGTACCTACGACCGTAAAGCCCGCTATTGCTACTCAAAGTAACAAGACTTTAAAAGGAAAACAGGTTGCTGAGAAGCAAACTGTAAAGAAGAAGGATGTTGTGAAGCATTGCGCCAAACAAGTTGCTGAAAAGCAATTTGTTAAGACAAAAGGCAAGATTACTAAAAGTAATCAGAAGACCTTTGCTGACAAACCTGAATCAAGTAAGGTTGCTGACACAAAAGCTCAGCATTCTCCGAAAAGTGGACTCGGTTTCAAAACCAAGCAAAGTCAACTTTTTCACGAGTATAAGCAAAGTCAGCAAAGATACTTCAAAGAGATGAAGAAAATCAAGCCTAAGAGTTCTGAAAAGACTCTAAATGCTAGAGCTAGAAGGAACCTTGCTAGAAAAGAACTTACTGAAAAGTATGTTCAGCAAAAAGGTCAACCGAGCAAGACACCACATCAGAAAGTGGACTTGATCAGCACGAATCAAAAGTCTTTCAGCTCAAAACCTCCTAGTTCCTCAGCAAGTAGAAAACAAGTCAAAGTTGAAAAACTTAAGACTTGGGTTTCCACTGGACGCATTCCTGAACATGTTAATGGACATCCAATATTGGATAATTAACTTGTTTGCTCTTGATTGTGCAGACTTCAGCCACGGAGACAAACGATGCAATCTGGCACTTTGACAGTGGTTGTGGAAAGCACATGACGGACAACAAGAATAACCTTATAAATTATAGACGGTGGTCTAAAGGTCCAACAATAAGGTTTGCTGGTGGAGGGTCTGGTTCTACAAAAGGCTTTGGTGACGTGAAGTTAGGATGCATTACCATTACGGGAGTTCTTTATGTCAAAAATCTTAAGTTTAATCTTTTCAACATGAGTCAGTTTGCTGACAAAGGATACTTCATCAAAATCAAAAGTGATGAATGTAAACTTATAGATTTCGAGACTAAAAAGGTTATTATGATTGCAAGAAGATCAGGAGGCTTGTACACCGTAGATTGGTCTTCAGCAATCATTGAAAAATGCCTTGTCTCAGATCACGATTGCCTTGCTGAAAAAGCATGGTTATGGCATAAACGAACAAGTCATCTAAACTTCAAGACGCTGAATAAGCTGTCTAAAAAGGCACTTGTAGTTGGATTACCTAAGGTTACTTTTAAGAAGGATGGTGTTTGCAATGCATGTCAGCAAGGAAAGCAAACCAAATCTTCTTTCAAGAACAAGGCAGTACCGTCAACTACAAAACCTTTACAACTCTTGCACATGGACTTGTTTGAATCTTCTTCAACAAGCTATGCTGGTAAGAAGTATGGTCTGGTCGTGGTGGATGACTATTCAAGATTCACTTGGGTAGTATTTATCAAACACAAATCTGAAACTAGGACTGAAATACCTAACTTGCTGAATAAGCTTGAAGTCATGAAAAATGACAAGGTAAAAGTCATAAGGACAGACCATGGTACTGAGTTTGTAAACCAGTACATAACTGAGTATTGCACCTCAAAAGGCATACAACATCAGTTATCCTCAGTAAGGACACCACAACAAAACGGTGTTGCTGAACGGAAGAATCGTACCCTGAAAGAAGCCGTAAGAACAATGCTTGCTGACATTGAAATAAGTGAGGCTTACTGGGTTGAATCGATTAATACCGCCTGTTACACTCAAAACAGATGTTTGATTACTAAGGAATACAACAAGACTCCTTATGAGTTGTTTGTTGGAAGGCCTCCTAATATCACTCATCTAAGAGTATTGGTTGCAAGTGTTTCGTTCTTAACAATGGTAGAGAATACCTAAGAACTTTCAACCAAAGGCAGACGAAGCGATATTTCTCGGCTACTCCTTGCATAGTAAAGCTTATAGAGTTTACAACAAAAAGGCACAAAAGATTGAAGAATCTGTGCATGTTGTATTCTACGAAAGTCACAAGGAGTGCCTGCTGAAGAAGAAATATCAGAATGTATGAAAAAGTTAATCATACATGAGCAAGAACTGAATCTGATGCTAGGCAAATCAAGTCAATGAACTAAATGATGATTCTGAAAATGACTTCTCCTCCCCAAGTCATGACAAGATAAATATAGTTCACGACAAAGAATTTCCAGCAAGAGCAGTTGCTCCGGAAGTTGCTGAAAATTACGCAACCTCCAGTGCCTGCTGATGAGCTACCTCAATCCAGCAATGCTGAACAAGCAGTTGCTGATGAAACTCATCAGCGAGACACAAAATCCCAAG
>CM051455.1:57919793-58142785 GCA_028274465.1 Plantago ovata
ATTATCTCTGGGCGGTTCGCCCTGGCTGGGGCGGGTCGCCCCCCAATATTTCGCGGAATTCCGCTTGTTTTCGACGCGGATTTGGATTTCCTTCACCTTATTCGGACTCGGGTTATGACTTCTAGTAGCCTTCTAAATCCAGGTTCGGCCCCTAGACTCAAATCCTATCCGGAAACCTTCAGATACTTCCAAATAGGCTTCTGGAACACCAATTCCTTGTAGACTTCAATATAATGGCCCGTAATCTTCGAATTTCAACAAAACCTGTAAAATAAAATCAAAAAGGGAAACGTGACACTATTCTAATAAAATGTACTAAAATATAGCTAAATATAAGAGGATAGCTAAATAGGTGAAAAAGACTCGAATGAAAGTGTAAAATACACGTTCATCAAACTCCCCAAACCGAACCTTTGCTTGTCCTCAAGCAACTAAGCTAGACTCTAATACAAAAAACATGCAAGACACAAAAACGGAGTTTCATGCAAATAAAATGAGCTAATATACTGAATCTACCAAATAACATATGAACAAAAACCATATAAATCAAGGCATGAACATAGGTTGAAGAATACCTCGATTGACTTATACACATCCACATAAGCACTTAGACAAGATAGTCTCTCGTAACATTGTCTACCTGGACCTAGTCAGTGACGACGTAATGATGCATGCTAAGATACGAATGGTTGCCCCGTGCCTATGAAACTGAGGACTTACTGCTGTTCCACCATGTTAAGACTTTCCCTCAAAAGAGGTCGAACCAGTACTGGCTCTCATCAAACGAAGGAGGGTTCCCTATAAAAGATAACACTCCCCTATTCTACCCATCTCTCAAGTAAAGTCTTAAGCTATTCACCACTTCCTGAATGGCAGGACGAGGGTGGTCTAGAACAGATGACTCTCAAGACTAACAAGATAAAAAATAAAAAACACGATTACGAACATCACAAAAATGGAAAAGACTCAACACTTTGCTAAACTGCTATTTGGCTTTCTTTTTTGGACCCTTCTTTGCTTTTTGGGTCTTCTCTTTTTTTTCTTTTTTCTTTCCAGATTCTCTGTTTTTTCTTTTTCTCTTTTTTTCCTGGAAATTTTCTTTCTTTTTTTTTCGATTTTTTCCTAGCCAGCAGTAGCATAACAAAGAGAAACAAAAATGACTCACACAACTTCCCCAAACCTATTCGAAAGAATAGGTTGGGGTACAAAATTTACGGAAAAGGAAAAACAAACTCACGATACGAAAATGAAAAACAGAAACAAGTCTAACGATGGTGTAACCCCCTCCCCAAACCTATTCGGAAGAATAGGTTATAAACAAAGGATCACACAACCTCACACTACCTCCTTCCTAGGCATTTAGCAATCTCAAAGCATGGTGAAGACTTGTTGCCTCTTAGGTACATAATTACTCGGGAAAACAACCATAAGACCCTAACATGCATCATCCTATTATAAAGGCCTTCGTGAACCGCAATAGAGAAAACACCACTAAGTGATGTCGAGACTACCTAGCTCAACTAAGTGCAATACATAAATGTGACAAGCCAAGCGAGAAAAACCTCAAACGAATTCATAGAGATGAAGCATACGATTAATGGCATAGTTAGTTGATCTACCCAATAAAAAAGTTCAAAAAATTCGGCAATAAACTCCATATAAAACATGCAAGACTATCCTAGGATGAATGTAGTGAAATGCAACCTAAAAAATCTAAGAAAGCAGTAAACGTGCAAATGCAAATGCAAACGGATAAAGCATGCGAGGTACTATACTCATCCTACCAATACCAAGCTCCAAACTAACAACATCAGATCACTTAAATCCCATCCCCCCTCATGAAATTAACGCTAGTCCCTAGCAGTAAGAAAATGAGGAATTAAGATGTGATACTAGATGTTACCCCATGGTTTGGCCTCGGTCGGCTGAGTATGCTGCTTGTGGGTTATTGGGCCTCTTCTGGGAGCTTCATATATGATCATCGGGACTTGTGGTAGTGGCAGTAGTTCCATCAAAAGATTGGATAGGACCGATTCAACCATCTGTATCATCATCGTCCCTCTTGTCTTCATTGTCACTACTGTCACGCACATCGTCACTTGTAGAGTTGCAGTCGAAGGGAATCTTCAAGATTGGCCGCCTCTGTTATGGAATCTTCCACCCGGTATCTCGCCAATAGCTTGTGAACTGTTGAAGGGGAAAAGCAAATGGCCTTAGGTTCTTCACCTCCAACGTTTCACACTCCAGGGAGGTCACAGCAGGCTGCTCGGGTATTCAGAGGTTGTCTTCCATCTTTTCCAATGTCGACCACATTCTCTACATTTGATGCTCCCAATATCAATGTTATGCTCCTTTTAGAGGCAGGCAAGGGGCGCCCCAACGAGGGACTGTGTACCCATGTCGTTACGTTTTGGAACCAAGCTAGCGCTTCGGAACCTTCGAGCAACTTCGGACTCAAGATCGAATCCATCGCGGCAAGACTGTTCCGGTGCCTTCCTGTTCACTCGAACTCTGTAGTCCTCGTGATGGAGTGCTGACATAATAGTGGTTTCTGACCCTTCGGTGGTGCATGAATAGGCATAGGAGTCCTTACTCCAGGTGTACTCTAGCTCCTCCTCTTGGATAATCCACGACGTTGTTGCCAAACCCCTTGGCTCGAACGCACATCTAGCGAGATCACCTTTCTTGACATGGTTCTTCACAACAATCATACGGGAATGCTCCTTCCTCTTGGTATGGTACCTACAAACAGCTGTTAGCACCTCGTATGACACAAAACAGACTCTAATTTATGCTAGTGTAAAAGCAAAACACACAAGTGATAAATTCAACAATCTAACTCCCCAAACCGCAATGTCTAGCCTAGCTTCTTCGTCATGCAACATATCAACGTAACTATTACATGCAATACATCACATCATGCTCTTACTAGACTACCAATAACCTTGATAACAAGGTTTCAATTCATACCATAGCAGCGCAAAAATTCTACCAGCATAAATCCTCATTCTCAACTAAAAAGCATTCTATCGTTAAATCCACCAACATTACACCAATAAACATATCCATACGTTAGAAATCAAAGACAAAGACATAATGCATAATAAGATATATCATCTAATAGCAAAATACCCAAATCAACAATTCAAGCAAAATTGAACATGCAATTGATAGTAAATAACATGTCTAATCACATAAACGACATACCCATGCATCAAACAAGCATAATTGAAGCTCAAAATAGAAAACCCCCAAATTCGAAAATTAGGTTTCTTAAAGATGATACCTCAGATCTGCAAATCTAACGAATTAGGATGAAATCTGTTCGGATAGGATGATAGATCATGTAATAGGCTTCGAATTAAGCTAAAGAACACTCAATTTGGTCAAGAAATGAAGAAGTTATGAAGATTTAGAAGCAAAATCGCACTTTTCAGGTTTTTTGGGTGTATGGATGAAGAAGAATGAAGAAAATAAGATTTTGGGGTTGAAATCCGCGTTTTTGAGGTTCTGGGACCGTGGGGCGGTTCACCCCACCACGGGGCGGTTCGCCCCCAAGTGGGGCGGTTCATCCCGTGCTCCCCAATGCGGGGAGACGGGTCCCGATGTCAGAAAATGCGGTTTAAATCCCGAGACTAATTTTTTCAAAAAACCACTCGAAAAATCTCACTCAAACAAAAGCATATACGACACACACATGAACAAATTCTCATATGAGAAGCAAATAGTTCAAGAATGAATGCATGCAGAAAAGCAGTAAAGAAAGAGATAAAAAAATTCCGGGTTGCCTCCCGGATAGCGTCATTGTTTAAAGTCTTTGACTCGACTCCTGTCTGCGCCTATCTCCTCTTTTTGCGGGTACTAGACTTCCCCTTCATTGATCTCCTCTCCATGCCACGAACCTGTGAATAAGAAAGAATATAGGCTGCAAGACCACAATAGTGAGTAGTAATATCTGGCGATTCTGGTGGATCAGGTATGGCTTGCAATACGTGCCGCTTGCCTTCCACTTCGATGGAGCAAGTTCTTTGGTAGATGTCCATCACGGAGCGTAGCTTGGTCAAGAATGTTTGCCCTAAGAGTATGACATCCCCCGTCCCAGGTGCAGATGCCGGCATAACTACGAAATTGGTGTATATAGATGCTTCACGAATATTGACCAACACATTTTTCACAACGCCCTCGGGTCTCATAAAGGATCCATCCGCCAGTTGTACGATAGCCCTTTGCTCAGATAGTTTTCCAATGTTGCTCTTTTGAAACACATTCAAAGGAATTATGTTTGAGTAGGATCCCGTATCCAGTGTGGCACGGACATCTTCAAGCTCACCAATCCCTACCTTTACATCGAAACTTTTAGGGAGTGGTTCGGGATCCTCTCGTTCCTCATCACTTGTATCGGAACCAAGGCCCTCCTCTTCTTCCTCAGCCTGTAGAAGTTCTTCCTTCATGCAACAGTCGCACCTAACAACCTTTTTGATGGTGACTCCGTCAGGTACATCACCAGCCAACGTAAAGGCATTCGTCTTCACAATGTTGCTAGGCGTTTTGCCTTGTTCCCTTCGGTCGATCAATTCTTGCATCTTTTGATGGGCAAGCCTAGTGCTCTCTTCCAACCTATCAAGCCTTGCCCTAGTCTTCTCAGAATCTTCTTCATAACGTTTGAGAAAACTTTTGTGTGATCGACCATCTTCTGCAAGTTCTCCATCAGTTGAGCCAACTTCGACTTCGGTGGCTCTTTCGGAGCGGGGTTTTCGCAGTGATCATTACCATAGTTCAGCCTACTACGGTCTTGGTTAGGTCCATAAGTTTGGTTAGCCGGTGCATATCCTTGATTGTTGCGGTATCCTCTTCTCCAAAATCCACCTCGAGGATTTCTACCGCCTTGTCCGTAGCTAACTTCTTGACTGCCAAACTCCGTAGCAAAGGCTTCTTCTTCGCCTCCTCGAGCCCAGTTGTCATCATCGTATGCCAGCTCCGATCTACACATATGAGCCCCATGCCCATAGTTCTTGCATATTCAGCATACTTCATTCGAAACAGTTGTTCCGGTGGCGCTCTTGAGGACTTGCTTCAATTCGTTGGTAAAGCACTCGAATTGATCCCCATTCCCCCTGTACATAGGGGCTCCTTGAGTCGGTGGAGCTTCAGGTCCACGTCTCCTAACCATTTCTCTTGGGTCCTTGAACTGCGAACCCTTAGCAAGCCTTTCGAAAACTGCCCAGACGGCTTCTGCGGTTTCCTCCCAATATTGCCTCGGCATTGGAAATCCACCACTTGTTGGTTCTCGAAGGTTAGTCCATTGTAAAAGTGTTGGACTAAGTCGGAAAGTTCAAAACCATGGTGAGGGCACTTGTTCGTGAGATCTTGGAACCTCTCGAACGCGGTGTAGATGGTCTCATCATAGTCTTGCTTGAATCCAGTGATCTGCGCCTTAAGCGCGGTAGTCAGAGTGTGCGGGAAGTATTTCTCCATGAAAGCTGAAAAAACCTTTTCCCAAGTGTCCAGCGAGCCTGCTGGAAGAGAGCTCAGCCATGACTTGGCTCTGTCGCCAAGTCCCATAGAAAAAACCTTCATCCTTAACTCATCCGTTGTTATGTCAGCTCCGGGTCGTGGGAGTTGGTTGACGAAATCATCGATATCGTTCAAGTACCCCATCACATCTTCCCTTGATAAGTCATAGAACCTCGGAAGTTGTTGGAATGCGTGGTTCTTGATCTCCAGATCTCGGGTTGCAGGCGAAAGAACAATTGCTGGTCCCCTCATACGATCCTTGGTGGGTTGTACCCATGCCTTCAGTGGTCTAGCTTCTGCCATTCCGTCGATTTCCTTGAAAAGGAGTCGCCTTCTTTGGTGGTAGACTCTATCGATCTCAGCAATTGAATCAGCAAGTGGTATTCCTGCAGAACGTGTATGCGGCATACACAATCTAAAACAGACTAGGAAAGGTGATTAGAAAGAGATTAAAAAGAAAAACTAAAACTAATAGAATTAGGAATCTAAAGCTGTAAATAAAAACAAATTAAATAGAAAAAAGGAGTATAGTCCCCGGCAACGGCGCCAATTTGATGAACGTTGTCAAGGTCAATCAAATAAATTTGTTATTTAGCCAAAGGCAATCCACAACTACAACGAAAACCGTAGTGTAGTAGTAGAATGACTCGAGTGTCGTTCTCTCAGGACTATAACTAGCTTAATCTATTTAACAAGGGAATATAAAACAGCAGATAAATAGCAATAGGGGTTTTCTAGCAGATAATGGAGATTGGTGATAGTATGGTCCTTCATAGCATAATGGGTCGATAATCATGCATAAATTCCTCGGTCTTGCATAGAGATCTTTGAATCAATCTAGGGTCCTGTTGCAAGTATTAAGCACTACGAAGATAATCTGGTCTGAGTAGTCAACACTGCTGTCCTAATGTGTTCCGTAATTATTCAACACTACGAATATAATTGTTCTGATGGTCGACTAGTGTCCAATTGTGCATAATGATCAATACAACATACGAGAATTTTGGTTACAACTGATCAACGAAATAAAGCAATGACACGGAGTATAATGCGCGATATAGCCATTAGCATGATTATCTTCCCTCACTAAGAATTCACATACTACCACCAATGATAAGTTTAGCTACTCATAATAGGCATGCAATCAATGGAAATCATAGAAGAAAACATATTGAAAGATAAATAAAATAAGTAGATAAAAACTGTAAGATACAAAGTTACCGAAGGTTGTCAATCTCCGGATGATTGCGGTCCTACGAGCTCCAAACTGCTATGAAAAAGTGTCCCCTAAGCTATGGAACTCCCAGGACAGGCCCCGGGAAATTCCTAGCTAAAACTATAGAGAGAGGTGAGAAAGTAGGCTTGGAAAGATATGATTTTCGGAGAAAAACTTGAGCTCTATATATAGGCCCCGAATTAACTCTGGGGCGGTTCGCCCCCCAATATTTCGCTGAATTTCCGCGTTTTTCGACGCGGATTTGAATTTCTTCACCTTTTCGGACTCGGTTTCTGACTTCTAGTAGCCTTCTAACCTCCAGATTCGGCCCCTAGACTCCAAATCCTATCCGGAAACCTTCAGATACTCCAAATAGACTTCTGGAACACCAATTCCTTGTAGACTTCAATATAATTGCCCGGTAATCTCCGAATTTCAACCAAAACCTGTAAAATAAAATCTAAAGGGAAACGTGACACTATTCTAATAAAATGCACTAAAATATAGCTAAATTAACATAGAGGATAGCTAAAATAGGTGAAAAAGACTCGAATGAAAGTGTAAAATACACATTCATCAAACTCCCCAAACCGAACCTTTGCTTGTCCTCAAGCAACTAAGCTAGACTCTAATACAAAAAACAATGCAAGACACAAAATGGAGTCTCATGCCAAATAAAATGAACTAATCTACTGAATCTACCAAAAAACATATGAACAAAAACCATATAAATCAAAGCATGAATATAGGTTGAAGAATACCTCGATTGACTTATACACATCCACATAAGCACTTATGTCAAGACAAGATAGTCTCTTGTAACATTCTCTACCTGGACCTAGTCAGTGACGACGTAATGAAGCATGCTAAGATACGAATGGTTGTCCCGTGCCTATGAAACTGAGGACTTACTGTTGTTCCACCATGTTAAGACTTTCCCTCAAAAGAGGTTGAACCAGTACTGGCTCTCATCAAACGAAGGAGGGTTCCCTATAAAAGATAACACTCCCCTATTCTACCCATCTCTTAAGTAAAGTCTTAAGCTATTCACCACTTCCTGAATGGCAGGACGAGGGTGGTCTAGAACAGATGATTCTCAAGACAAAAAGATAAAAAATAGAAAATTACAACACGATTACGAACATTACAAGAATTGAAAATAAGACTCAACACTTTGCTAAACTGCTATTTGGCTTTCTTTTTTGGACCCTTCTTTGCTTTTTTGGGGCCTTTTCTTTTTTTCTTTTTTTTTCTTTCCAGATCCCTTTTTTTCTTTTTCTTTTTTCTCTTTTTTCTGGAATTTCCATTTCTTTTCTTTTTCGAAATGACTCACACGACTTCCCCAAACCTATTCGAAAGAATAGGTTGGAGTACAAAATTTACGGAAAAGGAAAAACAAACTCACGATACGGAAATGAAAAACGAAAACAAGTCTAATGATGGTGTAACCCCCTCCCCAAACCTATTCGGAAGAATAGGTTATAAACAAAGGATCACACAACCTCACACTACCTCCTTCCTAGACATTTAGCAATCTCAAAGCATGGTGAAGACTTGTTGCCCCTTAGGTACATAATTACTCGGAAAAATAACCATAAGACCCTAACATGCATCATCCTATTATAAAGGCCTTCGTGAACCGCAGTAGAGAAAACACCACTAAGTGATGTCGAGACTACCAAGCTTAACTAAGTACAATACATAAATGTGACAAGCCAAGCGAGAAAAACCTCAAACAAATTCATAGAGATGAAGCATACGATTAATGGCATAGTTAGTTGATCTACCGAATAAAAAAGTTCGAAAAATTCGGCAATAAACTCCATATAAAACATGCAAGACTATCCTAGGATGAATGTAGTGAATGCAACCTAAAAAATCTAAGAAATCAGTAAACGTGCAAATGCAAATGCAAACGGATAAAACATGCGAGGTACTATACTCATCCTACCAATACCAAGCTCCAAACTAACAACATTAGATCACTTAAATCCCACCCCGGCAACGACGCCAATTTGATGAACGCGGAGATTTGTCGGGTCTCGATTCCGCAAATAAATTTGTTATTAAGCCAAAGGCAATCCACAACTACAACGAAAACCGTAGTGTAAGGACTATAACTAGCTTTATCAAATATAATTTAGAATATAAAACAGCAGACGGTATAGCAAAGGTTTTTCTAACAGATAATGGAGATTGGTGATAGTATGATCCTTCAAAGCATAACGGGTTAATGATCATGCGTAAATTCCTCGGTTTTGCATGGAGATCTTTGATCAATAATTGTCCTGTTGTAATTATCACACACTACGAAGATATAGATTCTGATAAGTCAAACACTATTGTCCAATTGTGTGCAATAATTATTCAACTCTACGAAGATAAACTCGCGTACAGGTCGACGAGGGTCCAATTGTGCATAATAATTAATCAACATACGAAGATATAGATTCTGCAAGATCAAAGAAATAAAGCAATAACACGGAGTATAATGCGCGATATAGCCATTAGCATGATTATTAACCCTTTGCTAAGAATTCACATACTACCACCAACGATAAGTTTAGCTACTCATAGTCGTCATGCAATCAACAGAAATCATAGAAGAAAACATGTTGAAAGATATATAAAAATAAGTAGAAAAACTGTAAGATACAATGTTACCGAAGGTTGTCAGTCTCCGAAGAATCGCGATCTTACAAGCTCCAAACTGCTATGAAAAGTATCTCCTAAGCTACGAACCCCCAGAACAGGCTTTGGGAAGTTCCTACCTAAAACTACAGAGAAAGGTGAGAGAGAAGGTCTGGAAAAGTATGATTTTCGGAGAAAACTGAGCAACTATATATAGGCCTCGAATAAGTGTGGGGCGGTTCGCCCCACGTCTGGGGCGGTTCGCCCTGGAGACTTTTTCGCGGAATTCCGCGTTTTCGACGCGTTTTTGGATTTTTTCCCCCTTTTCGGACTCGATTTCTGTCTTCTAGTGGCCTTCTAACCTCCAGATTCGACCCCTAGACTCCAAATCCTATCCGGAAACCTTCAGATACTCCAAATAGGCTTCTGGAACACCAATTCCTTGTCAACTTCAATATAATTGCCCGAAAATCCTCGATTTTCAACCAAAACCTGTAAAATAAAATCTAAATGGAAACGTGACACTATTCTAATAAAATGCACTAAAATATAGCTAAATTAACATAGAGGATAGCTAAAATAGGTGAAAAAGACTCGAATGAAAGTGTAAAATACACATTCATCAGGCACCCAAGAGGGAAGCAGGCCGACCTTAGCAGGGTAAGGCACTTCAGGATTAGCCACCAAGGCTCCGAACTCACAAGCCTTGTGCTCGGCGTCGGACACTATCTGGTTCGGGTAGTCGGCCAGGTCTCCATTTTTGTTGTCCAACAGGCCGGCGGCGTCGCTATCAAAGTCCGCGGCCAAGAGACCTTTAGCCTTCAACTGGTCAAGAGCCGAGTAAAAGCCCTCCTCGCGCCCACTTCCTTCGTCTCCTGCATCTTCAAACGGTACGAGGCAGACTCATAGAAAGCCTTAGCACCCTCGTACCGAATATCTTTGAGGTACCCAAGTACGACATCTTTAAAACGGTCCATCTTGATGGAAAGGTTATTCCAATCATCCTTCCATGCTTTCATCTGCCTCTGCACCTTAGCGTTGTCGGCTTCCAAGCTCGCCAACTTGGCCTTCTCGACCTGCAACTCCTCCTCCAACGCCCGAGTACAGGTGTTTGCTTCCTGAACTTGGAGGTGCAAGTTAGCAACTTCCTCCGGAGCACCCTTGTCGGCCGCAAGGTTCCCAATGGCGCATACGATGGCGGCGAGCTGCAAAGAATAAAAAGATAGGTCCGAGGACCGATGAAAGTTAACAGAGGAGCGAGAAGCAATACTTAGCAGTTTTTATTTAAAAACAAGGTATTCAAAAACATTACCTTGCGCGACACCTGACTCAGCTCGTGCACCCGATCAAGCTCGTCGAGCGCCATGATCCTATTGACTTCGTTAGAGAGATCCTCGTTAGTGGTGATCTCCTTTCCTTTGTCCTTATTCTTGCGGGCCTTCTTAGCTGCTCGACCACCCTCGTCGTCGAAGCTCCTCTTGGACTTTTTATCGTCCTTAGGCTTGTCATCGGCCTTTTTGAGTTGAGGAAGAGCCATCTCCAGAGGAGGCTCACCTTCCCGCTCCCGACGAGCCATTTCGTCATTGTGGACGACAGCATTGCGAGGAGGATCGCAAGGAAGCTGCGAAGGTGAATTCATAACCTTGTCCAACTTCTGCTGTTGGACGAGCTTGCGCTGAGCGGCGCGCTGTCTTCTCCCTGCCTCGAGTGTCTCAGACATTATCCACTTAATCCAATAGTCTGCAAAGAAAAAAGAAGTTAGTACACAAGTACATCAAGGTCCGAGGACCAAATAAAAACGTAAAGGAGCGACGAGCAAAAGATTGCAAAGTTGACTAAGTATGGAAAGGCGTCTAAAAGCACACTACTCGAGCAGAAAGAGGAGAAAGTACACTTACTGAAATCCTTTTTGAAACCACAATATACGGGTTCAGTCAAATTTGTCAAGTAAGGCAAAGTCTAAAGATTCAAGGCCCAATAAAAATATCTCTTAGGGTCCGGCAGCAAGTTCTCCCTTTGGTATCGGACAGCCCAAGGAGCCATCTCAGCGGCGGACGACTTACCAATCCAAGTACCTTGGAAGAAAGTTTTGGGGACGCCCCAATACAACTGCTCGTCGGTCATACCGGGTTGTCGCACCTTGCGGACATAGAAATAGCGCGACCACCACCGACACCCGATCGATGACGGAGCCTCCTTTAGGAAGGCAAAACCCGGCCTAGTAGAGAAAAAGTAAAAATGTGGGTTCCCCGGGCTGACCGACACCCGGAAAAGTTGTATAAAGGTCGAGTAATTTACAAGGATTCCTCGGATGTGACAGAAAACCCCATAGAAAACTAGAGCACCGAGCGAGCTCGGAATTATTTGAGCCGGAGCGAGGCCTAGGTCGTTGAAAAGATCGCGGAAAGCATCACAGAAAGGCATCCACCATCCTCGCTCGAATGACATCGTGTGAACGGACATGTACTTGGACGGCGGGTTGTAAAATGTCTGGTCGGGCGTCGGAAAGAGAATCTCAACATTAGACTCAGGCAGAGAGTAAATCCATCTAAGGTTAGGAATCTCTTTCTTGGAAATGGTAGTCACCACGGTAGGGATAGCACCGTCCTCGTTCAACTCTCCATTAGGATCCGGATGGTGACACCCGGAAACAGGCCGAGTAAATTTTGCATCCGAGGAAGCAACACCCCTCGGACGATCATCCTTGGCAAATTTAGGAGGGATTGGTTCTCCTTTTCTTCTCCTCTTCCTCCTCGGTGCAGAACGTGAAGTCCCAATGTCCTCGGACGCGGACACTTGATTAGCGGCCTCGCGCTCTTCCTCTTGCTCGCCCTCTTCAGTCTCAGGCGGCACATCCTCTTGGTCTCGACTCCTCTTGGAGTATCCCTCGGACACATCCGGAGAAAGATCCTCGTGATCCCCAAAGATGGAATCACCGCTCTCATCGCGCACATAAGGCGCAGGTTTACTTCTGCTCGGACCGGCCTCGTCAAAATTTGAAGGCAGTCGATGAATCTCGTTGTCGGATGAGAGGGTCACCACCCTCTTGTAATAACCCTGAGGCAAATACCTCACAGGGCTCGGACTCCCGGTGTTATTAGAAGAAGATTCCCCATCAATGGGAAGAATCTCAGGATTTTTTAGCGTGGGTGCATCATCCCCCAAGATGATGACCCGAGGTTCTAAAGGATCAGGCCGACCACCTACCCGATAATCATGCCCAAGAATCCCAGCAACGGCATTCATCATCTCGGGCGGAATGCTATGAGCGGCGCCCTCCTCGACCTCATCATTGATAAAAGAGTCGTCCAAATCATACTCATTTCTAGGCCCCCGCGACCGAGCGACTAGTCTATTCTCGGGATCGAGGAGTACTCACAACCTCCTCTTCCTCATCGGGCACCTCAACCACGGGCAGATCGTTATCCAGAAAACTCGCGGATAAGGAATTGCTGTTGTCCGCATACCCACGCCCCTCGGACATGTTCTCGCTATCATTCCTCTCGGACATCCTAAACAAAGGAAGAGGAAAAACATCAATCAACGTCGGTTATGTAAAGTCCGAGAGGTCCGTTTAAGTACTCCCTCCGTCCCGGTGAGAAGCCTACGTTTGCTTTTTGCACGGTTTTTAATGATAGGTTTTGTTTGATAGTGATTTATTAATATAGAATGGAATGTGGGCCAATATTTAAAAGGTAGTGGTGGGGAAAAGGATTAAAGTAAAGTGTGAATGTGGGGACAATTATTAAATTAATATAAATGGTATGTGGGGTACCTTCCAAAAATAGAAACGTAAAGAATTGATTGGGACGGCCCAAAAAGGAATACGTAAAGAAATGAGCGGGACAGATGAGTATATTTTAAGTCCAAGTCTCACAATTGAGACGTGCGATGACGAGGAAATAATAAACGTACGACTACCACATAGGGAGGAGAGGGGCCAACGAGAATGTTAAAGGGGAGCGACTACGAAAGAAAATATGAGCGAGCACAAGTACGGGAAACATAGCAGACACGCATAAAAAAGCAGAAGTGAAAGAAAACAAAGGAGTAGTCGAACTTACTTGATTCGACGAAAATGAAAACCGACTTGCTCGACTACATCTGCTCCTCGGTCTGCGCGATTGCTACTCGGACAGTGCAAAGTGCTCTGAGTGAATTTGGGCGAAAATGTTGCAAATGAATCTAAGTACCCCTATTTATAAGATGGTAGTACGGGAAGGCGAACCGTCGCATACGTGGCGACGAATCTAGGCCGCACGCGCGACGATGGGGAAGGCCCAGATTGATCCACTCCGTGAAGAGACGGTTTTGCCCTTGGAGCGCCCCGACTTAAGGAAAACCGTTTGGCGCGCACACGAGTTAGGAGTCGCCCTACCAGGCAGGCTCCTCGAGCAAAAAAAAAAATAGAAGGGAGAATCAAAAAACTTGAAGAACTTTGGAACGTCTCAAAACACATTCTCCTTGGAAGAAAGAACTACTCCCCGACCTTGTGAAGTTGCATGACCTTACCCGGATCCAATCTCTTTCATACAAATACCCTTTTTTGGTGGTCCGAGTACCGTCTACTTGGACCATAAAAATATAGGGGGAGAGATAGGAGGAGAGAAAGATTATGAAAACCATCGGGTCGTAAGGAAAAAAAATTTCAATTATACATCGGACCATACTTCAAGATTGAAGGGAAGGCCGACTTGAACTTAATAGTTCCACAACTATCTTCTACTAAGATACTTGGAAACTAGGGGGACATATGTTGGTGTCGGAATATGTCCAACCCCTAAGGACGTCTAAGAGCGTACTAGGGCGTCATGGGCTGACCATGATAGAAGGGTCCGATTACCTTTCACCATGGTCCGACCAGACAAAAGACTAGGCGAAATAGCCTAAGTCCTCATGTTCGACCTAGAAGTACAACTGCCCTACTAGCCATTGAGATGCCCTACTAGAGTGGTGACGCCCTACTAGCAGGACAAATCCCTAGTAGCCACCAGCTAGGAGAAAGACAAGCCAAGCAAAGAGCTCATCGGGCTACACCACAACCTCCGGCTAAATAGGGTTGCCCTAGTAGCACGCCGAGAGAAACAAGATTGGTGCCCTTCTGCCCTACTAGCACTGGTAGTCAGACGAGTGCCCTTCCGTCCTACTACCACAGGTGGCCGGACATAACTCCTTACGTCAAGGAAGAATTAACATGTCCTAAAGAAAAGGTGGTCCTCGAACCTTAGAAGCTCGGCAGTCGCCCTACTACCCCGTCATCGGACGGTACTAGGGCGACACCCGCCCTAGGAGCACTTTGGTACCAAGGAAGACCATTTTACCCAAGCCAACCTCAATAGAAGATCTGGGCCAAAGCCCATGGGTCACTTCAAATGGGCCTAAGCCCATGAGAGACTCAATCTTGGTCGGACACTTGCACGATCCTAAGGACTCAGGCAATATTCTATTGCTAGTATGAATATGGGCTCACTCAAATCAAGGTATCAATCATTCAATCATTAAGACATCCCATCACACTACTTTCTCACTCTACATTTACTAGGGAAGCCTACCAACTCCCTACACGTAAAGTCGTCCCTCCGGCTTGATCATTGACAAGCCGGACTTGTGGAACTAACCCCCCCTCTTGCTAAGTTATACCTCAGGTCCTAGGTACAGTACGGAAGCCACTTGAAGTGCGAAGGACGCTCTAGAACCTTCGCCCTACGACGCTCCAGAGGAAAGTACGACGCTCGAGAGGAAAGAACTAATTACCTTTCAACAATAATAACTCCTGGTGTTGGTTTAACGAACATCTAATGTAGTTTTAAGCCTATACAATTGAATTTAGCCTGCTTATAGCTACTGCCCTATATTTGAATATGCTATTGTTTTGAACTGATATAGTGTGCTTAAAAGTAGGTTTGGTATGCTTTTAAGAACCTACGATGTGGTATAGAAATATTGCATGTTGAAATTTAATATTGCACTTCTAAGAGATTCTGGTGTGCTTATAGCTACTCCTAATGTGCTTTTAAGTAGCTTCATATAATTTGTAGTTTCTGTTGCATGCTCAAATTTTAACTCATCATGGTGTTGATTTAAGTATTGATGGTGTGCTAATAAGCATCTATGTTGAGGTTTTAAATAATTTTGTGATGGTTATTACAAACATCATATTAATGTAGTTTCTGTTGCATGCTCAAATTTTCTCATGATGGTGTTGATTTAAATATTGATGGTATTCTAATAAGCATCTTTGGTGAGATTTTAAATAATGTTCTGGTTATAAGAAACATCATATTGCTACATTGCTGAGTTTGTACATTTTGTGGTATTAAGATGTCATGGTGTAGTTTTAATAAAACATGAGGTGGTTATAATATACTATGATGTGGTTTTGAAATATGGATGTCACCTTCTGTTGCATGCTGAAATTTTAAGAAATCTTGTTGTGGTTTTAAAAATTTATGGTGTGGTAATAAGCATCTTTAATGTGGTTTAAAATAATGTTGTTGCGGGATTGTCCATTGTACAGTTTAGTGGCTATGGTGTGGTTTTAAGGAAGCATAGTGTGCTTTTTAGAACAATGTTGTGGTATTAAGATGTCATGGTGTGGTTTTAATAAAACATGAGGTGGTTATAATATACTATGATGTGGTTTTAAGAGAATTTGGTGTGCTTATAGTTACTGTTTTTGTGGTTTTAACGAATATATAATGCTACTGTCCTATGTTTGACCATTCTATAATTTTGAACTGATATGGTGCGGTTATAAGTAATTTTGTTGTGCTTTTAAGAACCTGTGATGTGGTATTGAAATATGCATTTCAGCTTCAGTTTTCATATTGTACTTTTAAGACATTCTGGTGTGCTTACTGTTGTTGTGGTTTTAAGTAGCTTCATATCATTTATAGTTACTGTTGCATGCTGAAATTTTAACAAATCTTGGTGTGGTTTTAAACATTTATGGTGTGGTAATAATTATCTTTAGTGTGGTTTTAAATAATGTTGTTGCGGGATTGTCCATGATGTGGTTTTAAGGAAGCATGGTTTGCTTTTAAGAACATTTGTTGTGGTTTCTAACATAAGTTGTGATTTATACCATGCTTTTAGAATTGTTTGGTACAATTTTTGGACTATATTGTACAATTAAGTATTGTTGGCATGGTCTTTAGATTATATTGCATGGTATAAATTTAAGACATTTTGGTGTGGTTTTAAAGGGGCAAGGGGTGATTGTAACTCTATTTAGATTATGTTGCAGGTTTATCTTCTTAGAAACCATTCACATGATGTTCAGCTTCTATTGCATTCTGTAAATCGTAGGTTTTAAGGGATAATGGTGTGGTTATAAGTTTCTTTAGTGTGGTTTTAATTGATCCTGGTATGCTTCTAACACTTGTATGGTCCAGATGAACGGCGCCAAACAATATTCTGGAGGGACGGGACGATGAAAGAGGAAACCAAAGCACGAGCAAGTTTAATCGCAGGAAGCCAATTTCTAAGGCACTAATTCAGGCGTTCAACACACCCCCAGAGCGATTAATATAGCTTATTTGTTGATGTTATGATACTTATTTTTGAAAAGCATCAAGTGATGGAATGTTTGATTCAAAACCATGAAATTAATGAAGAATTTGCTTATAATCTTGTTTGTCACATGCTCTTAAATATACCTTATATTATAGTTGTTGTGCTTATGAATATACCATGTTGTGTTTTTAAGCATATATTGTGGGCTTTTAACAAACCTTGTGGGGATTATAAGAAATAATATTGGAATTCTATAATAAGTCATTTTAAACACATGTAGTATAAAAAAGTATTCCATGTACCCTTAAAACCACACCACAGAAACTTAAAACAACAAAATGGTCTTATAAGCACGTGTAGTCTTAAGATCATACGGTGTGGTTTTAAAATAAGTAGGTGTGGTTTTAAAATCAATCGGTGTGCATCAATAGTGTAACAATAAGGGCAGTTGGTGTGGTTTTAAGAAATCAAATAAAAAGATAAACCTCCAGGTGGCTCTTATAGCAATTGGTGTACTTATAAGAACAATAGGTGTGGTTTTAAGAACTGGAAGTGTGCTTTTAAACAATCATGATAAGATTTTAATTAATGCACATCAAACACAGTACAAAACACAAGCAAACAACACAGGAAAGAAAATGTTCAAATTACAAACTCACAAAAATAACAAAAACCACAATGACAATTTTCTCCCAAGTACAAATTACAGACCAAAACAAAAAAAATACGAAACTAGAAACTCTAAATCACAAATTAACGTCAATCCTTAATCGTGATATTCAATGTTTCAAGTAAATTGTCAATTACGGTCGATTCATCACCATCTGCTCTGACAGAGACAACAATAGAGGCATCAACCTTGGCCTTTGATCTTAACTCTCTCCGAACAACATGAACTACCTTTGATTTCTTCACAAACTTCTTCGTGGCCTTCGCAGGAACTTTCCCCCTCTTCTTTTTGACATTCACAGGCTCTTTCTCATTCAGTTGATTCACAAGAACTACCTTTGATTTCTTAAAGCAAAGGCTTCACTTGATTCACTGCCAATAGCATCACCATCAAATTAATACCACACAAAAAACATTTACAACCACACCAAGAGCCCTTAAACAAACAACAACAAAATCACCCATAGAGCAATTCCAAAACTCATTTACAAGCACACCTGATACACTTACAAGCATGCCGAAATCCCTTAAAAACAAACCAAACAACTTTTATACCACACCAAAGAACACTTAAACTACACCAACCACCTGCATAGACCCTGTCCCAACAACCTGAGTACCCCCTATCCCAAGCACCTGAGTGCCACCAGTACCAGTACATGTGCTCCCAACAAACTGTGTGTTTGTTGAAGCAAAGGATTCAGTTGATTCGATGCGTATAGCATCAGTATGTGTGGGAGCAGTTTCAAGACTCTAAGAAGCTGCTACAAAAAACGAAAACAAAAACACCAACATAAAATTATATTGCAACACCAAAAAAAAAAAAAAAACACACCAAAACCCCTTAAAACAACAACAGAAAGCAACAAAATATAACAACACCGAAAACTCATTTATAAAGAACACATACTGCACTTAAAATCATACCAACATAACTTAAAAACACACACAACACAGCTTTTATACCACACCAACAACACTTACAGCTAAGCCAAAAGACAACACCAACAAAACCTTATAAGCACACCAAAAAAACTTAGAAGCACACCAAAAAACAAAACTAATAAACCTTAGAACCACACCAATAACACTTAAAACCACACCAACATCATTAATAACCATACCAGAGAAACTCGAGCACTATATATACAAAAAGCAGAAGTAGAATAACAAAACAACTATAAGCATACAAAAAGACATTTAAAACCACATCAAATTCCATTATAAGCATACAGACACACAGTACTAATACAAAACACTTTCGAAAAACAGAAACAAAGCATACTAATAAGCATACAACAGAAACAACACAACAAACACAATACAAACAGCCACCACAGGCACTAAATCCATAAAAAACAACAACTGATGTATAAAATCGGAGACATACCCTTATTGGAAGCAGCTTTCCTTACATACGTCATCTTCGTTGCAGGTGGATCGGAAGAAACCTTCCTCTTCGCCATGTTTAATCGACAAAAACCCTTGATATTTGAAATCGGATCTGAGAAGATAAGAAATTCAAACCCTAGATCTCAAAAAAAAAGAAAAAAACGATTCAAACAAAGGATAAGAAGACCACGAATGCAGAGATCGATCGATTAAATCACAGAGAAGAAGAAATTATGTAATCGATCGATCGATCAGAGAAGAAGGAGAATTTGGGAGAAAACACGATCTCATAGAGAGTTTGGTAGAAAACACACACAAAAACATTTTACTATGTGTTTTCTAACTGCTCACTTACTTTTATATGACAAGGTGAACCGGGTTTTTTTAAATAAACCGACCGATTTATGGTTGAGCGAGACTTTGACCAAACCACTAGTTGAATCAGAAAACCAACCCTTTCCATCGTTTTCGAAAATTCCGTCCTCCCCCTAGACTTTGACAATATTTAAATGGTAAATGAAAACAAATAAATAAGAATAATAAGAATAAGAATAATGATCCATCCTAACAAACACCCTACACTACTGAAGAAGTACTATAAAGCATGCATGCTTACTGTATTTAAGATAGAGCAAGTACCACACACTACTGAGATTCTTTTCTGCTTCAACTAAATGTAACACTTGTTCACATTAATTCATGAATTAACTAAATTGTTAAATAACATAAATTCTTGATGAAACTGGGCTCAAACTTAATTACAAGTCTAAATCTAATTTTACTAGATCACATTTTAGGGATGTTAACGAGTCAATTCAATCTGATCGTTGACTCTATCAATCAATGATCGTCAGAATATAGGGCTTATCGTGATCGTCGAGCTTCATGAAATTGTGATCGTGATCGGTTCGTGAAATGATCACATTGATCACGAGCTGATCGTGATCGCGATCGCTCGGCTCGTTAAAGCACGAAAATTAACTCTTTTACTATATAAATTTGTGAATCATAAATACAATCTATTACAAACACTGCAAAAAGTAAGATTAACATAAATTCAAAGTACATAAGATAGATTCGAATTTTAATGTTCATATGTTCCACAAGAATGTCATGAGACTCCAATTTTAATGTTCATATGTTCCACAATGATAGTGTAAATGGAAGTGTAAATTATGATTCAGGCTTAAGATAGGTAAATATATATGTGTAATAATAATAATAAATAAAATAAAATTAAATTAATTATTGATCGCGAGCTTCGATCATTTCTTCAAGGTGACCGATTCATGATCGAAAATGACTCGATCATGATCACGATCAAGCTCGCGTTGACCGATCTCGATCACGTCCGAGTTTTGACCGATCTTTATCCGATCAGCTCGATTCCTTAGCACCCCTACTTCAGTGGCATTCAAATCAGCATTGCTAAAGGCTTTGTTCTTTTCGTATGAAAACTCAATAATTTAAATTCTATTCAGTTCAGTTCAATTCTATTCATGTTCATTCAGTTCAGTTCAATTATGTTCAGTTCTGTTCAATTCTGTCCAGCTTTGTTTAGTTATATTTTATACTACAAATAAATTCAGTTCAGTTCAGTTGCATTCAGTTCTGTTCAATTCTGTTCAGTTTCGTTCAGTTCTGTTCAAATGAAAAGAAAATTTTCTAAGTGTAAGCTACGAAATTATTAAAAAGCAGTTCGATTTTATTTTTTTTCGTCTGACAATATTTTAATTGAAATAAGAGAATTTTACGTCCACTACCCCTACTAGACACTCTAATTACGTCTAACCCCCCATTAGTCAATCTATTACATATGGGTCCAATATCTACTTCTTCCGTTGACCAGCTTCTAGCTTACTGTTCATTTACTTTCATCCAAACGCGGCCTTACACTATTTTCTCTACATTTTAGTTTTTTTTTTTCTTTCTTTTTTTCTTTTTCTTTTTTCTTTCTTTTCTTCTTTCCTTTCTTCCTTCTTCTTCTTCTATTAGCTCCAGTGACCGGAGACCGGAGTTGCAGCTCCGATCAATCGGAGCTGTGAGAGCTCCGGTCTGAGCAGAGCTGGCTTTTGATCGTAGCTAACAGCTCCGATCAGAACGGAGAGCTCCGTCAGAACGGAGCTGTGTAGCTCCGTTCAGATCGGAGCTTTCTCCGATCTGATCGGAGCTGTACAGCTCCGATCTAGTCGAAGCTGACAGCTCCGATCAGAACGGAGCTGTGTAGCTCCGTTCAGATCGGAGCTTTACAGCTCCGGCCGGCGAGCTGTAATGCTCTTTTTTATTTATTTTTTTTTATTTTTTGAAAATTCTTTTGGGTTAATTTTAAGATTTAAAATTATTAGGCTTCATTTTGCAATAATATTTGAGGCAATTTTTAAATTTAAAAAAGTTATATGCCTTATGTTGAATTAATATGTGTCAAATTGGTGAAACTAAAAGATTTGAGGCAAATGTGTAATAAATGAAAATTGGAGTTGTTTGGTCACAATCAAAGATGAATATTTGACCAAGGATAAAAATGTATTTTCATTGACTTAGTTCGCCAAAAGTCAAGATCGTGGGTCTGCATGTAATTAAATCGACTAGTGAGGGAGGTGGATGTAATTGTTTGACTAACGAGGGTCTATCTGTAATAAAAAGGACTAGCAAGGGTATTATATGTAAGAAGCCCTTGAAATAAAATGATGAATTTATTTATAGTATAATAAAAAAATTGAGTAAATTTTAATTGAACTAATATGAATTAACTGAATATATATATTTTTTCACATAAAGATATATAACAGCTCATTAGTTGATTAAGGGGTACAATTTTAATCATGAATAATATTTAGTGGATTAAAGAAATTTAAATTTGATTTGAGGTTGTCAACATCTGCACGCGTTTAAGGCGGATACAGAAGAAGAGAAGGTGCATGAACATTTTGAAAATGGAGAAATGTAACAAATTAACAAAATGATGAGATAATTTGCACAGGCTTATGAAAGCTCCTTTACAAGAGGCTAGAAATAATACTACTACTTATTATTAGTGCATCATCGTCATAGCATTATCTCTTTTCCTTATTTGGTAATTCACAATACATATCATGTATTAAAGTTGTTTTATGCTCCTTCCTTAAATGTGAATAGAGATTAACCATAATTAATTTCTGTGGTTTAAGATAATGATTCCTTTTCCATGACAGATATATACATATATTCACATCCATGGTCCCCTAGTTATCAAATATCTACTATCAACTTGCTAAAATGTGGTATTTACTAACACAACGCGACATTTAATTTCGCTCTCTCCATATCGTAACACGTGTATAGTCTGTTTAAAAGTAAATTTATACGGTCCAACCTTTTTCTTTTTTAATTTTTACGGTGGTTAAAATTCACATATCTACCGTGAGGCTATCGATGTAGCTAGGATTAAGGTATGTAGTTTAGGCAAGTCATTTCAAGGTAGCTAGCTAGGAGGGAAAATGACAACCACACCGGAAAAAAATGAATATTTTGGGGGGAGATTAAATCAATGAACGAAAGCTGGCATTAGGACAAATTAAGATAATGTGATGTCATTATTGAGTTAATTCACATTGCTAATTTGGATGGATGTATACTTTCTCTAAAATAATGGTTATTTTACCATCTCTAGTTGTATTACTTTTCCATACACTAAAGAAAAATGATGGCATGTTCATAAGAAGAAGGGATTTTTCACTAGTACTTATTAGGTTTGGTTACTTTCCAAGAACAATTGCATCACAGCTATTAATTCGTATAACAATATATACCAACCTAGCAATTCGTTATATTTCCTCTTAAACACACTATATCTCAATCAATCATTTAAATTTTGAAGAGAATTATTAAACAAAATAATTAAATTAAAGCCACCTTAATTATCATAATTTTAAATAAATAATATTAATCCCAATATATATCTGAGAATTATAACCTTGATTTTCGTCCGCCTTTTTTTTTATACTCTCTTACAGGAAGCTTACTCTCGGATCACGAATATCAGTTATAACAAACTTGGAAGAACATACATGTTTTATGCGTAGTAATGAGAAAGATTCATATGTAACTTTATAATCATGTGTTGTAACTGCCTTTCCGAATGTCTGTTATATGTCTAGTACCGTGAGAATTGTGTGAACAAAGTTTTTCCCATGAATTCAGAACCAACATCTTTTTTCTTCAAGCTTAAATATCTCTTGTTATATTACTTCTCTAATTAATTATAAATTATTAAATATATATGTGCATAATGCATGCATGCACATACATACACACAGCATCACACAAGAAATAGGTATGACCAGAATTTCAAAATATTTCCATTGTTTCAATATATAGTAGAAAAAGTTTGAACTCATTTTAATGCCAAATCTCCAAGAAATGATTAAAATCTTGAAAATATATATGAGATTTAAGCAAAAATTGCTAGTCCATAACTTAGTCAAGATTCCTAGATAAAATTCAAGAGAGTATATCATTTTCCATGTTGATTCCATTGGATAAGATGACATTAAGGATCTTTGAACAATCAGTTATATATACACATGCAGAAGCAGAACAGATGAAGCCATAGAATAAGAACAACAACATATATAATTTCTATAATCCTTTATTGTTCATGTAAATTTCCTATAAAACTAACAAGATCAGTACAAGTAGATTTCTATAATTTCATCAAGTCTACACCAAAATACACTGTTTATGAACCATACTATATAACATGACAGTCAAAATATATACGGTCTCATCATCTACACTAGAATCAACCATATCCGACTCGATCAGCTCCCAAAATACAACGATCAATCACTGCAACACGAAATTGCTCTGTACCTTATATACCCTAATCCCAAAATCTTTGTATATCCCATACCCGATATAATATAGATTGTACTCCTAATACACTACTAACATACTGCATTCAGTCATATACCATACATATGCTCTTTTTTTCCTTCAATAAAAATAAAAACAACAAAATGGAAAATATATATAGTAATTTGAAAAATATATATTATATCTAAATAGTTTTATATAAAACTCAAATTTTTTTTAATCAAGTGTACCAATACTGCTGCTGCTGCTGATGATGATTCTGGTTTTGCTGTCGAAAAACTCCATCATGACCGATGTTGTCAAGCGTTACCTGTTGCTGCTGCTGAATCGAAGGGTTTTGGGGCAGCTGGCTCAGAATACTCACTATCGAGTTGGTGTTGTCATCACTTGTTCTCCCATCCTCGAAAAACCTCTTCGTAGGAGGAGACCCTTCCTCGTTCCAGTAAAGATTGGGAAGCGTTCTTTTTGCCTGGAGGAGATTAGGCACCACAGGAGCCATAAAAGGCAGCTTAGATGAGGCTAAGTGAGCATTCATTGCATCATTACTCATCATCCCTTGATAAAGCATTTGCTCATTGTTCACTAATGAACCGCTGTAGGGCTTTAGCTCAATACTTCCAGGATTAATCGAATTCATTTGTAAAGGTCCTGGAATCGAATTCATCATGTCGCTGATCTCCTCCCTTTCTTGATCAATAGGCCTCTGTGCGTTCGATTTCTTGTATATCCTACAAAGAACCCAATCATCCAACTGCACACAAGAAGTGGAATCAAATCTCATCAGGGTTTCAATCACTATATGTAAAAAAAAGGTGACATAATTAAATAAAGATAGATATACATACAGTGATGGAGAAATGAATAGTATTATACAGTAAGTTGTAATTAGTACTCACTCTCAAAGAGCCCTTTTTGCCTATGTCACATCCAGGAGGTTTAGTGTTTGGCTTGTTGTCAGTGAGTCTGTACTCATGCATGATCCAATTAGTCTTGACCCCTTTTGGTGGTTTACCTCCATAGAAAACCAAAGCCTTTTTCACTCCTACTTTCTGAGTACCACCGGCTGTCAGCACCGGTTTGTCAGTCCCCGTCGCCTTCCAATAACCAGATGTAGCCGCCCTGTTCGGCCGGGCCCCATTTGGATACTTTCTGTCCCTAGGACTGAAGAAATACCACTCTTGCTCTCCAAATATTGCCTTGGCTAAACAACCAAATCATACAAAACACACTAATTAAATTAACCATCTATATTTAAAGTTCCAAATTCTTGAAAAACTGAGACGTTTCTTGAATTTCCCTGAATGTCTCGTAATATTTCAGAAATAGAAATGAATCATTTGTAAACAATACAAAAAATTCATGTTTTTTCTTCTTGGTGAGTTTCAAGAAAACCCTATGTTTTAGAATTTTTTGTCAGTCTCACCGAGGTTTTAAACCATCATCACAACGTAAGCGTGACGTACCTGGAAGTTCCCATGGATCAAACTTGTAAAGATCAACTTCTGCTATAATTGACACTGGAAGAGGGACAGAGGTGGCCTTCTTCTTTAGGTAGTGCACCACCAACTCCTCGTCGGTGGGATGGAACCTGAACCCTGGTGGCAGCTGAGGCTGCTGCGATCCAGTAGACGAATCGGTGCTCTCCATGACTATGTGTTTCACTACTGCAGTAGCTACTAGGTATTGCAAATCAATAATATAAGTAAAGTAAATTTAGGTGTGAATTTTGTACAAGCTTTTGGATTTTGGGAATTTATCAGAGAAGAAGAGCATGGTAGAAAAAAGAAAGAAAAGAAGAGAATGATAACAGTAATAATATTACCAAAAGCTGAAATGTTTTGGTTTGAGTAGATTTTGCTATGTAAGCACACCTTTTTATATGGTATACACTTAACCTATCTGTTGAGGTATAAAAATCACATGAAAAACGTACATACGTATCTACAAGTACGTTAGTGGCTTTGACCAATGAGATCTGCACACGTCACCGGTCGAGGGGTAAAATGGTCTTTTACGTGGTACGGCGTTTAATGTCGTTGAGGAGGGGATTAGAACCTGATGATGACGCGATTAGGAATTGTGAAGTTAAAATTAGGCGATTAGTAAACCGACACGCTATTGATTTACAAGCGAATGAGGAGAGGACACGTGGATGGGGTTATTTTGTGGGGACCCACATGGCATCAGAGAAAGCAACAAAACAAAAGGAGATGTAATTTTGTGTTGATAAGACTTAAGGATAACGTGGGTGTAAATGGGTGCGGATTTGCGGCTCTAATCTAAGCTTATAATTATGGTTGACTGTCGACCTTAATTATAATTAATTAATTAATTAACCTATCACTTTATTCAACTCGACCATGGTCTATGTAAGGTAATTTAGTACTATCACTTATAAAAAGGGTGTTGTTCTCTTTAAAAATGGTGGATTCCATCATGTTTGGGTCAATCAATGGTTAATTAATTAGTTTGTTATTTGTTGGCTCGGCTAAGTCTGGTTGTGGGAAGCACTTGAAGGTTCCGCATTTGAACGTATTTAGGTTTTTATTACATTAACCAGTATTTAGGGTTTACTGGAATATTATTTCAAGATAAGCCATGTCATTCTATAAATAATATAAATAAAAAATGTAGAATTCGAAAATATGGTTTTATCTTTATTATTTTCGAAAAATATTTATTAATTATTAAACATAAAATCTTATGGTTGTATTATCTTAAAATTACTCCTACATTATACAATAAAAAAATATAATAAAATTATATTATAAAAGAAAATCAGGTATATTTTTCTAATATAACTCTATTATATATACTAATCATGTGTAATATATGAGTAATTTGCGGCCAAAGTTAAATAAAAATCAACTTTAAGAAGCTTATTATGGAACATGGGGAGTATATTGTTAATAAAATGTGATTTTCATTGAAAAAAAATACATACTCCCTCCGTCCCAGAACAGTTGCATCATTTTACCATTTTGGGCTTCCCGTTAGAGTTGCACCATTTTATTTATTTGTCATATTTGGACATGTTCATATTAATTTTATAATTCATCAATACATTTTTGTGTTAATATTGATGGTTCAGTAGATAATATCGGACATGCATGTGCAGGGGCTATAATTAGAGACGCTCAGGGAGGATTTAAGATTGCGGGGTGCAATTCTTGGGATGTACTGATGCTTTAACAGCAGAATTATTTGCACTAAATTTAGGATTATCTCTTTGTGAAAGAATAAATTGTAATAGAATTATGATACAATCCGACTCACAGACCTTGATTTCCTCTAGATCTTAACAGGGCACAAGTAGCAGGAATCCATCACAAAACATTGCTGGAAGAAGCACTTAGGACCATTGGAAGATTGGCGGAATCAAAGTTCCTTTTTGTGTATCGTGAATGCAATGGCGCAGCTGACAAATTAGCGAACGAAGCAAGACAACAAACTTTTGGAAGGGCAACAACTTCACCTTTTGGATCGAATCTTTTTATTTGGGAATCTTGCCCCCTTTGGCTAGCTATTCTTTTGTACATTCGGATTTAGTTTCAACGTACTTTCGGTCTGTAACTATTGACAATGCTCCACCCTTTAACTAATGAATGATTTGCTTTTCGAAAAGAAAAAAAAACATCCACTATCAATATATCATAATATTTAACTCTTCTGCTTATTTTCTGTACCAAAAAACAAATGGTGCAACTGCTATGGGACAATGAGTATGTAATTAAATACTCGATGTTTTCACTAATAACCCTTATATTTCTGTCTAATGTTATTTTAAGGTTAGATCGTCTCCCAAAAAACTTACTCTTTTTGAGATTTTATATTTCTTTAATTATATAGTAAATATTTAATACATGTATTGTGCTCCATAAATACCATTTCCTCCATTATCGATTTTTATGTCACTTCATTATCATGTACTCATCCATTTTTTAAATTCTTTATTTTTGCTTTTAGATCGGATATTTAGGAGGCTAATATATTGGGTGTGTTCGGTTTAGTGGCATGACCCACACTAATGTTGTGAGATAAAAGAAGTTTAAAAAAAAATAAACGTAAAAAATCTAAAGATACGTAAACCAATCATGTATTCTATTAGTGCATGTTTGGTAGGGTGGACTTGCGAGGGATTTGATGCATTTTTTTGCTCAAATCTACCGAAATACCATGTTTGGTAACGGAATTTCGGGTCAGGAATTTGGAAAATGTCTCCATGGTTGGGCCCTTGTCCTTTTGCATGGTTGAAATACATATGGAGAGTAGGTATTTGTGAAATCTTTCATTTGGGGATTTCATGTCAAAATTGAAGTTACTGAAATGCCCTCGTCATTAGTTAACAATCACGAGAAAATCACAAATGGACAACGATCAACATGTCGTGTGTGCATACAGGAGTGCGACATCACCCTTTCTTTTAAAACGGTCATAACTCGAAAAATAAAAATATAAAAAAATAAATAAAAATCACCAACGACTTTATTTTTTCGATATCTATAAATATAGATCACTCTTAACTATGTTTGGAGCACCTCATCCCTGACTACTATTTTTCTCTTAATTAAACTTAAGAAATTCAAAAATATACTTTTATATCAATATTACAATTGATATTATCATCATTTAAACACATGACTCCCCCTTATTCTGGTCGTACTTTTCACTTGGAAAGAGGTATTCTGATTTTGGTAACGATTTAAATACTTATAATGCTCGGTTTATGATGTTACTTCTTTTTAAATAATTTGTTTGTGTTACTTACAAGTAAAACAGAATGATGCATTATGTGAGCTATAATTATGATATTTTCAATTTGGAGAATCATGCATTGTATTTTAATCACCATGGAGTTTTCGAATTTCAAACTCAAATAATTATAATATGGAAGGGTATGCTAATAGATGAGAGCGACATTAAGTATGTCGTGCACTGATCTCCAACAACTGGCTTGGCCCTTGAGGAAAAGCCATTGTTGTTCCCATTTCATTCCTCCTATCAAATGTGTAGTACTTGTGGAGGAGCATCGAGTAACTGGATTATAAAGAAGTTTTCATTTTATCCTAGTCGAATCCTAATTGTGTGCATGCATGGCTTTGTTAAATATTATTGATTTTGATTCAAATAATTATTTTAAATACGTGGCATTGGGAAACACACAATATAGTTTAACTACTAGTTTGAATTATGGAAATAGATAGTAGGTTAATGCTAATTTGGGTACATGTAATTGTTGCAGTACATAGAAGTAAAAAAAAAATGAAGCATTCAATTTGAGAGGGAAACTTAAAAATAGCAAATTTACCTATAAGCCCTCAAATGGAAGAACATATTATTTAAAATGAAAGGGTATTATTGTAACTTTAGATATGTAGTTATAACTAATTTGCACAAATAACAAATCCCTTACCGGAGTCCAAAATACGTTCAAAATCCTTTTACAGCCAACAAGATATTTACTTTCAAATCCGTCCAAATCTCTATTTGGAAATTTGCATCCAAACAACAAATGGGGAGATTTGATACACACAAATCCCTTCAATAGCCCATTTAATACTTTTTGCTCAAATCCCTCATTTTCAAATCCCTAATGACGAATTCGAACCAAACACACTTAGAATCTCTTATGACTTTGAGCGTATGATACTGGTCTGAGTCTTATATTTAATAATAATGTATATAATTTAGAGTATATATGATCGGGGCTCTAGGTAATCTTATCGATTGAAGATTATGATTTGAGATCCCTCAACCAAGATAAAACACTTATAAATAGCTAAATAAATACACTCCATAATCCTTGGTGCATCGAAGTTGGTAGCTTGTGTGGTTAGTAGTTTTAGTTAATCGATGTATCTTGGAAGGCAAGCGCTCAACATCTCTAAGCATCATAAGTGAGAGGGCATAATTACTTTAAGGAAACTGTGCAAGCACAAGTCTCGATTATTTTTGGAAAAGGCGGTTTGTTTAAGCCTTTTAAGTTTGTCTTTTTATTTTTCTCCAATTGTAATAGGTTATATCTTTTCATTTTTTGAAGCAAGAAATGTTTTATTAATTATGTGCTATACATGAAACCAAGTTGCACCAAAACGTCCCACCAACCAAAATGGAGCATTACAAAAATCAAAGAAAATCAACTCACACTAGTTTCCACTTCTAAACCAAGAACAAGATTCTTTATTTCCACAATCTATACCAAACCAACAAGTTCCAACAAGATAGAGGTACAAGAAAGTCAACACCGTCAATTCATTGAGGAGAGCAAACCCCATAACCGTTATGACCGTGGCGCTATGTACTTAGCCCCCGTCCCCGTCTAGTATGTTCATCCTACTAGCAAGAGGCCAATATCTAGGGAGTTCGCAATTTATACCACAAACTGTTAGCCAAGTCCAAAGGAAATGAGGGACATATCTTTCATAACAAGTCTAGAGGACTTAGCAAGAAAGAAAAAAGATGATTTTCTCATTTGGACCACGGGACACTCACATAAATGAAAATGGCTCAATCATACCTTACCATCATGAATCGAAATATAGGGCTAGACTAGGGTAAGCCACCCACAAGTACCAATCCGTCTATTCATCAAAAGTGAGATATGCTACCTCTAGCCAACCTCCTACACCCTATGCTCTTTCGGACAAGTGGCAAGAAATTTAAAGATGTGGTGCGGAGTATGAAAGGTTTAGAAAGCCATACCATAATCGACTCAAAATCCAAATACGTTATATCTTTGAATTATTTATTTTCAATGTAACAAAAATTCCTATGAGGGTTGCGTTCGCTGTGGTTCTAAGTTGTTTTCTTTGTGGGATATTGTGGATAGAAGGTTATGGTGGAGTAGTGTATATACCTAGGATTTAGTTTGTTGAAGTTGTATGGCAGGGTGTGTTGCATGGATGTGGTTTTATCATTTCGTGTACTTTCTGGGGTGTTTAATTGGTTAGGAGTTTTGTAATTTGATTGTAATTTTACACTACAAGAAATACCATAAACAGCGACCGAAATTTGCGACGGATCGATCCGTCCCTATTCTTAGCGACGGATCGGTCTTTTTACGACGGATGAAAAAGAAATAGCGACGGATGAAGACAATTCGTGATAATGCGCGTCCCTAAACCCTTGGGACGTTTGAGAATTGCGACGGATGCTTATCCGTCGCATTATCAGTGACGGATGATTCCATCCGTTGTTGTATTCTGCAACGGATGGGTTTATCCGTCTCGGAATTACGACGGATGACTCATCCGTCGTATGTCTCTTTGACCATGGAAAAAAAGAAAAAATAGGAAAATAAAAGCTAGGGACGGATGGATTCATCCGTCGTTTTATTACGACGGATGACTCATCCGTCGCTGTTTAGGGACGGATGCCTCATCCGTCGCAGCCTGGTTATATAAAAAAAAAATACACAGACAGAACAGATCAGTTCACGCACACACAGAAAACACAAACTCTCCGTCTCTCCTTCCCGGCGTGCGTCGGCCATCACTCCAAATCTTCATTTCTTGGCCATTTCACACAAGGTTATAGTCATTTCGAAGCTCTTCCATCAAGGAACAAGGGTAGCTAGTCAATTGCGTGATTCTTTCACCATTTATTCCGCAATCAAAGGTATTAACTTCTAACCCTAACTTGTCTAAATTTGAGTATTCTTCATTCTTTTTCAATTTCATTGAATGGTATGCATTTTAGTAGTATCTATTATGTTATGTAGCTCAAATTAGGGGAGATGCACAAGTTTTGGTTGGTGACTTGATAGATTTGGGATGAATTGGGTATTTTAGGAATTGAAATTTTGTTTTAGTAATTGAGAATTTGATTGGGTTGAATTGATATTTGGAGTATTGAGACTTTGTTTGGGGTTGATTGGAGACCTCTAGAATTTAGTTGTAGTATGATTCGATCGTAATCGGCCGTAATTAGTTGTAATTAGTTGTTAATGAAAATGTATAATATAGACATATCGTAACTATAATGCAAAGCAATTAGTTGTAATTTAGAAATATTATAAGTATAATGCAAAGTAAAAATTAATAATAAAAATGAGTAAGAATTTTGGGTATGTTAGCAAAATATAATAAATTATATATATAAAAATTTTCCTTAATTACACATATCTTAAATGGCAAGTAAAAACCTCGATAAATAGAATGAAATAATACGTTATCAATGAACTAAACTTCGATTGGTCAGGTTTAGCATTCAAATATGTCAGAACGTACACTGAGGATTCCCTTACTTGAGGTTTGGAAAGCCAACTGGCTTTTGGGAGTTCCGCCCAAAGAGTGGATGCCGAGTCCCCTTCATGATGTTTGGGAGTCCTACTGGCGTGACCACCCGAATGTCTAGTGTCGTTCCTTGCTATATCTCTATTGTACATGTTTTATATTCAATTCTGTATGTACTAACACATATCTTTGCTTTAATTTGCAGATGCCGAAACCCAGACTGCCTCGTTACACCATACAACCGGATGAGATTCCACGCACTCCTCAGTCACCACGTACTGAGGGAGATGACACCGGGCCTAGCTCACAGCACGACTCCCCGACTGCTCGTGGGACTCCAGGTGAGTCCAGTAGGGGCTCGAGCGATCCCCGTGACCCATGGGCCCACGTGCCAGACGATGACTGTCCCTACAGATCACCCATGGACGGTCTTCAGTGGAATGGTAGGCCTGTACTCTACCCTAACGGGGACAAGTAAGTATTATGATTTAACTTATATATTTACGTCAAAATGTTGTATTATGGCTTGAGTTCATTACTATATATTACGAAGGTTTGCTTAATGATTGCCTTATTCTTTGCAGGTTATTTGCGGAAAAGGCGGCTCACAACCTAGGCCAGATCATCAGGGCCAAGATGCTCCCACCACAACAGGGTGGCGCCCAGTGGACTACCATCCCTGACCAGTTAAAGGGAGAGTACTTTGAGGAGCTGAGGGTGAGTTAATAATCATACTGCTGGCTGTTTCATAATTGTTTTTTTGTCTTGAGTGGTATGTTACTGTATGTGAGTGGTATGTTACACTATATTTGGGTGTTTGTCTGTACTTGTGTAGAAATATTACTTCCTTCCCAAAGCTCTGTTGTGGCCACTCTGGTACTGCTTCAACGCCCATGGTAGTTCCCTTTACAAGGGGATGGTTAATACCATGAAGGCCAGGCACACTGACGGACTGGGGAAGCCGAGTTGGCTAGGAGATGAACTGTGGGTTCAGTGGAAGGCCTACTGGCCTGATCCAAAAGTCCAGCGTGCGGCTGAGCAGAACGCTTCAAACAGGAAGGCGAGGCCCGAGGATGGGACCAGGAGCATGGTCACACATCGATTTGGCTCTCAGTCCATCGCTACAGCCAACATGAATAGGCTGGTAAGTGTATAATTAATTAACTTTGTGGTTTTAATATTATTCTTGTACTTGTAATATCAGTTCAAACTTTGTGATTTTATACATCATGCCTCTTATACTTTGTGATCTTTTTTATCATGCCTTTTATACTTGTAATTCATGTGTCATTCAGATTGAGGATAACGAGAGTCTTCTCTTCACGTTCTTCACGAAGTCTCAGATGGGCCCTGATGGCGAATGGTTGTCTACTAAGGCCGAGAAGATTGCGGTAAGTTCTGCAATACTTGTGTTCATTAAATACGGTTGATTTCAATAATACTTGAATTCACTAACGCCTTGCACTATTGATTTATCCTTTCAGAAGGACTATACAGACAGGATTAGTGACAAGGACCTCACTGTCGAGGAGATGAACAACATTTTCTTGGAACTGGATCGGGAGGACGAGAAGGGTCGTCGCTTGGGACTAGGGAGTTTGGCTGCTACCACCAGTAGCGCGAGGCATGCGCGTTCCCGTCATCTCGGGAACTCTGCCTCATCACGGACCACGTCTTCTAGTACTTCTTCTGAGGCCGCCCTCAGAGCGGAGTTGGCAGAGAAGGATGCAGAGATTAGGAGGCTGGCCGAGAGACAGGCTGAGCAGGAGGCCCACATCGCTGCCATTTATGCGAAGTTGGGGATGCCACCTCCTTCCTCCAGCGCACCACCACCGCCACCCACTTCTCCATGATCCAGTTTAGTTTTCTTATGTTGTTTTTCGACTCATGAACGAATATTATACTTCCTATCGGATATTACATTAAATATTTATTGTATGAATGATTTTTATTATGATTATTGGATCGTTTCGTTATTGAAAATGCTTTTTGCATTTATTTTTGGGGAATTTATTTATTACGAATATTAATGATGTGTGTAACAGGTTCAATGGTTTTTTTGGTTTGGATTTTATTTAAATATAAAGAATTTGTTAAAAAAAAAAAAAAAAAAAAAAAAAAAAAAAAAAAAAAACAAGCGACGGATAACTCATCCGTCGCTAAAGTCCTGGTCAGACTACTAAGCTGACCATGACTTTTGCGACGGATGAGTTATCCGTCGCAACACGGTCAACGAATTATCCGTCGCTATTCCGTCGCTAATCCGTCGCTAATTCGTGACGGATCGTTGATTCGTCGTTAATTCGTTTACGACCAATGTATTTGCGACGGAATTCTCATCCGTCGCAATATTTAGCGATCCGTCGCTGAGCCTAATCAGCGACGGATCGCTTATTTTCAGCGACGGATGAGTCCGTCGCTGAACATCAGATCCCTTGTAGTGTTAATAGTATTCTCATACTTTTTTTATAAGCGATAAAGTCAAGTACCATAACTTGGGCAGCAAGAATAAAAGGTTGTTGCGAGTATTTCTGTAGCATGAAAAACATCTGGGACTTCCAACGGTGATGGGTAAATCGAAGAAGTAAATTTGGTTGAGGGAGCGTATTTGGGATAAGGTTAGGGGTTTTGGGAATAGGTTTCTTTCGAAGGCCGGAAAAGAAGTATTAAGTAAATCAGTTATTCAAGTAATTCCTAATTATGTGATGTCTTGTTTTAAATTACCGGATGTCCTTTTGTCTGAAATTGATTCCATTGTTGCTCGGTTTGGTGGAGCGAGGGAGATACTAGAAAAATTCATTGGCATAAGTGGGATTCTTTGTGTGACACAAAAAGAGATGGGGGTATGGGGTTTAGAGATCTTCGGTTTTTCAATTTGGCCTTACTTGGTAAGCAAGTGTGGCGGCTTATTCAGTATCCACAATCCTTATTGAGCCGAATTTTGAAAGCTAAGTATTACCCCTTGTGCGACCTTTTTGATGCTAATCTTGCGAGTAATGCCTCTTTTACTTGGAAAAGCATCTTCGCTTCCTTGAATTTGGTAATGAAGGGTGTTAGGTGGAGAATAGGAGATGGTTTGAATGTGAAGGTTTGGACTGACGATTGGATTCCTCGTGATTTTTGTATGAAACCTATTACTCCTGATTTGCATAACCTTCCTGACTTGACAGTTGCATCTTTACATACTGATTTTATGTGGCCAGAAGAGCAGGTTAAAGCCATATTTTGGGAAGATGATATCCAGTAGATTTTGCAAATTCCTCTTCCGTCGACTAGTTAGCAGGATATTCGCATCTGGCATTTTTCTAACAATGGAATTTACACTGTTCGGACTGCCTACCATTTGGCAAGAGATGTTAGAAAACGGGAGATGCAGGGACGTATTGGAGGTAGTAGTACTGGGAATACAATGAACTGGAACTGGATTCGGGGGCTCAGCTTGCCAAATAAAATCAAAATTTTCTTGTGGCGTGCTTTTAAAAATTCCCTCCCTATTCTAAGTCGTCTTGAACAACGTGGCTTTGATGTTATTACTTTGTCCTGTGTGTTCTATTTTCGAGCAATCTCTTATTCATATACTTCGTGATTGTGATTGTGCGAGATTGTTTTGGGCTTTGTCTCATATTCCTTCTTGTGTTATCATGATTAATCATATAGAGGTGGTCGACTGGTTTCACCGGATGCGGGATAAACTTAATCGGGATCAGCTGGTGTTTGTGGTGGTGGCATGCTGAAGTATATGGCATAATTGAAACAAGTTGGTTCATGAGCGTGTTGGGTACGAGGCAGGGGACTCTGTTTTATTTGTCCAACAGTTTATTGAACGATTTCAGGAGAGGCAAAAATTTTGTTTGCAGCATCACGAAGTCCTACTGCTGCTACTGAGAGCTGGAGTCCGCCTAATGGCACCGTCATCAAACTGAACTTTGACGCTTCCATCAACACAGTTCGAACAGGTGCAGGGATTGGGATTGTAGCACGGAATCAGCTGGGCCAAATTATTTGTTGGCATCACATATGGAGGCCACACATACTCAACCCAGAAATTGCAGAGGCCTTGGCCGCATTTTATGTTGTGCATTTAGCTCAGACAAAGCACTTTTTGGAGGTGAATTTTGAAGGTGATTGTTTACGTATTATCCAAGCTCTCCAGAGTGTATCCGTTTGTTTTTCTTCTGCCGGGGCTATTGTCGAAGATACCAAGTCTCTAGTTTAGCTTTTCATTCTTTTTCATTTTCTTTTGTTAGACGTTCTTGCAATAAGCTAGCTCATCTTCTAGCTCATGGTACTGTCGAGAATAATTTTGGCTCTTCGTCTTTACCCTTTGATAACCCGGATGTAACTTGAGTAATTGAGTTTATGAAATATAGTTGATCTTTTCTCAAAAAAGAGTATTTCCGTTGTAAAGCTTTATAAGCGATAAAATCAAGCTTTTTTCCATAAAAAAACGAATACTTTTTACAAGTGAAATTGAACTTTTTAATAATTTTTTATTTTTTTGCCCGTTCAGAAAAACAAATTGTAGTAAAACTTAAACCCCAATTCCCCAAACGATACCCGGGCCTAATAGAGCATTGTATTCAATATTCATTAACGATATTGAAAGATCATGTTAAACAAATGGTACTATAATGAAGGCCCGGAAAACCCTGAAGTTGTCTCCAAATTGAAATGGTTTTTTTAGGTAAATTTTCCATAATTTTTTTTTTAAACGGCCAAATAATATTAATAATAATAAAACGAGCATAAGGAATGTTTGGGGAGTTGCAACGAAAGAAGAGCAACAAGGTACAAAGCTTCCTTATTGACAAATAAACCTAGCCAAAGCAACACGGCCCGGCCTAATCTAGATGAAACAAGGAACTTCAACGCTAAGAAGAAGAGCGCTCAAGACAACACCCAATCTCTACGAGGTAACACCAATCAAGTCTTGAGAAGTAAAAGCAACCAAGGTAGATAGCTAGAGCCCAAGGTAACCAAGAACAACAACGGAGGAGAAACAACTTCGCGAACAAGGAGCAACCTCAAAGCCGATGAAATTTTTCCTTAATTAAGTTGATGAAATTAATATGGCGAAGAATATAAGCGATGTGTCTTGATCAGTCAAAACAAAAATTATTATGAAGATTTAATTAAGCCGATCGAGAGTTCTGTGAACTACTATTGTAAAGTTGAGTAAACAGTATACTATGATACGGCTGAGATTTCGGTTCAGTCTTAAAGTTGAATTGATTGTATTCAATTCTATGTGTCTCTTTCGTAAAACTAACTAATAACATTATAATAATTTTGATCAATTGCGACCCATCTTATTTATTTACGATTCTTATTCTTTAAGGGTCGTAAATTTTCAATTACGACTCTTATATGATTGTTTGTAACTCTTAAAAAGAGCCGTATAAATACGAATATCTAGCTAATCAATAAGAAAGAGTCATAAAGGAGTCATAACTAAGGTGCATAATAATAAAGTCACTCAAAGTTGTTTGTTAAGGTAACTAGTAGATGATTCTATAATAAACTATATATTCGCATTCATCAAACAGACTTATTTTGATTAAACAGTCATGAAATATAAAATATAAATTTAAATTATAAGATGAAAACACTTTATATATAAGGTGATTGACAATGTGATTCTAAAAACACGCTAGTTATATCCAGTAAAAAGACGAGATAGGCCGTGATCCATGACTAAAGATAGTTCATCCTTGAATAGGGAAGGAAAGTTTATCTGACAACTTTCAAATGGTAACGAGCTATATAACTCTAAAGTAAAAGAATTGTAATGACAGATTCTAAGCAAAATCTGCATGCAATTATCTCTAAGAAGATTTTATATATCTAGCTCTATGATATATCTCATGACTCATATACTTGTTTATCCACAAACATATTAAACTTTTGGATAAATTTGTTACCGAATGATGGTCCAGGACTTACGGTCCGCGCGTGCTGTAGTGACTGCATATACTTAGCCAAATTTTGCAGTTGCAAGAGCAGGGGCGAACCCAGTACAGTTATTTAGAGGGGGCAAATTTTTTTCCTAACCCTTAATAAAAATAACACACAAAAGAAAAAAATAATTAGAAAGAGTTTAAGATTTAAAACTTTAAAACGAATAAATATAGAGGGATTTCAGGCCGAAGTATGAAACAAATAAATAACTAGAAGGTTTTGTGCTATTACGTGAAAATTGGTCTTTCAAATGGGGTTGTTACTAATGACTAGAAGCTTTTGTGACAAAAGTAAAATAATTTTAGAAAAGTAGAGATGAAACAATACATATTTTGTTTTCAACTCACCAAAATAATTAAATTCGGTACTTACTCTTGGGGTATTATAAGATCTGTTGACAATCTAGTGACTTAATGGCACTTTTATTAAAGCTTTTTCTATTGCGCTAGGTTTCACCGATAATAATTGTGTTGAACTTTATGGTTTGCTGCATGGTCTTCGTATAGCTTTACAACTTGGTATTTCTTCGCTTGAACTTCAGTCTGATTCCATGTACGTTGTTTCTTGTGTTAACAGGAAGATGACTCCGACGTGGAGGCATCAGCCTCTGGTGCAGCAGATTAGATCACTTCTGGAGCAAATAGAGGAATGGCAGCTCAACTTTGTATATAGGGAATGCAATAATACGGCGGATGTTTTGGCCAAGTTTAGGCCGTGGTTTGCTTAGTTTGGTACCTACCGGGATAATTTCCAATCAGATAGTAGCTAGTCCATGTAGGAACTTTGTTAGTATCTGGGATCTATGTCCCGAATGGCTTTTCGTGTATTTGCATCAGGATTTGAATAAGTGGTGTCCCCGTACGGTTACGTGCCGGGATGACCTCACTGCTGTAACTCCTCTATTTGCTTAATGATATTTTGCGCTCTTTCAAAAAATTTTTTGAAGATTCACAAAATTTAGAGGGGCAAAATAATTTTTTAGTGGTGTCAAACATACAATATACCAATACAGAATTTGAGAGGGGCAATTGCGCCGCTCATGGCTTCGCTGTGCAGAAGTACAAGGACAAAATATTGTGATTGATTATTAACAAGCAAGGATTAGTCTAATCAAGAGCATACTGGTAGTTGAGATTTCAACGTTAATTAAATTATTATGTTACTGTTTGTTCATGAACACTCTCATCTGAGTTCACACCACATATTAACACAATACCACTCTCTCAATCGCGTTCAACTTCTAATTAATAAAGTCAGTCAAGATTGATCATTAGATGAAATATCACAAATGGCAAAAGTAG
Organism: Plantago ovata; assembly: GCA_028274465.1. Taxonomy (NCBI): domain Eukaryota; kingdom Viridiplantae; phylum Streptophyta; class Magnoliopsida; order Lamiales; family Plantaginaceae; genus Plantago; species Plantago ovata. The sequence goes on from CM051455.1 coordinate 57,959,078, forward strand.
TACTATTACGTCAAAGATATTCATTTAAAGAAATTGAACGAATTAAGAAGAAAATTTAGAAGAATATTAGTCAAACCCATTGAGTAGTCTAATTAACTTACGCCGCCTACTGCTCGTATTTTATTTGTTTATCGGAAAAAAAAAGAAAACAAAATTGCATCCAGACCCTCTTAAATTTTCTTATTACGTTTTAATCCCTCAGAGTTTTTATTTTTCTTTTCATCCACACTCCTTGTTAGAACAATATAATTACATCTAACTCTACGATTTTTGACTTTCTACGAGCTAAGACCTGGAAAAAATAATTTTTCCCTCGTTTCAATTTCGTATTTTTGCCTGAGCCAAACAACTTAAAGTTGGCACGTGATGGGCACGTGTAGGGTTAGATGTAACTGAATTTTTACAACAAGATAGTAAAATGTAATAAAAACTTACCGTTGGACAACAGTAAAAACTAGTAGTTGGAATTCAAGTTTGGACCTATTTATACCCATTTGAAAGTGAAGTTTTGTTACTCTTACTTCCTTGCATCAACTATATGCATGTAAATATGTCTTCTCGTATGTTTAAAAATGAGTGATTCGAGTGTTCTTCGTCCATTTTGTAAGAGTGCTAGGTGTCGGAAGCATAATGTTCTATGTGTTAGAAAATGGGAGATTTTGTTGGAGATGTCCAACGCATGGATGGTCGGAATGGGGTAACGAGCAAGAAAATGTTCAATTCCAACAATGGGGAGAAGTAATTCAACCGAAAATGCTATGGCAATTCGGTCAACCAATACATCATGAACAAGTGCAACTAAGTGAAGAAGTAATTCAATAATTAAGGTAAGAGCCACTACCAGCAAAAAGGAGAGCTGCAAAAGTCACATCACCTAAGGAACACAAATATCATAGACTGAGGCAACTAATTTGGCTCAATCCGTTTCTATTAACTATGTATCTATTTGTGCAAATTTGCAAATTATTCAAGTAGAATAAACTCCAGAGATTGTATTAAGTTTCATTACATAATAAGCTTCAGAAATCCATGAGACTTGCATGAAGCCTCCACGGACAGACCTTCAGTGCAAACAAGAAAAGCAAGATAAAACTTGAAACTGTGAAGTATAATGCTTAGCAAAGAAATGAACAATATGTAAAAAACTAAATTTATGCCTTATTCTTGGTTGCACAATGAACAATTATCCTACTCTTCTCATTCCTCCTCTTCCTGACCATGGTGAATGCCACCTTCAAACATGCTCCTTGATTATTTTTCTCAGTTCATACGCACTAAAAAATATTTGCCCAACTTCAAACTCTTTATCCTCAGCATCATAATTCTCCTCAAATTCTCATCACCTCCTTTCCAGCCTTCTTCAGGAGCAAAGTTAGTCTCTCCCTCACTTGGGTATTGAACTGGCACACCATCATCACCTCCATCAACAATAGTTTCACATTGGTTAGTAGCATCATCACCTTTATCACAACACATAACAAAATACTACTATATATTATCACAGTTCACAAAATGGAGCTTAAAAAGGGAAATAAAAATACAGTACATACCTTCATGGTGCTCATCATTCTTACGGTTGTAGTCATCATCAGAGTCAAAACCCTCATCCCTTTTAAACCCAATGAGTGCATCCTCATCCTCATAGACATTGTCTGCCCTTGGCTCATCAGTCTCTAAGTCCACAAAGGGCTCATCATCACTGTCTTACATCATCCCATCAGTGGGAGCATCTTCCTCCTCATCCTCAAACTCCAATTCACTCTCAGACTCAGTCTCAAGCATGTCTTCACCAAAATATTCACTCCCTTTGTAATTTTAATCCTCAGCCTCATTACCCTTAGCCCCATAAGAGAATAAAAGCCCCCGAGAACTGTCAATCACTATGCCAATCCTCCAAAACTGCATCATCATCCATGTTATCATTTCGATCAGTTTCAGTAGCATTCTGAGCACCAGGGGGAACCTCTCACCCAATGTAGCATAACAAAACAACAAATCATTAATCATTCTATCCCAATTGACAGGAGGCTCATTAGGAACCTTATGGACAGGATGAAGTGGAGTATAACCCATAGGTGACCTGAGAATGTGTACAACATATGAGGTTTTTTGGCCAGGATCATTGTGTGAATATGAGGCGGAGTTTGTGGTAAAGGCTGAGAAGACTGTGTAGGATGGGTGGAAATTTATTATCCTCAATCAATTCAATAATATCAACAGGTGATTTGGGCACTACTTTGGGGCCTTTAGGTGGAGGTGGCTTATTACCCCTTGGCCTAAACACTCTTCTCCTAAGTGGTGGATCATGTAATGGAATAAGATAAGGTAGATCAAGATAATCACTCTGCTTCTTATTTTTTTCTTTTATTGTTTTTGCTAGGAGACTCTTTTGCTAAAGGTTCAACAACCTCATAAAATAAAGTAAGTTCAATTTCATGAATCTCAAATTGTTTTCAAACATTAGTGTAACATGATCATCATTCAGTATCTCTATTTGCTCACTAGTCTTATAAAGATCATCTTTTACATTGAACAGAGATTCATCAATATCTTCATGCATATCAACTTTCTCTACAAATATTTATTCACATCTTCTAAGAGTTTCTTGTGAGAATACGTTTTCGAATCAACATCCATAACAATGTACAGGTCCTCAACATGGGTAGTGCGGATATTAAACTTCTCCTTCTTCTTCCCCATTAGTCAACTGAAATGCTTATATAAAACGCAGAAACACGAATCAGAAAAACCCTAGTTTAGACATATTGTCAAAATTAAAAAACGGCGACCATAATACACATACCCGAGTGATATACTAAGCATAAAGAACAAGAAATCATGTAAAAAAAAAAATTGAAAAAAAACTCGTACTAACCTTCAAAAGCGTCACCTTTTTTAATCGACCACCCAAACTCAGCTCGCCCACAATGTTCGACTAGCGAATATATATACATACTAATTAATATGAGCTTTAAACAACACGATCATGGTGAATTTTGGTCAGAATTGACAGTTGCAGAGGAGACGTAATATGAAGGGAAGACGGTTTACAGGAGAAGAGAAAAGAAGTAATGGGAAAATGAATTCCAGATGTTTAACAAAACCCAAATATGTCCTAAGGCTGTGTTTGGAGTGAAAAAAACGAAAGTGGATTATAAGCCAGTCAACAACAGTTGCTTAAAATGGGGATGGACGTATTTGTTCAACTAAGAGGAAGAAATACGCAAAGTTGATCAGCAACAGGGGAGGGTAATGTAATTTTCCAAAATATCTTTTTTCAATCTAACTCAATTCAGCTATTTCAAGAGATAATTTCACTTTAGTACCCTTGATCACCAATTCTCAAATTAAGTCCTCTTAAATCAACAATTACAAATTGGGAAAAAATCCACTTTTTGAGTTGACCAAATCCAAAATGTAAAATTTTGGTTTTCAAACCAAACATGCCCTAAGCTTATAAGTTTTAAAAATAAAAAATTAAACTAAAATATAGAAAAGATAAATAATTAATTAATTAAAAAAAAAACTTGGTGGAACATTAGCTCCACCATTAATGGCGGAGCTAAGCTCCATCAAGTTTTCTAGTGGAGCAACTGGAAAGCAGCGACTCCGCCAATTACAGGAGCTTCTGATCCGCCTAGATATGGCAGCCCCGCCATTGATCTGGCGGGGCAAGGTCCGCCTAGATCTGGCAGAACAGAGCTTCGCCATTAACATGCGGAGCTTCTGCTCCACTAGGATCTGCTCCGCCATTAACAGGTGGAGCTTTCTGCTCCGCCCAGATCTAGCATAGCAGAGAGCTCCGCCATCATGCAGAGGTTCAGCTCCGCCATTAATGATGGAGTTGAAGCTCCACTTTTTTGTTTAAAATTTATTTATTTATCTATAATTATTTATTATTTTTAAAATTCTTAATGAATTTTCTAATGATTTTTTAGTTTATATTAAACGTTTTTACTAATTCTTCTTTTTTTAAAGCTAAGGCTGTTTGGTTTTTAAAAAAAAATTCAAAAATTGAATTTAGTCAACTCAAAATGTCCAAATATGTAATTGGAATGTTGTAAGAAGTCCTGTTTCGATATTGTTGATCTATGGGGGATTAATCCGTGATTAGAAGCGCTAATAGGGTACTTAAAAGTTATGGACCCACTATTTTAATTTCTTTTAGGTTCAGTTTAACTTTCCTTAATTGTTTATTATTCTAGTAATAATATCAAGGGATTCAAATTCAGTAGATTTAGTTAAATTTAATTCAGTTCAAATTTAATAAATTAGTTGAAATTCACTTCTAGCTAGTCGGAAAAAAAATTTCTAACAACCGTTAAAAGAACTAGTGATTAATATATCTTTTCTTTGTCTTTAACTTTAGCGGTGAGCATAATTGAAATTGGAACGAATCGCTATTATCGGTTTCGATCAATATCAGACATATCCCGGTGCAATCTTCGCTCATTTTCGAGATTTATGGTTTGAGCCTGTTCCTTCTAAAACCATTATACCATTACATATTATGACGGTCTGAACTGTAACTGACCGTAATTCTTTTAGAATTATTATTATTGTTGTTGTTGATGATATGAAAGTATGCCCTAGTACGAGCCAAGACGAACTATGATAATCTTGAAGAATGAAGTGCAAAGAAGCCTACGTTATGCCAAAGGTTTGTGAAGTACCTCCGAACCTATCTAATATCCGGAAGATAATTGTGTCAGCAGTAGGTCTCCAAGAAGATCCCGAAGTAACCTTAGAGCTAAGAAGAAGAGAAGCACCGAATCATCCAAGCCCGAGACAGTCGAAGTCAGAGAAGTCACAATCTTGTATTACTCATAGACAGTTGTAAAAGGACACATGTCACTAGTTCATTAGCCATTTTACGAGTTAAGAGTCCTATATAATGGCTTCTTAGAGAATACCTTAGTGAGGTCTTTTTGGGGCTTAAAATCCCAATTAAGCCCAAAAAATCCTCAAATTGAGGCTTTTTTGGGGCTACTATTTAGTAGCCCATTAAAAAAGGCTACTAAATAGTAGACCTCAATTAAGCCCGAAAGTATATAAAAATAATTATTTAATTATACTTTTTAGTATAAAATGTAATAATGGAGTAACATGTGGCACATAAGACCCACAATGAAGTCCTAATTAAGCCTCAAACCATTGGAGGCTTTATAATTTCGAAAGGTTTTTTTTTTGGTTTTTGACTTATAAAATTAAAACCCTAATTAAGCCCCAAACCATAAAAAGAGAGAAGAAACAACAAAATACATAAATATAGAACTTAGAACAACAAATAGATATAGGTTACTCAACAAGCAATATTGAAATTGTACTACTATGTAAATTCACCACAAGAAATAATAAAAGTAGCAAGCATGGTGGATCTTCCGGCCACCTCCACACTCTTATCATTATTCTTCCTGTCCTATAGTTATTATATTACTTGTAAATATATTGTATATTCCAAACACACATACTCCCTCTGTCTCAGAATATTTGCACCATTTTGTCATTTTGGGCGTCCCGTTAGAGTTGCACCATTTTATTTCTTTACCATATTTGGACATGATTATAATAATTTTATATTACATCAACACATTTCTGTGGCCACAAATTCACAATAAAGTAAAAGTAACTCTCACTATCTTTTTTTCTGGAAGAAAATTTCATTCCATTGTCAATAAGTCCAACACCAGTTACAAAGAGCCCAAGTCTAATCGTAGGCCAGCTCAAAACAGAAAAGAATAAAGCTACTGATTAAATCCTAGGTACATAAAAACATTGTGCACAAACTGCCATCAGTTTCTAATCTGTCCAACACCTCCCCAAAGCTCTATGCACAACTTCCCGCAATATTTGATTCAGCCCCTTTGTTGTAGTATGAAAAATTCGATCATTGTGTTCCATCCAAATGTAGTAAACAAACTCAATCACGAGAACTTTAAACACACGTTTCTTGGGATGTTTACCCTTCAATTGCACACTCAATGCTTCCAAAACATGTATCCAGCTTCCTCCAATATTAGGCATACCATACCAAGATAACAATGCTAGCCAAACCTTTTTAATTTCAGCACAATTAAAGAGTAAATGATCCAAAGTTTCATCATGGGTTGCGCAAAAAATGCAAAGTGGATCAACTTCTACCTGGAATCTCCGTAAACGATCTTTGGTAGCCAAACGCTGCCACAATGCAAGCCAAAGACAAAATTTAGCTTTCGGGGTAGCACGGTTGTTAAGAATTAATCCTTTCCAATGGACATGGGGACTCTCAGGCCTGATCATCAGATAGGCAGCCTGCATATCGAATTTAATGGCAGTGATGTTACTAAAATATGTCCAGTCTCGTCCTAGTCCGTCAACATGCGAATTAGGGCGACCCGGACTCTCTGGAGTACTAAGAAACTGCGAGGATGCTTTCCAATGCGAGTGACGATATACCGACAGGTCGCTCCCTCGAGTAAATTGGCACATCCGAAACCATGCACCTTTAAGTTCCTAATATATCCGGGACCAAGAGTCTATGGGAATTGCCTGTAAAGGTCCTAAGGGCCAGGGTCATAAGGGCGCATGCCGGAGACCACGTACAGTGTCGCATGCTTCCGGTTTCTATATCCAAGGTCTAATACTTATGTATACGGGGGACCACGATAAAGCATCTGGATGTGTCACTCACAACTAACTGCATAAACAAGTGGATAAGATCAAGGAAAGTATTTATCCTTACATGATCATTGGGCCACATCCATGACTGTCAAGGTATAGCCTAGCAACCATGTGTGTGTGGAGACTTGGCGAACTGTTGTGATGGCAACGACATGCGCTCCACTGAGGCCTATGAAAGGAATGGTTCCCATAGAGAAAGTTAAGGTGGAAAACACATTAGGGCAATACTCTCAACAACTTCACTTCAAAGGTACAACCTTGAGTCTTCTTGGTGGGAAGCTCAAGACAACAACAAGAGTTCATCTTGGAGATATATGCTTCATCACTGTTATACTCACTAAGCTCACAATCACACTTCACGTACACACACTCTACTATATTCACAAGGTCGGCCCTCAACCACCTTCAAGTAAAGTCTCATAAACTGGTTTGACCACATGGCAGACCGGGCAACACATGCACACCCCCCACCCACACGGGTAGATATTGCTCGAGGGAAGGACGATCGGAGCTCAGGCTGGGAACCAGAAGAGCGGGGAGTCAGACTTGAAGATCCTAAGGTCAGACCGAGGCGAGGCAGCTCAAGTCAGAAGGCAAAGACGAGACGACATCTGGCGCGGAGATCCTACAACCATCAGCTCCATCCACCGGAGTCACGGAGAGCGAGTTATAGGCCATTATCTATTTTATCTCCCAAGGGAATATCACGTCCCATCATTTCTGGCGCCGTCTGTGGGAACCGCCACAAAAAGATGGTTTCTAAGTTCTTTGCATTTGGCGGAACGGAGGAGGCAAGGACAGAAGTAGAGTAAGGAGGTCTTGGAAACAGAGCACGAAAAGACGGAGAATCCATCATTGGTTGTAGATCTGGTCTCAAACAGCAAAAGGAAACCTATTTCAGGTACTCAATCCTATTTAATGATGTCATCCGGAGTAAATGGTTCTGGTTCATGCAGTAGATCTAGAGTATTTATTGATATGAGTCGTAGATCTGGAGTGTTAAGTCCAAATACACAAGACCACTTAAATGCTCATGATGCCCCCTATTACCCCCATATTGATTCTACTGTTGCTTTGAATGAGACCATGACTGAGGAGGTTATGGGTGAAAAGGCCTTAGATGATAATGATTATTCTGATTGTTGTTACTCTGGGGATGGGGAATTTGATGATTCTATTTTGAGTGTTGATGGGATGGATGAGATGGGACTTTTTGAGGATTTGCCTGAGGAAAACCTGGAAAGGGAACTCGAGTTAGCCCCAGACCCACAGACTCTACCAAATGGACCCAATCAACAGCCACCTACTCCAGATCTACCCCCACAAAGTCCAGTTTTGTCAAACCAAGAAAACCAGATCCAAGAAACCCAACTACCGCCTCCAATTGAATCCAACATACACCTTTTCAACACCCTGGTCGATACTAGCAAAGGAAGAACACGTGTGATGCATCCGGTGATGCAACCTGATGGCAGGATGCTTGGAGTACACTTAAGGTTCTTTGATCAAGAAGAGGGAGATCGAGAAGAGGAAGGGAACCTGTTTCAGGTTATAAGCGAGGAGGAGTCCATGAACGATGAAGACATGGACCTAGAGGGATATCGTAGTGAGGGCCAACAAGAGGCGACCGAAGATCAACAACTGCTCTTAGGACAGTGTGAAGATTTGAGCCACAGAAGTACCGAGTTGCAAGGGGAAATCCGGAGCACGGAAGAGGCGATTCGAGCGCAAAGGTTGGAATATCCGGATGACCAGGCAGTGCCAATGGTGGAAGATGTTCTTAGGCCTTATTATGGGCAAGGAGATCCAAGGGAGCATGTTGACCTGTTTGCTACAAAAGCCAGGAGCCAAAATATTCCTTGGAGGCATGCGTTCCGCAGTACCCTATGGGATAAGCCCTAGCATGGTGGGATACATTGCCTAACAGAGAGGTCATGAGTTTTTGGGAAATGAGATTGTGCTTCATCTACCAATTTAGTGGTACCATTCAAGGTGCACTGCCCTTACAAAGCCTAGAAGATGTAATACAGTCTCAAGAGGAGGATACACTGGCCTTTTGTTCAAGATTCAACCAAGTGGCCAGATTGGTGGATGACCATGAGATAATATACCGCTTGAGATATCTGTGCAGAAATACGATCAATGCGCACTTGAAGCAGTGGATAAGGGACCATCGTTAAGATGTGCAGTCAGAACAGAACTATAATGGTATTCTCAGAGCATTTTGGATCACACAGAGAGCCAGAAGAAGGAAAAATGTGAGTTGATATCGCATAACGGATGAGCCGTCGAGATTGGAGAGAATCACACATACTGAAAGGATAGCAAGGGAACAAGTTGTTCGAAGAGCAAGAAGAGCTCCACATGAAAGGAGAGGGCCTAGATACGTGATGAGAAGGACCTCGCTCAGACCTTACCCAATGAGATTCAAAGAATACACTCCCTTATGTAGTTGGAAGGTGGAAATCCTCAAGGAGATAGAAAGGAGAAGTCTCAGGATCAAATGGCCAACTGATGTATTGGGACAGAACTCGAGATCAGAACCAGGCTACTATTGTTACTTTCATGAGTTATGGGGTCATGATACAGAAGATTGCATCGAATTGAGCACAGAGATAGAGCACCTATTGAAGAAAGGCCATCTACACGAGTTTGTACAAGTGCCAATCCCAAGACGGTCTAGCAAAACTTGAAGAAGTTACATCGGTGGAAATGAAGCCGCTCCACCACCAAGGAGGCGCATAAGGTGGATTCCAGCGACCATAGAGAGACATCCAGACATCCAGACAACCAGTATGAGACCCAGATGAGGGAAGAAAACAACCATATCCGGAGAGGCACAATGTATATGATATCAGGAGGACTAGCGGGAGGATCGTGTGATGCTGAGAGAGCCAACACCATGTACCATGTCACGATAGCCGGAGCACTATATGAAGTTCCGGATGCCAAATGAATGAACCCGATAACCTTTGATGACAGCGAGGTTCCCCAAAGGAGCTTCAGCTTCACTGGAATTTAAGAGCCAGATGTGCCCCTGGTATTGGAACTAGACATAGGAATGTCACGCGCCAAAAGAGTCCTAGTGGACACGGGCAGCTCAGCCAATGTGATACTCCTAAGCGCTTTGGAGAAGATGAAAGGCAGTATGGACAAAATTGTAAGAGAAGCCAGTTCGCTAGTAGGATTCGGAGAAAAAAAAATCGATACAGTAGGAACAATTGACCTACCCGTTTCCATGGGAAGGCACCCGAAAAAGATCACACGAACAATCAGATTCATGGTGGTAGATATCGACTTCGACTATAATGTGATCTTAGGAAGACCAACCCTCAGAGTCTTCAAGGCGGTGTCATCAACGCTGCAAAACAGAGTCAAGTTTCCAACACTCAGTGGAACAAGAGAAGAAATTGGAAGCAGAAGAGAAGCATGGGCTTGTTACTCCACATCGCCCAAGTCTATGTCGATACCAAGGCTTGCCATAGAGAAGAAGCAAGGGTTCAGAAGCTACTACCCAAGAGAACGGGAGTAGAGGGTGAAAAAGCTCTCACCAAGGGAAGAAGGGTACGTCACTCGGAGAGAAGCTAAACACTTAGAATAGATAAGAAAAACTTGAAGAGTGTAATAGCCTACGACCGGTATATACATTTGTGGCCATGAAGTAAGTCCACAATTTTCTATCTATCTATTGTAATGAAGACTCCGAATTAGTTATCCTGACTAAAGGAGGAAAAGCGCAAATCGATGATTACTCTGAAGAAAGTAAAACAAGTAATAAGGGCAAATATTACTTGAACAAGAAAATATATTATAGATGCTAGAGGGGAAACTAGTAAAAAGTATCCGAAAGTACAAGCTACACGGGGCGTACCCCAGAGAAAAGAAAAGGGTACAACAAAAATCTAAGCAGGAAGCAAATCTTCAAAACCACGCTCTTGATCGTCCGAAGGAGGAGCACCAGAAGGACCAGAAACTTGAGGCTGTGGAGGAGTATCCCGGCGAATGTACCAAGGCAAAGCCAAATGGTCTCGGACCAGAAAAGAAGGAATAAAGTGCAAGCGACCCGTGCCACTTGAAGAAGAGCCCGACAAAGAAGCACCCCGACTCTCATTCCAAGCCAGACATTTCTCAGCCATCTCCGCAAAAAGTTTCGGAGCCCGTTCATGCCCAACTAGGGGAAGCGAAATTTCTAACCGTTCCCGCTTGAACTCCAAGTTCATTTCGAAGGGGGACAAGTAGCAGTAACCCAAGGAATCCGCAAACCATCCCGGAAGGCGAGGACCTCCATTTTAAAACCGGAAACATTCTGTCTCTGAAGCCACACAAGCAACAAACTCATCCCTGGCCAAGACATCATCAGGAGCATTGGGTCCTCTGGTATCAACCTCACCACTCCCAAGCTTCCAAGGTTCGATGCCATTTGCCACCAAGTCCAACTCCGGAGGCACTATCCCGAAGGCGGTCAGCTGATTCACATTGTTGTCGAAACCCACCTGGCGAGCAGCATCGTACTCCAGAGACCTCTAAAACTCGTAAGAAGGACTGTGAAGGAAGTTCTCTACTGCCTCGTGCCGGCTTCTAGACATGCCATAGATTAAGGCACGCCTGAATTTCAGGAGCATCTCCATATTGCATCGTTCAACATTCTCAAGAACTCTGATTCTTGCCCTAGTGGAGCCTAAATCAGAAGTTTGCTCAGACAAAGCCTCTTGAAGCGAAGTAATCTCCGCCATCAACCTTTCAGCCTCCTCATCCCTGGCTCTAAGTGGTGCCAGTTCAGATTGCGCCTTGGACAATTCCTCGCGAAGAGAAGGAAGCAAGACAACCTCCTTCTCCAATTCAGCAACGCGAGCAGTTAAATGTGGATGCTCAGCCACCAGATGAAGCCTTTCAGCCTCTGCCCCAGAATTAGCAATGGCAGCTGACCGAGCAGCTTCCAGAACAGTAAGGAACTGTCAAAACAAAGAGATAGTCAAAACCTACGAAAAGGAGAAAGCAAAAGAAGAAGACATATGCAAAAATAAGGAGTTCATACCTTGTCACCGAAGTTCTCAAGAATTTAAAACCTACCAGAGACAGGCAGAGACTGCATAGACGCAACCTATTCATTCACATCGAGGTTGGAATCAATGCGCTTCCTGTTTAAATCGGAAGGAAGAGAACCAGGAAGATCCGCATGCATAGAGGAACCACCAACTCCCAACATTGGATTGAAGCCAACATCAGTAACCGAACAATGCGACTGGTCATCCAGAGGGACATCAAATACCCCAGTAGGAGCAAAAGACAGACCAGACAGACGAACGGATGATCTGATTCCTGAGGGATTAGGATTTGGCAGAATAGATCCATCCAAGGAGGTCTCAATCCCATCGGAGGACATGGAAGCCCCACAAGAAGACTCTTCAGGAACACCGGAAATTCTTCCGGGCTCACCACGAACTCCCTCAGAATTCAAAGAAGAGGACGCTTGGAGAATGGAGGAACGGAGGACAACGCGGCCACTGACCCCCAACAAATCAGAGACTTCCTCGGAGGTCCTAAAAGATACTGCATCCTCGGAGGAAAGAGATGCCCATTAATGAGGGTCCTCAAAATAAGTGTCACCGAGCCCACCCAATCCAGGAGGAGGAAACACTAGGAGATCGGTAGAGGACGATACCACCCGGTCAGAGGTACTCAAGAAACTGTGAGAATCCCCCAGTCGATGAGGGGAAGGTTCCTTCTGAGCACCCAAGTCCCCAGTACCCAAATTGGATATCCCAAAGCCTCCTCCACCAAGATGATAAAGAGGGCCCGAAGCGATAGTAGATCCAATTGCGCTAGCAAAAGACATGACTTGAGAAGTTCCAGAATCTATGAAGTCGGAGCATCACGTAACGGAGGAGAAACCAGTGTACGAAGAAGGAACCTATCCCTCTGGCCGGAAGCAGCAGAGGAAGCAACCCGAAGTGACTGCATGCGAGTCCTCCTTAAGTCAGACATATTCCTATCAAGCCAAAAACCTACAAACCATGTAAAAAACAAGTAAGTAAAAGATCAACTCAAGATGCTCATTAAAGAAAGAATTTTATACGATACAGACGACGTATATATGTGCCTAGAAGAAGCCTATTACCAAATTCCTCGGAAGAACCGAGATCATCCTCAGGGCAAAGCCCGGCTAGATTAGGCAGAGGAGGAGAAACTAAGGAAAAGAAAGGATAAGTGCCTGAGTATTTTCTTCGTTGAACAAAGTCGTTGTACCAGTTTGGGAAAGGCATAGAGTATTTAGTAAGGACGCCTTTAAAGAAAGTCATCCGGAATTTATCAGGGAAAGGGTAAAAGGAAACACCCGGAGCGACAGGTTTATGCCGAACGTAGAAGTATTCCCCAAGCCACTTAAACCTAAAGTTAGTTGGGGAGCCTTCTAAGAAGCCGGAGGAACCGTCATTTTGGTTGAATAGGATCATGTGTTTGTGAGATTTGGATAATCTCGGAGAGAAAAGAAAGCAAAAGTTGGAAAAGAAGGGTTGGGTACCAAGTTTTTTCGTAAAAACCCCAAAAGAAACCAAAAAACCCAAAGCCAAGGGAGTTAGTTGGAGGATAGAAATCCCAAGAATTCATAAAATTCCCAAAAGAGTTGAGGGTAAGGAAGCCTCACTCCCAGCTCAAGGGTTTTAGTGAAAACGGAGATGCAGGATTCAGGACAGTTATAAAACGAGTCATTCGGACCAAAGATGATGATTTCCAGGTAGTCCGGAATATCATATAACTCCCCAAGAAGAGGTATATCAGACTCCATAAGGGAAGAAGGAGTAGTGGGGATAAGACCGTCTACGTTAAGTTCGCTAGAGCTGTTATAGATGTGGATTTCGGAAAGGGGTCGGCTGTATTTAAACTTGTAGCTCTCAGAGGAATCTACAGGAGTAGGAGCTAGAGCGCCCAAGGGAGAAATTCGAGGGAGGTGACGCACATGGGATTGAAATTCGTCTTTAGAATTGTCTTGAGAAGAAGGCACAGAATTAGGACTGGCAACTTAGGAATTGCTACGGGAAGAATGAGGACTAGCGGCTTGGGAGCCGTCAGAAGAAGAATTTGGACTAGCAGCTTGGGAACTGCTTTCAGTAACCGTCGCTGTGGACTAGAAGAAGGCACAAAATTTGGACTAGCATCTTGAGTAACCGTCACTGTGGTAATCTTCAGACATCCTACGACAAAAGAAAAATCGAGGAAAAAATACGTGAAAAGGGGAAAAGAAAAAGAGGATTCTACCCAAAAAGCCCAAAAACCTTAGGCTAGAAAACTCAAGGTACCTCTAGGATGGCGCTACGTTTTGAAGGAGCATGGGAAAAATCGACTCGGAAAGGTTCATCGGAGATAAAAAATCCGACGTCAAAATTCTGAAGATTTGGAGTTATCCAGTTTAAGTTCAAACAAATAAGCTTTGAAAGGAAAACGTTTCGGAGTCTAGAAAAGCATTTTTAACCGAGTTATTTCCAAAAGGAAGAACATTTACCGCAGATCTAGTAAGATGCATAAGAAACGATGCAGAAGCAAGAAAAACTGAAGGGAAGTTTAAAAACTTACTTTAGGATTCGACCGTGGAAGAGATAGAATTCAGGCTATTGCAGCGGCAAAGGGTTCGACTTTTTGTCTAAAGGAAGAAAGATCGACGCCGATTTTGTTTGGAGAAGTAAAGGAGAAGATGATAATCCTTTTGGAGAATTGAGGTTTTGATAAAGGAAGTAGTTGAATGGTTACCTATTGGTATTTATAAAGGGAGAAGATTGAAAGGAAGTTGAAGCGACAGTTCACTGAACAGGCGCCTAGTGGAGGAAGCGTGCCCGATAAAAACGCGTCATGGGAGTCGTGCCATTTAATTTGATTCAATCCGTTCCATTTATTATGAAACCATCCAACGGTCACTACTCGATCTTGGCAAAAGCCAAAGTAATTATTTGATGCAGATCTCAAGAGACGCCGCTTCGACACGTGTCGATACGATCAAATTCAAAAAGATGGAAACAATTTGTATTATCTACCTTAAAAAGGAGAAAGATATCGCCTACAAAGGTAGTGTCAAAGACACACTTCGGAGAAGATCTATCCGCTGAAAGCTCAACCACCGGAACAAATCCAACAAACTACCGGATTGATGAATGTGTATTTTACACTTTCATACGAGTCTTTTTCACCTATTTTAGCTATCCTCTATGTTAATTTAGCTATATTTTAATGCATTTTATTAGAATAGTGTCACGTTTCCCTTTAGATTTTATTTTACAGGTTTTGGTTGAAATTCGAGGATTTCGGGGCAATTATATTGAAGATGACAAGGAATTGGTGTTCCAAAAGCCTATTTGGAGTATCTGAAGGTTTCCGGATAGGATTTGGAGTCTAGGGGCCGAATCTGGAGGTTAGAAGGCTACTAGAAGTCAGAAACCGAGTCCGAAAAGGGGAAGAAATCCAAAAACGCGTCGAAAACGCGGAATTCCGCGAAAAAACCGCCGGGCGAACCGCCGCAGATGTGGGGCGAACTGCCGCACACCGAGCGAACCGCCCGGTGTGTGGGGCGAACCGCCCCACAGTAATTCGAAGCCTATATATATAGTTGCTCAGTTTTCTCCGAAAATCATATCTTTCCAGACCTACTTTCTCACCTCTCTCTGTAGTTTTAGGTAGGGACTTTCCAGAGCCTGTTCTGGGGGTCCGTAGCTTAGGGAACTCTTTTTCATAGCAGTTTGGAGCTCGTAGGATCGCGATTCTTCGGAGATTGACAACCTTCGGTAACTTTGTATCTTACAGTTTTATTCTACTTATTTTATTATATTCTTTCAACATGTTTTCTTCTATGATTTCTGTTGATTGCATGCCTATTATGAGTAGCTAAACTTATCGTTGGTGGTAGTATGTGAATTCTTAGCGAAGGGAAGGTAATCATGCTAATGGCTATATCGCGCATTATACTCCGTGTCATTGTTTTATTTCGTTGATCAGGCACAACCTAAATTCTCGTATGTTGTATTAATTATTATGCACAATTGGACCCTCGTCGACCTATTCGCGAGTTTATGTTCGTAGTGTTGAATAATTACGGAACACAATAGGACAATAATGCTTGACTTGTCAGACCCATTATCTTCGTAGTGCTTAATAATTGCAACAAGACACTAGATTGATTCAAAGATCTCTATGCAAGACCGAGGAATTTATGCATGATTATCGACCCGTTATGCTAAGAAGGATCATACTATCACCAATCTCCATTATCTGCTAGAAACCCCTTTTGCTATCTGTCTGCTGTTTTATATTCTCTTGTTAAATAGATAAAGCTAGTTATAGTCCTGAGAGAACGACACTCGAGTCATTCTACTGCTACACTACGGTTTTCATTGTAGTTGTGGATTGCCTTTGGCTAAATACAAATATTATTTGCTGAATTCATAACCGACAAATCCGCGTTCATCACGGATCCCACTCAGCATTGAGAATCATCTCCAAAGTACTGCATTGGCATGCATTCACGACATACATAAAAGCATCCTTATTATTTATAGTTATGTCTTTTTGAAAAGCAAATAAAAATCTCGAGCTTCGTTTTTAAAGGAGTCTAGTGTCTTTAATTTACCGCATTGTATCATTTGCACAACATCATTCTAGCATTAGTAGAACTACATTACCCTCCGGGATGTTGGTTTTATAGCCCACATGGACATTTCTCTTCATCGTCTGCGGATCTACGTCTTCGGGATGACGACTGATTAAGCCTAGAGGCCTAACTTCATGGGAATGACGGTAATATACCTAGAGGCCCCGGCATGATGGCCAAGAGCCTAAATGCCCATTTTAGGGATGACGGTCATAAGCCTACAAGCCAGGATGACGGTAATGGCCTACCGTAATGGGATGACAGCCATAAGCCTAGATGCCAAATGGATGACGGTAATGAACCTAGAAGCCCTGGGATGATGGTCATATGCCTTGAAGCCAGGATGACGGTAATGGCCTACCATAATGGGACGACAGCCATAAGCCTAGAGGCCAAATGGATGACGGCAATGAACCTAAATTCCCGAAACCAGGATGACGGTAATGACCTACCGTAATGGGATGACAGCCATAAGCCTAGAGACCTTCTTCAATTAAGGATGACGGTAATGGCCGACCACAATGGTATGACATCCATAAGCCTAGAGGCCTTCTACATCAACAAATAAGGATGACGGTAGTGCGCCTATAGGCCCGGGAATGAAGGCCATGAGCCAGAAATTCCCAATGGGATGACGGACATAGGCCTAGAGGCCCCTCTGCATGTGCGTCTCGTCATTTCCTCCCCTTTCAACTTTTAAACCTTCATTGCATGCATTCATATCATTTGTATTATCCTAGCCTTTCCTCCTTCCGGTACCGATCATCAGTGTCTGCAAGGCCACATCCTTGCATTCCAAAATTTATCAAAAAATCCTTGATACAAATACTTCATTTTAGTGCTTTGAGCTACTTTCTCAAACCACAAAAAGGGGGGGAGGGGAGAGATAAGATATTTTGATAAACAGCGGAATGGAAGGTTAGTTTAATTTGGCTCGGCATATGCATCGGCAACTTGTACATGTACCCTAGCTAATTCAGTCGCATGATTAATAGCAGGCGGTGCGAGATATCGGCTCGGCATCTTCATCAGCAAATTAGCTATCGGTCGCAGGATCGATAGCTGACATCATTGCATCCGAGCATCTCGGAGGATTCAGCAACAAAAACGCTTCTACCGAGAACGGTTACAGTTCGAGGGTTCGGAACATAATTTTTCATTGCATTCGAGCATCTCGGATCGATTCAGCAACCATAACCATAGTTTCACAACTATCTTCTTCTAAGATATTTGGAAACTGGGGGACATATGATGTTTCTAAAATATGTACAGTCTCGTTCTAGTCCGCCAACATGCAAATTATGGCGACCCGAACTCTCCGGAGTACTAAAAAACTGCGAGGATGCTTCCGATGCGAGTAACGATATACCAAGAGGTCGCTCCCTCGAATAAATTGGCACATCAGGAACCATGCACATTCAGGTTCCTAATATATCCGGGACCAAGAGTCTATGGGAATTTCCTGTAAAAGTCCTAAGGGCCAGGGCCATAACGGCGCATGCCGGAGACCACAGAGTCGCATGCTTCCGGTTGCTATATCCGAGGTCTAATACTTATGTATACGGGGGACCACGATAAAGCATCTGGATGTGTCACTCTCAACTAACTGCATAAATAAGTGGATAAGATCAAGGCAGATGTTTATCCTTACATGATCACTGGACCACGTCGATGACTGTCAAGGTATAGCCTACCAACCACATATGTCTGTGGACACTTGGCGAACTGTTGTGATGGCAACGACATGCGCTCCTCCGAGGCCTATAAAAGGAGTGGTTCCCATAGAGAAAGCTAAGGTGGAAAACACATTAGGGGAACACTCTCAAGAACTTCAATTTGCAGGTAAAGCCTTGAGTCTTCTTGGTGGGAAGCTCAAGGCAACAACAAGAGTTCATCTTGGAGATATATCCTTCATCACTATTATACTCACTAAGCTCACAATCACACTTCACGTACACACACTCTACTATATTCACAAGGTCGGCCCTCAACCACCTTCAAGTAAAGTCTCATAAATCAGTTTCACCACACGGCAGACTGGGCAACACATGCACACCCCCCCCCCCAAACAGGTAGATATTGCTCGAGGAAGTACGATCGGATCTCAGGCCAGGAACCAGAAGAGCGGGGAGTCAGACTTGAAGATCCTGAGGTCAGACCGAGGCGAGGCAGCTCAAGTCAGAAGGCAAAGACGAGACGACATTCGGCGCGGAGATCCTACCACCATCAGCTCCATCCACCAGAGTCACGGAGGGCGAGTTATAGGCCATTGTCTGTTTTATCTCCCAAGGGAATATCACGTCCCATCAGACAGCACATAGTCGATCCCAAGCCATTTCTCCCTGCACTATCTCCCTGCATTTTAAAATTTTCTTACAGAAGTAGGAAGCCTGAACTGGAACAGACATCTCCATCACTTGCCGGTCTTTGATATAATATCCATGAAGCCATTTGACCCATAACTTATCTTCCTTTTTGTTAATGGCCCAAAGAAGTTTGATAAAGGAGAGCTTGTTCCAACTTGGTAAATGATACAGCCCCAATCCACCTTCTTTCCTTTAACGACAAAGAAAATCCCAAGATATCAAAACTCTTTTGCGGTCACCAACTTGACCCATCCAACGAAACTTACGACAAATTCCTTCAACAACCTTCATAACTTTTTTAGGTAGGTAAAATACTTGGCACCAATAATGTTGAATGAGTACAAGACACTTTGTATAAGTTGGACCCGTCACCCATAACTTAATATCTTCGTCGTCCAATGATTCACACGTGCAAGCATTTTTTCAACCAATGGTTGGTATTGAGTTATAGCCAACCGTTTTACATTCAAATGGATCCCCAAATATTTGAAAGGCAACCCCCTTCATGCAGTTGACTAGTTGACTATAAGCCAAAATTTGCGCTTTAACCTCCAAGCAACTCTCACTATCAATATAATTCAATATTTAACTCATCACCTTATTTTTTGTGCCCAAAAGCAAATGGTGCAACTGCTATGGAACAGAGGGAGTATACAATTTAGTACTAGTATATAATCATTTAGACCAAATTTCACCCAAATTAGGGGAATTTACATCTACCACCCCTAATTAATGTAGAGTTTTTATTTAGGTCCCTGTTAAATAAAGAATTACATTCAAGTTCAAAATAAAATTTTATTTTTGACATTTCAAAAATGTTCATATTCAATATATGCTTCCCAAAAAATACCTTATAAAGTTTTATTATTTTCATTTTTATTCTTTCTCATTTTTCTTTTTCTTTTTTTATTTTTGTTTCCTCTTTTTTTTCATCCATCCTCTTACTAGAAGTAGTTAACAATTCCGTCACTGGATTTCAACACGGTATCGGAGTTGTAACAGCTCCAAAATTAGAGCCCTTAGCTATCAAGTAAGAGGAAGGAGAGGAAAAAAAAAAGAGAAAGAAAAAAGAAATTGACCCATAAATTATTATTATTATTTTAAAAATAGGTGCATATTTTCTGATGATTGTGAGTCTGCTATTTTTTCTGTATAATATCATACTAGCTGCTCATGTTGTTTGGGCGCTCTGTTTCGGTTTTTGTCTTGGATGCTTGTATTTTTGTTGACTTTGATTGGCTCGTCATGCTGAGATCTCCTTTTCGTGATTTGTTCCTGGATCTGGGTTGGGACATCTTCAAACGGTCACAGTTCCCTAAACTAGCGTCGTTCTGAAATTCACCGAGCTAGGTCTTAATCAAAGATATTTTGTTTTCGTGCTTCTGGACTCTTGGCTTACCGCTCGGGGTAAGACATACTAGATGAAAAAAGTAATTAATGTTGGAAACTTTCGGTGTTCATACGGGAAAATGTGAGAGTTAGAAGATGAAACAAGAGAGTGATAACAAAATGAACCTTGTACATTAGCATTGCAAAAATACTACAATATGAAGATATTTACAAAGTAAACTTCCCTTTCTTTCTTCACGCCACAGAATGTCATGTCTTCAAGCAACTTCGACATGGTAACGATCAACAATAAATCAACAAGATGGCGAGTAGAGTCGATGGTTGGACCATCTCTCCTTAAGATAAATACTTGCCCCGCTCATGGTGCTTACGGAATAATGGAAATCTGTCTCCCAGGATAAAACTACTCTATAGACGACTAAGGAGCACTCCGATAGTCGAATCTGGCGAACTTACGTTGAGTATGATTGAGTGCAAAGAGAAAGTAAATGAAAAGAAAAGTATCAAATGCCTTGGATTTGTGTTTGGAGAAATGAATCTCCTTCTCTATTTATACTTCTCAAAAGATTTCGATTGAAAGTGTGCAAACCCTTCAGAAAGGCTTCAATGAATAGTCACACAACTATTCATTAAGAGTCATACACTTTCGAAAAGCAACCACTTCACCAAAAGTCACAAATGCTCGCTGGTATGGAATAAATACGAACTGCTTGCATCTTCTCACCAAAAGACGTGTTGGTCTAGTGGTAGAAGTGCACGCCTACTAACCAAGAGGTGCCATGTTCAAATCTCAGTGTTCACATTATTTTAATATTGGACTTTTGTTGACCTTTTCTTTTTGGAAACATCGTGAAAATCACGGATTGATATACACTAATTCAAATGGTTTAGTTGTGCAATAATTTCTCATTTAACTTGAGTAATTATTTACACTAAACCCAAATGAATTAACACATTCCAATAATGTTACTTGCATATTTGGTTCCAAATTCAAATCTCATTGCTTTTTCCCCCATGAATTTTAGTACAACGGACCCAATTGTATTTGAATGACTTAATTCATTCATGTATTGATCGACACACTATGTGCATTATTTTAATTTTGGACTTTTTTTTACCTTTTCTTTTTGGAAACATCGTGAAATCATCACGGATATACACTAATTCAAATGGTTTATTTGTGCAATAATTTCTCATTTAACTTGAGTAATTATTTACACTAAACCGAAATGAATTAACATATTCCATTAATGTTACTTGCATATTTGGTTGCAAATTAGAATCTCATTGCTTTTTCCCCCATGAATTTTAGTACAACGGATCCAATTTTATTTGAATGACTTAGTTCATTCATGAATTGATCGACACACTATGTGCATTAATCACCTTTCACCACAAGGGATTTTAGTGACTTAACGCCTTAGTGACATCCATTTCAACAAACGGAAATACAAATCGTGGAAAACTTGTTTCCAACATGTTGGGCCCAAATGACCAATAAATCGAACGAATTGAAAGCTCATTCGTTTCACTAAAATTCCCAACAATCCCCACAAGAAAGGGAACTGATGCACATGCACTCTTTCGACGAGAAGTGATAGCATCGGGGTCGATAGCTTCCGCTTTGAATCTCCCTAGTGAAAGACGTTCGGATATACTTGCCACACGGTGGACCAGTGGCCTTGAACCGGTCGGCAATTTGTTTATACCAAGACAAAGATAATTCACACTATCACAACCCTGTACTCGTTTCAGGTTCTTATGGTATGTCCGTTTTGGCCGTGGACAGCTCTTGGTTTCTCATAAGTGCTTTCATTTTAAGCGGCCCATCTTTGCACTTAGATAGGTGAATCCCAACAAGGACATCCTGCCAATGTCCCACTTGACCCATGTTGAGCTCAAGTTTGGAATTCATTAAGAGTTCATAAACTCACCCTTTACACTTTCTACCGGACAAAACTTAGTGTCTTACGCGGGAATGGACTTTGGAGTTATAGTCACAAGTGACATCATTCGAAGTGATCTTAATTCTTAGTGTGTCAAGCACACTCTCGAAGCACTTAACTGAATTCATACCGCTTAGTTTTCCACATTTAACGAAATTCTTGGGATCTCCAGTCAGTATGGTTGGGTTTCCACCGTACGATTTCTTGATGATGTGGGGTTTACCCAATTCCCCTAGACAATCAGTAAGTCTGATCTTCCATGAATGCTTTTTGTTAGCGGCTCCGCAATGTTATCTTTTGATTTCTCAAAATCCAAAGAGATAACTCCCATGGTGATCAACTGCTTCATGGTATTATGTCTATGACAAGTGTGTCTAGACTTACCATTCTAATTCGTACTCTTCCAAGTGTAGTTTTACTGTCTCAGTAAACCGTTTACTTGAAGGCACGAATTCCAAGACACACCACATCTCCACCAACGGCAAACATGTTCCTCATTGTGAAATTGGTGTTCTTGTGTTCGAATATCCAGTTAGCATCATTTTATTCCTCTTATACAATTGGATATCTCGAATAGAGAAGATCATATCTGAGCATCTGCTATAGGTATCTCAATACCCTATCCAACGCTGTCCAATGATCTTGGCCCGGATCACGCATAAATCTTGCCAACTTGTTGACCGGGTATGTCAATTCCGACCGTGTACAATTTAGAATGTACATAAGTGGGCCAACGATTTTTCATACCGTCCTTTGCTATGGGTTTAAACATGATTGTTTGCAATACTATTTGTTCATACTCAACGCCTTCAGCGGTGACCGAACAAAACATTGAATCTCTTCAAAACATCCTCGATGTAATGAGATTGCGAAAGTGCTAACCCATCAACATTCTTAGAAATCTCAATTTCTAAGATCACATACTATATGATCATACCTTGACGTCAACAATGTCTCCAACATATTCTTGATCTCCAAGATCTCCTCGGGACAACTCCCAGTCATGAGCATATGATCGATGTAGAGACAAATCATTATGGAAGGTTTTGAATCTTTTTTCACGTATATGCATTTGTACTACTCCTTTGTAGAGAAATCTCGAGATAATAACACATTATCGAATTTCTCTTTGCCATTAATTTCAACCCGTACCTCTATTCACAAGATGACAAGGCTTGTCTTCTTATCCAAATAGAATACCACTCGGGTTATACCATGTACGTTTCTTCTTCCAAATCGATATTTGGGAAGGCTACCTTAACATCCATGTGAGGTATCTCAAAGTCATGCAAAGTTGCTACGACAATGAACGCTCTTATGGATGTTATCCATATCACGGATGCGTAAATAGTTCCACTTTTTTCCTACTTTTGTTCACAACAACATTTTCTTGCAACCTAGCTTCGAGGAAGATCAACTAGTTGCCAAACTTGATTTTATAAGATGGAACCTATTCACTTTCAATAACATCCTTCCAAGAAGGTGTATCAATAGACAATTCTTGTCTTCAAACATTTTCTACCAAACAAGGTTAGAAAATAAGGATCAAATATTTGTTCTTTAGTTTCAATGCCATGTGTAACGACCCGGCCCACTAACGGGCCGGCAAGGTTACTTATGGGCGCTATTCGGGGTGATATGCTGGCCCCACATACCAACACGGGTTCTAATCCGCGCACTTTGTCCTCACTCGTGCGCACACCGAGAACTTCCCAGTGGGTCACCCATCCTAGAATTGCCCCAGAGCAAGCACGCTTAACTCTGAAGTTCTTATAGGTGGATTCCCCAAAAGAAAGGTGCACCTTGTTGACATGAGTAGCGTTCTCAACCCCTTTAGGCCTCTGAATTTCTGGGGCGTTACAATCACCCCCTCTTAAATTGCGCAACGTCCTTGTTGCGCACTATCCCGAGACCAACCATCCGTGCAGAATTCTAGAGGTGGCCCCTACGGGCTCAAGAGGTGGCTCCCACCGTCGGTACGGTGTAGCACTTTGCCCTGTATGGCACTTAGTTCCTGCAGTTCTGGATAGTCCCGCTCTGATACCAAATGTAACGGTATCGGTTTTTAAAAACAAAATAATTTCTTGAAAAGAGAAAAGTCCGAAACAATTTTAAAAATAACGGTCGGCAATAAATGCCATAATAATATTTGACGCGCACGGCGCTAACAGAATCAAATAAATATCCAACGGTAACTTAGAAATCAAAAGAATAACAACTATTGAAGACAGTGAAAAGTTTCATCTTCTTATTTTGAAATAAATTCCCAAAGACACCCCAGACCCTTCTCTCAGTCGCTGGCATCCTACTCGCGTGCATTCTCAGTAGTATCTGGAAGGAAGGAATTTTGAAAACAAAGAGAGTGTGAGATAAAGGATCTCAGTGAGGTTCTAAGTTGACAAACAGAAAGTAAACAATTTTTGAAATCAAAATCCTTTTCAGCAGATAATATAACAAACAGAACAGATAACAGAACAGAAAGACAGAACAGATAAGACGAAGTCCGTTGGTGCAGCCCGCCTTATTGCTCCTACTCCCAATAGCCCTTATAGCTCCCTCCAAAGGGTATACAACTCCGGACAGAAACAGAAATCCCCGTGTACTTTGGGAAAACAGAACCTACGACCCTAATAGACCTCAGCGACTTCTGCCTCGCGCCTAAAAGGGATTAGACTAGGCAATAACCAAGCAAACCCGATAGTCCTCTACTACCCAAGCCTACCTAGTTACGACCTAATCGACCGGTCACACAGAAACAGACAGAACAGATACAGATACAGAACAAACCGATAATAATAATCAGATCTCGAAACATCGAGAATTGTTCCTGCAGAAGAGTTAATCCAGAACAGAGTCGCAACAAACAAAGATAAGTAAATAGTCATACTTAGGGCTTAGTTACTTTTACGCGGAAGCATACGGTATAACAGAATATATAGTAATAGATACAGATTGTCACATAGCCTTCCAGTTTTTCGCAAATAGATAGGTTTTGGGGTGAACACTCACCTTGAAGTTGATTGAACTTAGCACAGATTCGGAAAGCAGCTACGGAACAACGGATAGCACGGACCCTAAATACCTTAAGTAGGAACGGAAAACGAAACGATAAAGAAGGTAATCGGAGAAAAAGTGGTGAAGGTGGGGTTTGAACTCGGGACCTCTATGTTAGTCACACAACCCTTAACCAACTAATATAGAAGACAACTAGTTACATCACCAAGACATAAAACAATTCACTAGCTTTTAGAAAACACTTTTTTAGTAATATCAAAACAGTCCTCAAAAAGAAACCCGATTTAACAGTTTAGTCCAGGACACATGAAATTACCATTTTACCCTGAAGCAAAAACTACAGAAAAGTCCTTTTTCAAAAAACATAAATCACATTTAAATCCCACCAGTTTAAGAACATTACCATAACACTTCCCTAAAAACGAAACTCTCTTAAACTAGTCCACAGTCAGTCAACCTGGGTCAATATAATCGCAAAAAGGTCCTTTAAAATTTCCAGAATTATCAACACGGTCCTCACAGGTTCTAGTCAAACCAAAACAATCCACAAGTTCTCAAATCATTACTCAAAAGTCCAAGTCAGTCAATAAACGAGGTCAATTGTCCAGATTCGGTCAACATGCGTAAATCAAGGTCAAACAGTCCACAAACAACAACATTAGTATCGAAAACTATCCTAAGTCCCGATTCTCAATTCAATTTCGAGGTCAGAGGTAAAACAGGGGCAAAATTGTAAAATCCAGGTTCGATTCAGGGGTAAAACCGTCAAACGCAAACGCAAGATACGGACTGAAAATTGAAACGACCGGGACTACCTTGCACGCGCGGGCTGGAGCTCAGGCGCGGGCACGGGCGCGGACTGGGGCTGGGGCGCAGGCACGGCACAGACAAGGGCACGGCACGGCACGGGCGGGAGCGAGCACGGGCGTGGACAAGGGCACGACACGACACAGAGCACGGGGGTGTGGGCCGGGGCACATGACTAAGTACGCGCGGGATGGGACTGACGGCGCCGGAACAAAGCAAGGACGGAGCTGGGCGGTCACGAACCGGACGGTGTGAGCACAGGAGCCAAAACGGAGCAACACACGCACACAACCGGGACTGGACGGCACCGTACCGGAACGGAGCACGCGAAACAGAGCGGGAAGGTACTAAAACGAATAGTAGAAATCAACGAACTAAACAACCGAATTAAATTCTCATCCGAGATTCGAATCAACAAACGAAACGGAGACTTACCGGACGAATACAAAATCGGGACCGGAGAGGGGCGAATCGGAGCAGAGCGGAGCAAGGACGGAACGGAGCAAAGCTAGCTGCGCGTGACGAATAGAACAGGGCCGGCTGACTCCAGCTGAACGGAGCGAACAGGCGGCGGCAAGATCGGGACGGAACGAACCGGCAGCGGCACGGCGGGACCGAACAGGTGTGGCGGCGGGTTGCAGATGGATGATGGAATGATGAATGGTATGTTCTGATGATGATAATCCGGTGGTTGAGATGAAGATGATAATGGTGAAGAAAACTAGAGAAAGAATAGAAAAGGGAATATTGTGTGTGTGCGTGTGGCTGCCAAGGAATGAGGAAAGAGGGAAAGTAAAATGGAATGGGGGAGTTTTAGGGTTAGGGTTTAGGTTAGATTAGTGGGCCAGCTGATGGGCCACGAAAAATGGGCCAGATAATGAAATTGGGCCTCAATTCAAATTGCTAGTTGATCCAACGAAACGAATTACTGCTACGCGAACTATTAAATGACGAATTCGATTGCGTGGGAAAGAAATTAAATAACTATCAAATAAATTAATTTATTCAGGTAATTAAATGATTAAAAAACAATAAAATAAAATACGGGGTGTTACACTCTTACCCCCTTAAAAGAAGTTTCGTCCTCGAAACTTAACTAATGCGAAACTAAGGAACGTGGAACGAAGAAACGAGAGTCTTCAACCTCAAACGACGGATGAAAGAATAAACTCGCAAGTCAAAAGTTAATAAAAGTTGAAACTAGCCTAAAGGAAACAGAGCCTACCTCTACAACCAAACGCTTCCGAGTAACAAGTCCTCAATAAGCCGGTACCTAATCTTCAAATGAATCTATCCTAGCAAAAGAGGTGCAGTTCACTAAACAAACACGACTTAGAAGAGGTTTGTCCAAACGTGTGTACCTTTTGCCACATTTGCTGACAGAGCCTCACGCCCAACCATGTTATAGACTCTTGGCTTGGCCTTGGCACTACTTCCTTGATTCCTTGAAGCGGTGCCTCCAGATCTTCCTTCTTCCAACAGGGAGTTGCGTCGCGGACAAGCATTGATCTTATGCTCCTTGCTTCCACATGTCAAGCATACACCTTGCTTCCTCCAACAGTTCTTCTCCCCATGAGTTGTGCCTCCGCAGAAATTGCAATTTCTTCGAGATGGTTGTTCAGTACTTTCGGCCACATGACGAGATCAACTTTCCTGTGGGCGGCGAGAATACTTTGATGGGGACCGACGACACTTGCCATCCTTGCTACTCCGGTGATTAGAACTTTTTTCCGAGATCGTTGGGGTTCAAGGCTCTCGAGTTCTCCCATACCACTTTCTACCTCAGCAGCTAACTCTACTGCCTTAATGTAGGTGGGCATGTCAGTCCCGAACAGGCTGTAAAGGATATATGGGTTCAGACCCTTCACAAAATGGCGAACCCTCTCCCTCTCGTCGTTCTGAAATTGCGGTACGTACTTCAGCAGTCGAGTGAACTCGGAGTCGTAATCGGCAACATTCATTCTTCCTTGCACCAAGTCTTGGAACTCGTCTCTCATGTTCTCGCGAACTAGGCGAGGCACTAACTTATCCATGAACTCCTTCTCGAAGTTCTCCCAAGTGCGGGCAACCGCTTCTTGTTTCCACCTTGCATCTACGGTCCTCCACCAAAATTTTTTTTGCTTCTCCTTCTAACTGGAAAGCCGCGAGCTCAATCCTCCTTTCGTCAGGGTAGTGTATGATCGAGAACAGATTCTCCATGCTCTCCAGCTCAAGCTCAGCTTTGCGGGCATTGGGTGCCCCATCGAACCTGTCGGGATGGAAACGAGCGAAATGTTCATCAGCTTGATCGATCGTTTGAGTCGGTGGTGGTGGCGGTGTAACCAGTTGTGCAATTTGCGGTCCAGCATGGCGCATGTTCTCACTGAAGTTTCCCAAAGCTGCAATGATCCGCTCCACTTGGTCCTGGTTGTTTCCATTGTTGTCGTTGTTGTCGTCATTGGTGTTGTTATTGCCATTGCCGTTGCGGGTGTTGTTCCTTGGAGCCATCCTATCGCAGTTAGTCTAAGGGCAGTAACGTAATTAACATCCTCGAGCGTGACTATATTAAGGCGTAAACGTGAACTAAGGCACTAACTTAAGTCAATCTAGCGTGAACAAGCAAGAGACGCGTGAAAGTAAACGAAATTACGTAGGTCAAAATCAAATTAGGGAGACACAGATAAGATAGTAGCTTATCAATAAGTAAATCCTCGAGTGTGTCTAACCTAGCATGCAACGTAGACATAAATTGAAGAAGCAATGATAAAGCATAAGTAGCAAATTCATAACATTGTAGAAAAGATTCATAAACATTAAGCATGCAATAAAAGCGTTCTCTCATAAAGTGATCAGTCATTTGACCTCGGTTAACACGAATCACTCAAACAGTCAGCCGCCTGCCAGTGATTTATATCGACTTTGGTTAAACAATAGATTACTGTATGACAGAACCAAGCAAGATCATGTATGAACTTCAACAAGTAAAATAAATTCATATATAAGTGTTTAAACCTTAAAACATGCATCAAATGACCTTATAGTACATACTTTTAAACAAATACTCATGCATTTAGATGAAATAATATAATCGGCTTAACGAAAATGAATGAAGTAGCAATAGTAAGTTGGTGAACTTAGTAGAAGTTAAACAGGATGAACAACAAGGCAGTTTCGGAGGACAAAACAATAGGATAGATGACGTGCAAACGGAGCAGCTCAGAGTTAGTGCGGAAGACTAAACGACATAAGAGATAGAAAAATAACAACTCAACCTATATCCAGCGACTCGGACCCTCACACACACCCCATAGGCCAGAAGATGCTATCCTAGCAAGCTTGAGTTTGAACCCAAGCTCTGATACCACTTGTAACGACCCGGCCCACTAACGGGCCGAGACCCAGTCCAAGGGGCCGACAAGGTTACTCATGGGCGCTCTTCGGGGTGATATGCTGGCCTCACAGACCAAAACGGATTCTAATCCGCGCACTTTATCCTCACTCGTGCGCACACCGGAAACTTCCCAATGGGTCACCCATCCTAGAATTGCTCCAGAGCAAGCACGCTTAACTCTGAAGTTCTTATAGGTGCATTCCCCAAAAAGAAAGGTGCACCTTGTTGACATGAGTAGCGTTCTCAACCCCTTTAAGCCTTTGAATTTCTGGGGCGTTACAATCACCCCCTCTTAAATTGCGCAACGTCCTCGTTGCGCACTGTCCCGAGACCAACCATCCATGCAGGATTCTAGAGGTGGCTCCCACCGTCGGTACGGTGTAGCACTTTGCCTCGTATGGCACTTAGTTCCTGCAGTTTCGGATAGTCCCGCTCTGATACCACTTGTAACGACCCGGCCCACTAACGGGCCGAGACCCAGCCCAACGGGCCGGCAAGGTTACTCATGGGCGCTCTACGGGGTGATATGCTGGCCCCACAGACCAACACGGGTTCTAATCCGCGCACTTTGTCCTCACTCGTGCGCACACCGGGAACTTCCCAGTGGGTCACCCATCCTAGAATTGCTCCAGAGCAAGCACGATTAACTCTGAAGTTCTTATAGCTGGATTCCCCAAAAGAAAGGTGCACCTTGTTGACATGAGTAGCGTTCTCAACCCCTTTAAGCCTCTGAATTTCTGGGGCGTTACACCATGAGCCTTTGTATTCTCTTGCGTTGAATCACTAGCATGTTATTTCCACCGATTTCAATGTCATGAGCCTTGGTTATCTCTTGCATTGAATTTTCATGAAAACCACTAGTTTCAAGATCATGAGCCTTGGTTATCTCTTGACTTGAACTAGATACGATGCTAGGAGTCCCCACATTTAATCCGTCTCGTTCATTTGGTGCAAAATTATCATTCTCACCAAGATTACTCAATTGACTTTTAAGAAAGTCCAAGTCTTTCTCTTCCTTTCTAGGGAAGGTATCTTCAAGAAATTTCCACATTTCTTGTCTCATTGATTGTCCCCACATGAATATTACTTACTTTAGATCGATGGACTAAGAAGTAATATGTTGGACCAATCCTCTTTTGCTAGGGAAATTCAACCTTGTGCTACATTTATCCAAACATCCCCACACTTTGAGGTAATCGTAAACTGAGGAACGACCACTCCATAACTCATATAGAGTCTTGTTGTTATTCATGTGAGAAATTATGTTCAAACTTTGTTGGCCATTAGGATAGCCCCTCCCCACATTTTCTGGGTAAACCAAAAGCCAACAACCATCTCATTGCAAATAGACTTAGCAAGTCCATTGCTTCCATCAACACATATGTTGGTTAACTTTTGCAAGTACCTTGCTATTTCAACACTAGTGTTGGATAAATGTAGCACAAGGTTGCTAACAACATCGAAGTAACTAAATTACTTTCTCCATCTTCTATTCTTTACAAGCATGTTCATAGAATAGAAGGTTTGTTTGGACAAGTTAGCTTTCACAATTACATGGTGAATTGAGTTGTTAATCGTGCTTCAAGGTTGAAGACGCACCGAATAGCAGTCCCCACAGGCACGGAGTCGTGTCAAACTCTTTTTCCACCATTAATTAGAACAAGCCATTTTCCAAACCAATACACCACTTTAGAATGTGGATTTAACATCAAATTATCCAAGATACCAAGTATCCATTTTTGCTACAAGTTTCTCTCGATGCTTGTAATTCACAAATTACTTCCACATCGGTTCTTATGAAATGTTCCAGAAATATTTCAACATCACATCAATGTATCAAGATACAAGTCATCTTAATTTATTTTGTGAAACAAGGTGTGGGAGATGTTTGTCATAACCTTAATTATGAAAAACGTCAACATAGAATTTCAAGAATTATACATTTAACATGGTCTCTTCATACAACATTTCCACACTACAAGACCATTTAAATGACACATGACACTTAAATTTTGACGCTTCTAAGATTATCATCTTAGGTAAACCATATCTAAGATCAATGTCTTAGGCAAACCATCTAAGACCAACGTCTTAGGCAAAACCTCCACACCCACAATATTTCCAAGAGAGAAAAGAGAGCATATTTACAATAAATTGAAACAACAATAAATCGTAAACAATAACGTACCCTCATTCCGAATTGATAAACTAGTAATTTGCACCACCAGATTTCTTCTCTCTCGGACTCGTAAAGTATCGGTGCATACACATGCCAATAATCATAACCAGACTTCACAAAATGCTAGTGTTGTCAACAAAACAACCGTGGATTCATCTCACCATGGACAGAACCTTGAGGTCAACTCCATGACCACCTTCCATATTGTTACCCAGGATATCCAAGTCTGGAGTGATTAATAGGTTCACGGGAGCAGTAGTACTACTACTATGTACACCATGTCTTCCATGTTACTCCTCCAAGTCATCCTTCGAACAACTCACAAACAAGTATTTATCTTAAGATTGT
This sequence comes from Plantago ovata, assembly GCA_028274465.1. Lineage (NCBI taxonomy): Eukaryota > Viridiplantae > Streptophyta > Magnoliopsida > Lamiales > Plantaginaceae > Plantago > Plantago ovata. Next base: position 57,990,750 of record CM051455.1, read on the forward strand.
TGGAAACTTTCGGTGTTCACACGGGAAAATGTGAGAAGTTAGAAGATAAAACAAAAGAGTGATAACAAAATGAACTTTGTACATTAACATTGCGAAAATACGACAATAAAGATATTTACAAAGTAAACTTCCCTTTCTTTCTTCACGCCACAGAATGTCATGTCTTCAAGCAACTCCGGCATGGTAACGATCAACAATAAATCAACAAGATGGCGAGTGCAGTCGATGGTTGGACCATCTCTCCTTAAGACAAATACTTTCCCCGCTCATGGTGCTTACGGAATAATGGCAATCTGTCTCCCAGGATAAAACTACTCTATAGACGACTAAGGAGCACTCTGATAGTCGAATCTGGCGAACTTACTTTGAGTATGATTGAGTGCAAAGAGAAAGCAAATGAGAAGAAAAGTATCAAATGCCTTGGATTTGTGTTTGGAGAAATGAATCTCCTTATCTATTTATACTTCTCAAAAGATTGCATTGAAAGTGTGCAAACCCTTCAGAAAGGCTTCAATGAATAGTCACACAACTATTCATTAAGAGTCATACACTTTCAAAAAGCAATCAATTCACCAAAAGTCACAAATGCTCGCTGGTATGGAATAAATAGGAACTGCTTGCATCTTCTCACCAAAAGATGTATTGGTCTAGTTGTAGAAGTGCACGCGTCCTAACCAAGAGGTGCATGTTCAAATCCCAGCGGCCACATTATTTTAATATTGGACTTTTATTGACCTTTTCTTTTTGGAAACATCGTGAAATCATCACGGATATACACTAATTCAAATGGTTTATTTGTGCAATAATTTCTCATTTAACTTGAGTAATTATTTACACTAAACCCAAATGAATTACCACATTACAATAATGTTACTTGCATATTTGGTTGCAAATTCAAATCTCATTGCTTTTTCCCCCATGAATTTTAGTACAACGGATCCCATCGGCCACATTATTTTAATTTTGGACTTTTGTTGACCTTTTCTTTTTGGAAACATCATGAAATCATCACGGATATACACTAATTCAAATGGTTTATTTGTGCAATAATTTCTCATTTAACTTGAGTAATTATTTACACTAAACTCAAATGAATTAACACATTCCAATAATGTTACTTGCATATTTGGTTGCAAATTCAAATCTCATTGCTTTTCCCCCCATGAATTTTAGTACAATGGATCCAATTGTATTTGAATGACTTAATTCATTCACGTATTGATCGACACTATGTGCATTAATCACCTTTCACCACAAGGGATTTTAGTGACTTAACGCCTTAGTGACATCCATTTCAACAAACGGAAATACAAATCGTGGAAAACTTGTTTCCAACATGTTGGGCCCAAATGACCAATACATCGAACGAATTGAAAGCTCATTCGATTCACTAAAATTCCCAACAATTAACATTTATCGCGCCCATAACGGTATTTTGGATATGACGTGTTGGGTTTCTCATTGTCTTTGCTTATCTTGTTCTGTAATATTTTTGGGGTGTAATCCTTCTACACTTGTATATCTTCTTGTAACTTTTTTTCATCAATAATAGTTTGCTGATTTTGAAAAACATGGACAGACTATAATTTTATGGTCATCTGGGCTCGGGCAGGACCTATAATCAGGGGCGAAGCCAGGAATTGATAGGGGGGGGGGGGGGCGAAATTCAATATATATGAATTGTTTTCAGTTTGGAAAGGCCAAAATTTGAAAAATCATAAAATTTACCTATAAAAGAGTTGAAAAGTCATAAATGTTAGCTAAGAATATTATATTTTAATTTTATTTATTTATTTTTTTTGGGGGGGGGGGTTGGTGGGGTGGTGGTGGACGCCCCAACCAGCACCCCGGCTCCGCCCCTGCCTATTACAGTTCAACCTTGGGTCCTAATATTTCCCAAATCTTCATGACTAGACCGTTGGTCACCGCCATTAAACTTTCTAAGGCTCTGTTTTTCGTCGTTAGCCTACAATATTTCCAATTCTATTTCCCTTCATTAAATTGAGTTAAATTCAATTCAACTTTCGTTGTTATTTTAAATACTATAATAACTACATTCAATTTATAGGAGTTATAAGGTGGTCCAGCGGAAGGGAGTTGGGATACTGAAGGAGAGGTGCATGGTTCGATCCCCAACGGAGACATAAGGCGGTTTCAGTGTCAATATATAAGGTGGTATAAGATATTGTATAATAGTAGTATATGGATAATTTAATATTTATCGTTTAAAAAAAACTAAATTCAATTTACTTCAATTTAAATATTGAAACCTACTGTGTTGAACACCCGATAGTTTAATCGGGCCGCGTTTTAGTTGACCCACTTTAGTAAAAATAAATTATATTTTTAACCATGCTACAATACAATTAAATTAATATAATAACATGATTGATTTACCCAATTGATTGACGTATCAATCAATTTTAATCTGTTGATCTTACTTATTAAAGTAATAATATATTTAATATAATAACATGATTGATTTACCCAATTGATTGACATACCAATCAATTTTAATCTGTTGATCTTACTTATTCAATTTCAATCTGGTGCGTACAAGTGTCAATATTTAATTAAAAGATGTAGGGTTCGAATCTTATTGGCGTGATTTTTCTCCATTATTTGTATTATTATTATTATTTTTATCAAAGGTGTTTGGTTCGAATCTTGTTGGCGTAATTTTTCTCTCTTACTTGTATCATTATTTTGGTTGAAGTGTTCAGTTTAAATCTTATTGACGTAATTTTTTTCTTTTTCATTTATTATCTTCTTCTAATTTTCACAAATTATTAGGAAAGACGTTCTGTTCTTTAAGAGAGACGGGGCTTTTTTTGCAATTAACACGAGTACACAAAAGTTCGGTGGAAAAAAGGTTAATAAATCATATATATAGAGTCTTTCTTACAATTTCCCTGCTAAAAGTCTTTCTTTCTGATAAACCGATTAACACAGACAGAATCGTTTCTTCTCTCTTCTCCGGCACGATTCCTCGGTCTCCACCACCATCCCGTCGCACCGCCACCGCTATCCACCACACCACAGTTGTACCCGCACCACCACCAGAACCTCACACCCACGATTCACCGCTCGACCACTACTATTCCACAGCTGGATCTTATCAGAGTTTATTATCTCACCGGAGATGTCTAGTTGTGACAAGAGTAAAATTGCATCGCCACCGTAAGTACGATCACCGCTGTAATTACATTCCACCTTTTATCAACCCTTAATTGAATCAACACAGCTCTTTTTATTATATTAGTGCATACTACCTGTTCGATGAAATGTCCCATAGGTTATTTTCGTGTCTATCTTACTAAAGTTTATGATTTTTATTCTTTTGCAGAATGCCTTCGGTTAAGATAAACAGGAACAAATATGGGCGAAGTTAAGAATTTATATTAACCCGTGCTCAACTTAATTAAACATGTGAAAAGTTGTATAATAGTTACCGATATAAATTAAAAAAAAATATTATGAGTTGAAATTTTCGAAACATATATTTAACAATGAAAATATGATAAAGTATCCATGCAAATAAAAGGATGGAGTCGACTTTTTGGAATCTTTTATATTAGATCATCTATGTTTGCAAGTTATATACTGCTATTAGAGTAGAAAATATGATATGAGCTCATAAATTAAACCATCATTATATTAAAAATAATCATGTAATTAGCTGTAGTAATGCAAGAGAGGCAAATCTAAACTGTGTTTGGCACGTGATGAAATATCCATAGTTTCGCCCCTGGGACAAACCTGAGTTGTTCTTGTTTTATTCTTTCAAGAGGTGTAGGATTACTAGAGATGGAAGGAAGACCAATGCAGTTTGATTTGGGTTTTGAAATTAATTCTAACTATTTTTTGAGATCATGGTTTTTTTTTTTTAGATCATGGAATATTTGATTTAGATCATGGGGTTATTGGGGTGTTTAGTTTAGGATGTTGGGTACTGTTTTTTAGATCGTATACTGTTTTTTTACTGTAGTTTTTTACTGTTTTTTTTTTTTTTTTTTTTTTTTTTTGTTTTGTAGTTCTTTTTGCCCGTTGATATGTGTTGAGCACTACACTTGGAAATTTTTATGATATGATGTTCTTTTTTATTTTCTACTTGGAAATTATGCGTTGCATTTTCTAAGATCATGGTAACTATTTTTGTGAGATCATGGGACTATTTTTCTGAGGTCATGTGAACTATTTCCTAAGATTATTGGATTTATACCTGAGATCAAGAGAACTATTTCCTGAGATCATGGAAACTATTTACTGAGATCATTGGATTTATTCCTGAGATCATGGGAATTATTACTGAAATCATGTTGAACATATATTTAAGTTCATGGGACATATTTCATAGATCATAGATAATTTTATTGAAAGAGATAATTTCAATTTAGTACCCTCTTAGAGCACTCATTCTCAAATTAAGTCCTCTTAGATCAACAATTATAAATTGGGACAAAATTCACTTTTTGAGTTGACCAAATCAAAAATCTGAAATTTTGGTTTTCAAACAAAAAATGCCCTAACCTTATAAGTTTTTAAAAAAAAAATGCTAAAATATAAAAAAAAATAAAAATTAATAAATTAAATAAAACTCTTGGTGGAGCTTTAGATCCATCATTAATGGCGGAGCTAAGCTCCATCAAGTTTTTCGGTGGAGCTCCACCGAAAAACAGTGGAGCTAAAGCTCCACCACTGAGCTCCGCCATTGATCTGGCGGAGCAAAGTCCGCCTCGATCTGGCGGAAGCTCCGTCATTAACAGGCGGAGCTTCTGCTCCCCTCAGATCTGGCGGAAGCTTCAGCTCCGCCATTAATAGGCGGAGCTCTATGTTCTGTCCAGATCTGGTGGAGCAGAGAGCTCCGCCATGATGGAAGAGCTTCAGCTCCGCCATTGATTGTGGAGCTGAAGCTCCACCTTTTTTTAAATTTAATTTTATTTATTTATAATTATTTTTTAAAAAGTTTAATGAATATTCTGATGATTAAAGTTTTTTATTAATTTTTTGGTTTGAAAACAAAAATTTTAAAAATTGGATTTGATCAACTCAAAATGTCCTAATTTGTAATTGGAATGTTGTAATAAACCTTTTTTTCGATATTGTTGATCTATGGAGGATTAATCCGTAATTAGAAGCGCTAAGAGGGTAGTTAAAAGTTATGGACCCTGAAATAGATCATGAGACTTATTCATGAAACCATTGGACATATTCCATAGATAATGAACAATATTGTTGAGATCATGAAATTTATTTGTGAAATCATGTGTAATATTTTTGAGATCATGAGATATATTCATAAGATCATGTGACCAATTCATGAGATCAAGGGACTTTTTTGTGTCTTCATGAGATTTTATTCCTGAGATCATGAGACTTATATAACAAAAAAATTATTTAAGAATATCGCTTGCCACGCGTGGCACGCTCATTCTAGTATATATATATATATATATATATATATATATATATATATATATATATATATATATATATATATGCTAAAGTTTAGGGAGATGCCAGTCTTTCCTAAATTAATGGAAAGATCTGATTTTCCTCTTACCTGGTCTGCCCGACCGTTCACGGTATGGTTTTAAGAGGTTATGATGTAGTTTTAAGTTGTTAACATTGAAAGTTTTCGTTATGGTTTTAACGTCATTTGGTGTGGTTTTAAAACGTTATGGTGCGATTTTAAGTTGTTAGTATTGAGAGTTTCGTTATGATTTTAACGTCATTTGATGTGGTTTTAAGAGATGATGTGATAGTTTTAAGAAGTTAATGATTTTAAAGATGGTTTGTTATAGTTTTAATCGAGAATCTAAAATCATTCACAAATATAAAAAATCACTACTAATCAAGTGTAAAAATTTAAGAATTGACATTAATACATTAACGAACGAGTGTACAATAACCTACTTAAAACTTTTTAACTACTTAAAACTTTTTAGTCATTAAAGTGTTGAAACATTCAGCGTTTGTTTCGAATAAACTTCTTGGAGGAGAACTTTTGATTCTTGACTTTTCTTCATCAAACTCAATTGGCATCAACACCTGCTTAAAACCATAACAACTCTCATTAAAATCACAATAGAGATAATTATAACCACACCATGTTCGCTTAAAATGATACAATGATACAATGGACAAACCCAACACAGTAGCATTATATATTTTTGAAAACCACAACTGGAGCTAAAATCACACCAAAATCTATTAAAAATGCAATTAAAGCTAAAATTCATATCAAGGATAACACAAGTTATTAAAACCACACCAAAGATAATTATAACCACACCATATCCCCTTAAAACCATACAACGAAAAATTCAACAAAGTTGCATTATATATTTATTAAAACCACAATAATAGGAATTAAAACCACACCAACATCTATTAAAACTATAATATATCAGTAATATATATGCATAACATGACATGTTACAACCAGTTTCATCCAGTTTTAATTAAAAGCACACAATCTAATATTAAAACCATAACATGACATCTTACAACCATGTCATCCAGTGTTAAAACCATAGTATTCAATCTTAAAAGCATACCATTCGGTCTTAAAATAAATCATCCGGTCCTAAAATCGTAAACTCTTCAAGAACCATAACATACATCTTGCAACCATACCATCTAATCTTAAAACCATATCACCGGATCTTAAAACCTCACCGAAATCAAATGATAATTATTTATTATTCCTATGACCTTACCTGTTATTTCAAAGCACAACAATTGCAAACGCTTTAGTAAATGATGAAAAGGAAATCATGAATGTAAGATTAACATCAATGCGTATTATCATCACCATAGTCACAATCTAAGTTACTAGCTCAATTAATTAATTAAGGGGAGCAACCATTAAACATTGAAATCTAATGGACATCAATACACATGAACTGAAAACGCAAATTGAACAAACTAAGAAAGTGTTACAGAGTAATTGAACAAACCTTTTCGAGATGGAATTCTGAGGATATGATGACCGGAGATGAGTAATTGAGAGCTTGAAATACGACAATTCACCTAGCAACTTTGATAGACGTCAAATCGACTTCGATCTGTGAAAAATCACATCTCGTCAGGACATTGAGATCTAATACAGAATCGATGCCATGGACAATAAGACAGGCGTCTACGAGAGATCCGACTGGAGGAAATTTACTACGGTGATCGCAATTCGGTGCCGCGTGGAGGAGGCAGTTGTTGTGATGATGAATCATGTGTTTGAGACTCGTGATGATGAATATTCCTCTTCTGCTATGATTGAAATGGAGAAACGGGAGGTTGCGGTGGCCGTGGTGGTGTTTCGGCCGTGGGTGGTGTTTTAGAGAGAGAGATCGAGAGAGATGGAAAACGCGTTTTTAGAGAGAGAGCTAGACACTGGATTGTTTTAGATCTCAGATGTGATTTTTAGGTTTTATAGTCAAATGTTGCCCATTTTGCATTTTGTTTTGTTGATCAATTTTTGGTCGTAATTTGTTGATCAATTTTTGGTCGTAAATTAGTTCTAAATCACATCGAATAAAAAATTTAAAAAAATTATAATAAAATAGTTTGATATTTGTACTATTTTAATATAATATTTTTCATTTTTTTCTCCTATATGATTTAGGAGTGAGTAAGTATCCTGAGAGACCACCATTAGAAAGAGACCATAGAGACCAATTTATATTAATTACAAAACAACCCCAAAACAACTACTAGCTTCTAAAACACCCCACAGCTCATCCAAAATCACATGGGATCATCATCATCCTGCTCATCATCATCAATCGTCCGATTTGACATTGGTGAAGGTTTTTTTTAGTTGTTTGAATTGATGTTTGTTGGTGATAAAAGTTTGTTGGTGATAGATTTATGTTGATTCACGTTGTTGTTGTTATTTGCATCTAGATTTATGTAGATATGTGTTTGAATCGAAGTTTGTTGGTGATAGATGTTAGTTCTTGCATCTAGATGTAGATTTATGTTCATCTCATAATTTTTTTTACGTTCAGCGATATTTGTCATGTTCTGTACAATATTGCCCATGTTCTAATCAATATTGTCCATGTTCTAACCAATATGCTCACTGTTTCTGATGCTCTGTTTTTTTTTTTTAATTGGTTTTGTGAGAAATTGACCTATGCGATATGCACTATGTTCTCAACAATATAACTCATGTTATCAACAATATTGTCCATGTTCTGACCAGTATGCTCTGTTTGACAATTTTAAAATGTATTCTACTATATATTTATGATTTTTTTTAGAACATGAGAGATATTCTCAGAAACATGGGTTCTATTTGGAGAAACACATAACATGACACTTATATATAAAAACAAGTTTATGAAAGATATTATGAGAAACATAGCTAGTATTCCCATGAAACATGAGAGATATTCTCGGAAACATAGGAGATATTCCCAGAAACATGGATTCTTTTGGAGAAACACAGATATAGCACTTATATATAAAAACAAGTTCATGTAATATATTACGAGAAACATAGGTAGTATTCCCATGAACATGAGAGATATTCACTGAAACATGGAAGATATTCTCATAAACATGGAATCGTTTGGAGAAACACAAATATGACTCATATATATATAAAAACAAGTTCATGGAAGATATTATGACAAACATGGATAGTATTCCTATGAACATGGGCGATATATTCAAAAACATGGGTAATATTTTAGACTAACTTGGAACATAAACATTATCAATAAATTGTAAGTACATGGGATATATTATGAGAAACATGTATAATCTTTATATAAACATGAGAGATATTCTCAACAACATGGGTACTATTTCAAACATAAAAAAAATCCTTGTACATAAACCCAAGTACATTGGACATACTAATATTATGACCACAATAATAACTATCTAACTTTAATGACAAGGATACTCCATTTTATTAAATAGATACAATCCTTTGTATCAACATCAATCAAATTGGATTTTTGCTTGCTTCCGACATTAATCCTCTTTTTCTTCTGTTGCCCATCATCTACAAAAACAAAAACACAAACATAGACAATATATTGTAAGGAACATATGTAATAATCTTTAAAATATGGACCATAATCAGAATAAATATCAACATAGACTAATAAGAAACATGGGTAATAATGTTCAAAACATGGAACATATGCTTAGAAACATGGGTAATAATTGATAGATTATGTAAAGCTGCGTCCAATATAGAAACATCGAAACGACAAAAAAACAAGGATAACAACACCACGAAAACCAAAGGGGGAAACAACAAAGGTAGTATTGTTTAGAACATGGACAATATTGTTGAGAATATGGGCTATATTGCTGAGAACATATTGTATATTGTTGTGGTCAATGTTTCATAAAAACAGTTAAAAAAACAGAGCATTAAAAACAGTGAGCATATCGGTCAGAACATGGACAATATAGGCTAGAACATGGGCAATATTGTACAGAACATGGTGAATATCGCTGAACGGTGCTACTACTACTACCAACTGCTATTACCAACTACTACTACTACTATTCCTACTCCAAACACATTCACAAGTATACTCGACTACTTCATCAAAAAATAAACCTCAATCTAGTAAATACAAAGAAAAACAATGAAGAGACAATTCATCAAATAGGTAGTGTGCATTAGAAGTTACAAGGCAGATAAGTGTATACCAGAGCAAGAGGAGGTGGAACAATTGTCCAAAACGCCCCTGCCCTTGCTCTGCCCAATCCCCGATCCAAGCAAATCACCGAACAAATTAGGGTTCTTACCATTCACAATCCCAACACCATATACGGTGGAGGAGGATCTGGTGGAAGTATTCCAGATATCTCCCATCATGGCGGATAGAGATCTACGGGTTGATGGGTCCAGCCGGAGAAGAAGGTGGTGGTGGAGTAGGAGGAGGTGGTGGAAAAGAGGAGGGGAAGGATCGATCGATCTGTCAGTAAGAAAGAAAGAATAAATAATATGGTAATTTGCAATAAGGACCTCATGTTTATAAGTTATAACAATTTTGCCACCGAGTTTTTATGTTGATTTTAAGATGTTAGTAAATTGCAATTTAGTCCGGTCTCTCTTTAACTTAAATAGAGACGGTCTCTTATGAGTACTTTGTGACCGAAAAAAATCAACAAAACGAAATGAGAAACTTTGACCTAGACGGAGGTAGTACTATATAGGAAAGATCTGTCTCTCTATATACTTACTATATATATATATATATATATATATATATATATATATATATATATATATATATATATATATATATATATATATATATATATTAAATAACATTTTAAAATGGTCAAACAGAGCATATGAAATAATTGAAATTCTGAAAATTGTTCAAAACATTACAAACTATTTAAAAGAAGTATTTGTCTGGAGGAAAAAGTGGTTTTATTCGTTTTTCTCTAAAATTTGGTCTTGGGTCTAGGATAGAAGTTGATGCAGTAGCATTCGTATTATCCATCAAAAGTTCATGTCAGTCCTTTTCAATCATCCCACGAATGTAAAAATCTCCACCAACGGTACTTATACCTTTTTTCGTGAGATCATGGGGTATAATGTTGAGAACATGGAAATTATTGGTGAGATCATGGCATATTTCATGCTTTCCAGTAAATTATACATAACATACAAGTGAGATTATAAAACATATTTTTGAAATCATAGGCATTGTTGAGATCATAGAAACTACTGGATGCCAATATTTTAATGTTCAAAGAAAAAAAAATATAGCACCGCGAACATGTGAGATCTTGGGATATATTGCTGAGAACATTGGGCAATATCGCTGAACGTAAATTTTATCGTGAAATCTATACAAATCTACTTTTAGATGTCAAATCTAACATCCACCAGCAAACTTCAACCCAAACACATATCTACATAAATCTAGATGCAAACAACTACAACAATGTTGATTTAACATAAATCCATCACCAACAAACATCTATCACCAAAGATTCAAACACATATTCACTATATTCTCATCATATTGTTCAATCTAGAAGCTATTGAACATGAAATTAGATGTAGAAAATCATATTCTCATCATATTCACCAGCGGTACTATAGAGAGATCATAGAAACTATTGTAAGCCAATATTTTGATGTTCAATAATTAAAAATAAAAACAACAGAGCACCGCGAACATGTGAGATCGTGGGAGATATAGCTGAGAACATGGGCAATATTTCCATGATCATGGGGAATATCTGAACGTACAACTTATCGTGAAATCTATATAAATCTACTTATAGATGCCAAATCTAACATCAATCACCAAAAAACTTCGACCAAACACATATCTACATAAATCTAGATGCAAACAACTACAACAATGTCGATTTTACATAAATCTATCACCACCGAGCATCTATCACCAAAGATTCAAACCCATATTCACCATATTCACATCAAATCATTCGATCTAGAAGCTATTGAAAACGAAATCGGATGTAGAGAATGTGGAATAGAATTATTACCTATATATTGAGCAACAAGCTAACAACAATCAAGCCGAGCCAAACGATAGATCAATCAGATCGATTAACGACGACGACGATAATGATGATGATGATGATGAGCAGTTTAAGAATTGATGTTGAGGATAATGATGAAGAAGACAGAGAAAATAAGAAAGAAGATCGAGCCCTAGAAGAACTGATCGATCTGTTGCTTCTGTTTCTGAGTAATAGTAAATTAGAAGGAAGAAAGAAGGGTTTTTGCAAAAAGGACCATTGTTTATATTTATTATATTTTGATCCCCAAATTTTTGAATAGTTTTTTAGTGTTTTTGTAGCTTCTTGGTTGGAATTGTTTTATAATTTATATAATTTTGTCTATACTAGAGACCGTCTACTAGGAGACAAACCCGTTATTTTTTAACACAAAGTTTCATGGTCGTACTATACTTAATTTAAAAATAATCATGATATGTTCTTATGAAAAAAAGACATACTTTCTCCGTGCCATAATAAATATAACACTTGATTTTGTTGACTTTTTCAAGGGTCATTTTGACCTTACATTATTCTTAAATGGCAAGAGATAATGACGCACATGACAATATATTCAACTGACGAAGAACACCAATTAACATGCGAAAGCTGCATTTCAGATTTCGAAGTTGAATGTTCCAAAGCCTACAGAAGTATCAGATGGTTCTTAACTCATCGAAAGAATACTTTTCATACGCATAATATTGTTCCATTCAAAACTATTCATTTCATAACTATACAAACTATATACATTTATATACAACATTTATGTTAAGTTCAATTACTCAATTAATTTTATTTTTTTGCCTACGTTTGAAGTCATTATGTGAAGATTATATATTTACTCCATTCATTTCAATACATTATTTAATAAAACAACAATATTTACAAGATTACACTTCACACGCGCAGTGTGTGACGCAGTTTCTAGTAATATTATATGACATTAAATTATATTTTTAATCATGCAATAATACTATATGAACATGTGTCCATTTCGAGTCAACCCTGTTGAACCTCAATCCGAAAGCTAACCCCGTTGAACCTCAATCCAAAGACGTGACCAAATTAACATCTTGTGTTCTGTGTTTAAGTTCAAATTCATTAAATTCATTTAAGTCAATTCCTATTTAGATTTCAATTTTTTTAAACCCAATACACTTTGGTAAAGTTTTCTTCATACGAAGTAAACAAAATACAAATAGTTATATATTCACCGCATTTTCTCTTTAGACGGATCAGATTAATTAATTGATAGGACCCTTTTAAGTAGTTCGTAAAAACAATTTAAATAGGTCACTAAATCACCTATAAGTACTATAGAACGTTCTCATCAAGCAAACTCCACAATCATAAGCACAAGTAATTATACTGATTGTACTAGTTAAATATCTCTTAAGCGCCCTTACCCATCGATGATGACGACCTTCCTCCTTGCACCTGAAACCTCACAAATTGTGTGGGGGGAGGGGGTTTGGGGGTGGGTTCTATTACGATATTACCAGTTTTCCGTGTTGACAAACCAAATTCGGGAGACTTTACTCAAAAGATGTTGTACGTCTTCTTTCTGTATAGGTTTAGCAGTAAGAGATAGTAGTTAATCTGTGATACCTCTGTTTTGGGATCAGAGTCATTTTACAGGTATTGTCGTATTGGTCCACTTTAAGTCGATCCAAATTTATCATTACAAATTTAGGCTCCAGAATGTGTTACGTAACGCTAGTAGGCCCAACTAAGTGTACATTCTTGTATATGTATATTCCAGAATATGTCATGTACTTTCGTGAGTGGTTAAATTCTGAACCTTCCCATCATCCTTGTTCCGGACCTAAAATTCTTCAAAGGTGGTGGTTCTGGGCCTACTTTAATTTCTGGGTCATAACTCAACGAGGTTCGGACCTAGTGATCCTGATGTATGACCTAGGGGATAAGATATGTAGTGCAGTTTCATCTATGGTTAGCCTTCTTAGCCTTAGTGGTAACTTGTAGGGGTGTGAGTTACTTACTATTGTCACCAGTATTTCTTCTCAGAATCGACCTTTACCAATGCGTAATGTCACTAAGGGTTCTAGTTCTTTGACAGTCGATCCCATGGTAACTCCTTTTTTGTCCAAAGTTATTGCTGCTCGTGTCAATAAGTATGGTCCGCTTCGGGATTTGGAGAACTCAAGCTCTACTCTACCTGCTCCTGGAGGCTCTTCTATTTCTGCCTCATCCGGTGGTGGTGACAATGCAACACTTGTTCCTCTATTTAGAGGCTGGGGATGTTCAAGACTCCATTGAGCTCGTTAAGGGACAGAGGCCTGATCCCAAAGAGAAAATGCTCATCGCATCTAAACGTTCCTGGTTCGAGTTATCTGAAGAAGAAAATCAGGAGGCTGCTTCCTTAGAGGTCAATTCACGGTCAGATTTGACCGTTACATCATCCACTGTTTCTCAATGAATGTTCTTTTTGGAACATTCGGGGCATTGGCAACTCGCCATCCCAAAATATGCTTCGAAAGCATTGTATCACATCTCACCCTCACTGGTTAGCAATAGCGGAGCCAAAAGTCCCTTTTGACTCCATTCACTCTTCTTACTGGAACTCTCTTGGGTATCGTCTGGCTGGCTTTCATACGTCTTCCGGATTCTTGCCCAACATTTGGGTTCTGGAGCATTCTTCTTTGGATACTTCTACGATGATATTCTCCTCTTCGCAGATGATTGTCATTCAGGTTGTATTCCTCCATCACACTTTTCTAATTGCTTTCATTCATACTGATAATGATTACATTAGACGTCGTGTTCTTTGGAATGATATTCAATCACTACCAAGTTTGCCTCTTTTACTTGTAGGTGATTTCAATTCGGTTTTAGGGGCTCATGAACGCTCAAATGGTTCTTCCCCGGCCCACATTGAGATACAAGAGTTTACTGATTTTATAAATAATGGGAATCTGCTGGAACCGGCTAGTTCTGGATGTTTTTTCACTTGGTCAAATCATCACTTCACTCACGGTTATATGGAATCCAGAATTGATAGAGTTTTGGCTACTAACTCTTTCATGGATATCTGGGAGGCGGTATCTTATCATGTCGGGATTCGTAATTGCTCAGATCATAGTCCGCTTCTGGTCAGTTGCTCCTCTGGACATCTACGCTTGCCACGACCTTTCAGGTTCCAAAACATGTGGCTAAGTCATAAAGCGTTTGAAGAAGTGGTCCGTGCATCCTGGACTGCTCCACTCTCGGCTTCAAGGGCTTGCGCGGTTGTGATGGGTAAGCTCAAGCGTCTAAAGTGCTGCCTTCGTTTTGGAATGTGGAGGTTTTTGGTCATCTTTCAGCAAAATTGTCAGCAGCTCAGGCGCGTATTGAAGAGGTGCAAGGGGAGTTAGCTGATTCAGGGCCAATTGATTCGCTACACATTCAGGAGAAAGAGGCACTTGAGCATTATAATAGTATTCTGGATCAGGAGGCTACTTTTTTACGGCAGAAGAGTAAGTCCTCGTGGTTACAGGATGGTGATCGTAATACGGCTTTTTTCCACAGGAGCTTGAAGGTAACTAAAGGTCATGGTGGCATAGCATCTTTACTAATTAATGATGAGCTAACCGGAGATCGAACTTTGATTCGAGATCATGTTGTAAGTTACTATGAAGGTCTTTTTCGGCAAGATGTATCTGTAGCGCCTTCCTTCCATGGAATGGAGTCCTTAATCTCCAATTTGGTGTCGGATGAGTAGAATCGGGATCTTACTCGCACCAACCACTGATGAGATTAAACATGTGGTCTTTGGTATGAATCCAGACAGTGCGCCTGGCCCGGATGGTTTTGGAGGTAAATTCTATCAACACATGTGGCATATTGTTGGTGAGGATGTTGCCAACGTTGTTCGATCGTTCTTTATTCATGGTGAGTTTCCCTCGGGTTTCAATGCCAGTTTTGTTACACTAATTCCCAAGCTTAAGGATGCCACACGTATTGAGGATTTTAGGCCAATTGTTTTGGGTAATTTTCTGTATAAGATCATTACAAAGATCCTCTCTGATCGGCTAGGATCTATTCTTTCGAATTTTCTTTCTTATCATTAGTTTGGGTTTATTCCTGGGAGAAGAATTCATGACTGCATTGCTTTGGCGTCTGAAGGTATCAATAGTTTGGGTCTCCGTTGTATGGATGGCAACATGGTTATTAAGATCGATATCCGTAAGGCTTTTGATACTTTAAACTGGGATTTTCTGCTTGAGGTGTTACGGATTATGAATTTTTCAGACTCCTTTATAGCTTGGGTGCGATTCATTCTTCATTCTGCTAGACTTTCTGTTCTGATCAATGGTGCACCGGAAGGCTATTTCAGTTGCTCTCAAGGGGTTCGTCAAGGAGATCCTCTATCACCGTTACTTTTCTGTTTGGCCGAAGAGATCTTCAGTCGATTACTCACTCATTCGGCCTCTATAGGGGAGTTGTCTCCTTTATTTCTCGGCCGTAACATTACTTTCCCCTCACATTTACTTTACACCGATGATGTAATTGTTTTTTGCAGAGCTTCAACATCGAACTGCAGGACTTTATTGAAGATACTTAGATGCTATAAGGATTGGTCCGGACAAAGCTACAACCCTTCCAAATCTCGGGTTTACTTTAGTTCTTGTATTACGCCAGCTCGCACTCGCCGTTTGGGTCGCATTCTTGGCATTGGAACAGGTTCCTTACCTTTCTCGTACCTTGGTGTTCCGCTTTTTGTGGGTGTTCCAAGAAGGCGCCATTTACAGGGTATTGCGGATGGGATTATAGCCAAATTTGCTAGAGGGAAAGGTTCTTCTTTGTCTATGGCAGGTCGTATATGTCTTGTGCACTCTGTTATTCAAGGTGCGTTTGTTCATTCAATGATAGTTTATAGATGGCCAAAGTATCTTCTTCGCTTTGTAGAAAGTAGAATGCGGAACTTTGTCTTCACGGGTGATATTCTCAAGATTGGCACCATTCGGGTCTCTTGGAAGCGTTGTTGTGCACCTAACGGTGAAGGGGGTTTGGGTCTTCGCTCAATGGTCGCTGCCAATAATTCATTCCTCTCTCGGTTTACCTGGGATGTTTTGAATCAAAAGGCGCCCTATATGAGTATTTTGCTTGATCGCTTTTTCTCCCATGGTCAATTACGGAGTTATGTTCGTTCTTCGATTTGGTTTGGTTTTAAGGATAGCTATCCTGCTCTTATCAATGGGTCTCGCTGGTTGGTTGGGAGCAACTCACAGATTCGCTTTTGGCTTGATAATTGGTTGGGTTACTGCATTTCGGATAGAATTGAGATCCCTACTCATCTTAGGCATCATTTTGATTTCGCCATCTCTGACTATGTGACGAATGATAGCTTGGATCTCATTCCAGAATTTGTTGCGGCATATCCGGAGGTTGCTTATGATATCTTCAATTACCAGTTAGCTCCTGATGCAACGGTTTGTCAGACTCGATTAATCAAATAAATTTGTATTTAGCCAAAGGAAATTCACAACTACAACGAAAACCGTAGTGTAGCAGCAGAATAACCTCGAGTGTCGATCTCTAATGACTATAACTAGCTTTATCTAATCTAACTTAAGAATATAAAACAGCAGACGACTTAGCAAAGGTTTTTCTTAACAGATAATGGAGATTGGTGATAGTATGGTCACGCAATCAACAGAAATCATACCACGAATGAATGAAAACATGATGAAAGATATATAAACATAAATATAAATAGAAAAACTGTAAGATACAATGTTACCGAAGGTTGTCAATCTCCGAAGAATCGCGATCTTACAAGCTCCAAACTGCTAAGAAAAAGTATCTCCTAAGCTAAGAACCCCCAGAACAGGCTCTGAGAAATTCCTACCTAAAACTACAGAGAAAGGTGAGAGAAAAGGTCTGGAAAAGTATGAAAAACGGAGAAACCTGAGCAACTATATATAGGCTTTCGAATTGTGTGGGGCGACGGGCCCCACACACCGGGCGATTCGCCTGGTGTGGGGCGATTCGCCCCACGTCCCGGGCGACTCGCCCGGGAGTGTTTTTCGGCCCAGAACGCGTTTTTTGATTTCTTCCCCTTTTCGGACTCGGTTTCTGACTTCTAGTGACCTTCTAGCCTCCAGATTCGACCCCTAGACTTCAAATCCTATCCGGAATCTTTCAGATACTCCAATTAGGCTTCTGGAACACCAATTCCTTGTCTACTTCAATATAATTGCCCGGAAAACCTCGTTTTTCAACCAAAACCTGTAAACTAAAAACTAAAGGGAAACGTGACACTATTCTAATAAAATGCACTAAAATATAACTAAATTAACATAGATGATAGCTAAAATAGGTGAAAAAGACTCAAATGAAAGTGTAAAATACACATTCATCAAACTCCCCAAACCGAACCTTTGCTTGTCCTCAAGCAACTAAGCTAGACTCTTATGCAAAAAACAATGCAACACAAAAAATGGAGTCTCATGCCAAATAAAATGAGCCCTTCTCGTGGCGGGAACAGAACAGGAAAGACCCGGCAGACCGGACCAGGGGGATTTGTTTCAATTCTTAGCGAAAGTTCATTCCAGCAAGAATTATTTCTTAAGAGCTCCAATTAGCCAAGATGCTTCTGCATTTTTAATGCTAGGAAGCAGGCTCTGTTTGAGCGAGAAAATCAAAAAACTTCCTCTTATTACCGCTATCAAAAGCTCCAAAGAACCTATCATGGATCTAGCATTAAGTGCTAATGGCGAAGGTGGGCCGACCTTAGTGATCCAAGGTGTCAACATTCTGGCATCGTGAAGGTGGGCGAAAGACAAAAAAGCTTGTGAATAGCTGTCGTCAATCTATTGAATCTATCAAAAAACATATGAACAAACACCATATAAATCAAAACATGAATATTGGTTGAAGAATGCCTCGATTGACTCATACACACTCACATAAGCACTTATGTCAAGACAAGATAGTCTCTCGTAACATTCTCTACCTGGACCTAGTCAGTGACGACGTAATGCAACGTGTTAAGATACGAATGGTTGTCCCATGCCTATGAAACTGAGGACTTACTACTGTTCACCAAGTTAAGACTTTTCCTCAAAGAGGTCGAACCAGTACTGGCTCTCATCAAACGAAGGAGGGTTCCTTAAAAAGATAACACTCCCCTATTCTACCCATCTCTCAAGCAAAGTCTTAAGCTATTCACCACTTCCTGAATGGCAGGACGAGGGTGGTCTAGAACAGATGACACTCAAAACAAAAGGAAAGATAGAAAATTACAACACGATTACGAACATTACAAGAATTGGAAAATGAGACACAACACTTTGCTAAACTGCTTTTTGGCTCTTTTTTTTTTGGACCCTTCTTTGCTCTTTTGGGGTCTTTTTCTTTTTTTTCTTTCCAGTTTCTTTTTCTTCTTTTTTTTTCTTTTTTTTCCTGGAATTTTTTTCTTTTTCTCTTTTTTTTGATTTTTTTAGCCAGCAGTAGCACAACGAAAAAGAAATAAATACTCACAAACGACCCCCCCAAACCTATTCGAAAGAATAGGTTGGAGTACAAAATTTACGAAAAAGGAAGAATAAACTCACAACACAGAATTGAAAAACGAAAAACAAGTCTAATGATAGCGTAACCCCCTCCCCAAACCTATTCGAAAGAATAGGTTGCAAACAAAGGATCACACAACCTCACACTACCTCCTTCCTAGGCATTTAGCAATCTCAAAGCAACGTGAAGACTTGTTGCCTCTTAGGTACATAATTACTCGGGAAAACAACCATAAGACCCTAACATGCATCATCCTTTTATAAAGGCCTTCGTGAACCGCAGTAGAGAAAACACCACTAAGTGATGTCGAGACTACCAACCTTAACTAAGTGCAATACATAAACGTGACAATCCAAGCGAGAAAAACCTCAAACAAATTCATAGAGATGAAGCATACAATTAATGGCATAGTTAGTTGATTTACCCAATAAAAAGGTTCAAAAAAATTTGGCAATAAACTCCACATAAAACATGCAAGACTATCCTAGGATGAATGTAGTGAATGCAACCTAAAAACTAAGAAAGCGGTAAACGTGCAAATGCAAATGCAAACAAAAAACAAGATACCAATCAACACAAAGCCAAACAATACTTAACATCGCGGTTCACATCCCATCCCCCTTATGATACTTTAGCTAGTCCCTAGCAAAAGAGAATGAGTAATAAGAAGTGATACAAGATGTTACCGAACGGTTTGACCTCGGTTGGCTGAGAGTGGACATGTGAAAAGACTAGTCATCGGGATTGTAATCCCCATAATAGTCCCTCCACATGTCAGACATGAGATCATTGGACCGATGTAGAGCCTCCTGTTGCTGCTGAATGAGTTGTTGTTGCTCCCACCTTTCTTGCCTATCCTCACGGCGATGCTCCTCGAATATCTCCCAATCGCGGTTGCGCTGGACAATGTGCCCGTCGAGGTCTTGTCGCAGTCCTTGGACAGAAGTGGTCAAGGCTGCAGCACGAGCATCAACTCTATCGAAACGGTCGTCGAGGTAGGCTCGGAATTCAGAGAAGTCAATACCTCTAGACCCCTGTGGTGCTCGAGGCGGTGCATGTGGTGCTCTATGGACAAAAGGGATATCCGGGATAGGGGCTTGGCCATCATCAGCTTCCAGAGCATCATCATAATCATTCTCATTATCTGAATCGCTCGGCTGAAAGGGTGCTTCCACATCAGCAGCGGCAGCCGTGGGGTTCTTCATTTGATACCTAGCAAGTTGTACATCAATAATCGAGGGTGAAAGGGCAGCGACCTCGCAATCCCCCTCGTCAATGTCCTCGACCCCATGATATTTGCAGTAGGCAGTGATGAAGCTCGCAAAGATGAAGGGCTTCTTCTTCTTTTCCCAGTGGCGCTCATACTCTTCATACATGATGTGACCGATGTCGATTCGATGTTTGTCTATCAAGCAGTAGAGGAGCTCGGCGTAATTTGGCTGTATCCAAGTGTCATTCTTTCTAGGGATCAGGTTGAAGATGCAAAATTTCATCATCACCTTAGCCTCGATACTAAGGTCGCTCTGATGGATCCGTGCAGGTTCTGCTCCGATTTCTGGATACCTGTATTCCCTGTTGCAGATCACGTCCGTAATGTATCTTCCTATCCCCCTAGAAGCCCTCGAATATTGGTAGGCATGGTTTCTCCCTGCGAACTCCTGTTGCCCAAAATGGATGAATGAAGAAATTGATTCTGGTGTCCATGGTACAATTAAGCCTCGAACTAGTACCCCCTCCTCATCGAGATCAGTGAATCCAGCGTAGAACTCTTGGAGGAGGCTCACGTCGTACCCCTTGAATCTGTTTGAACTATACCAAACCCAATTCCTTTTTGCTGCCAATCGGGAGAGCGTCCTGTACCCTGCCGTTCGAGCTACTTCCTCCGAAATATCAATCCGTCTGTCTGGTATGATCGATCTCCCACTTTGGGCTAGCTCCGCTTCGAGCCTTTGTCGGACATCTATCGCAGCTAGAGACAACTCGTACACGTCGTGAGAAGGTTGGGAGCTTGATGCTACCCCCTTTCCCTTCTTGCTCGAGCCAGCTTTCCCTGATCCTCTTGGATCCATGATTCCTACAAACAACAATTAGTATCTTTGTATGACACAAAACAGACTTATGCATATGCAAATGTACGAGCGAACAAACGAGCTATATCTACAACAATCGAACTCCTCAAAAACCCACTGTCTAGTCTAGCTACTTCATCATGCAACATATCAATGTAACTACTACAATCACATATCACATTATGCTCTTGCTAGTCAACAAATGCCTTGAATTACAAGGCTCAATTCATACCATAGTGATAAAAATCTAACAACATAAATCCTCAACTTCATTAATCATGCATTCTACCACTACATCCATCATTATCATATCAATAAACACATGTTTAAACATGTAATTAAAGTAAAAGATACATTGCATAATAAAATATAGTCATCTAATAGCAAAAATCTCAAATCAACAAACCAAGCCTAATTGAACATGCAATTGATAGTGAATAACGTTTCTAATCACACAAATCATCAACCCATACATCATACAAGCTTAATTGAAGCATAAATCAAAAAAACCCCAAATTTGAAAAATTAGGGTTCATGTGAGATTACCTCAAATCCGAATATTGAATGAACTAGGAAGAAATTTGTTCGGATGAAAAGAAAGAGCACATAACGGGCTTCGATTGAAGCTAAAGAACACACAATTTGATGGAATAATGAAGAAGTTATGAAGGATTGAAGATATTTTGGAAAATGGAGAATTTTTTGGAGTAAGATGAAGGAGATGAAGAAAAATGAGAGAAATGGGGGGCAACCCCCATTTTTTTCTTCTGCAGAGACGCGGGGCGAGTCGCCCCATGCCTGGGGCGAGTCGCCCCGCGCGTCCAGGGAGCGCGGCGCTCTCTGGACTCGTGGGGTGATTCGCCCCCCACCTTCTGAGGTGGGGAGACGAAACTTTTCGAAAAAACGCGGTTTTTAAGTCCCCGAAAACCATTTTACTCATAAAACCACTCGTAAAAGCTCACTCAAACAAAAATAAAAGCACATACGACACAAAGACGAACAAATTCACATATGAAAAGCAAATTGTTCAAGTATGAATGCATGCAATAAAGCGGTAAAAAAATGCGATAAAAACTCCGGGTTGCCTCCCGGATAGCGCCATTGTTTAAAGTCTTTGACTCGACTCCTGTTTGCGCCTAGCTCTTCTTCTTGAGGGTACTAGACTTCCCCTTCATGGATCTTCTCCTCATGCCACGAACATGTGAATAAGAATGAACATAGACAGCAAGACCACAGTAGTTAATTGTGTGAGAAGTATCAGGTGGATCAGATATGGCTCGAAACACATGTCGCTTGCCATCCACCTCAATGGTGCAAGTCCTTCGGTAGATGTCTATCACTGAGCGTAGCTTAGTCAAGAACGTTCGCCCCAAGAGAACGACATCCCCCATCCCAGGTGTAGACGCCGGCATAACTACAAAATTGGTGTACACAGAAGTTTCACCAATCTTGACCAATACATTCTTCACAACGCCCTCGGGTCTCACAAAGGATCCATCCGTCAATTGCACAATAGCCTTATGCTCAGATAGTTTTCCAAGGCTACTCTTCTCGAACACATTCATAGGGAGCACATTAGAGTAGGATCCCGTGTCTAGTGTGGCACAGACATCTTCAAGCTCACCAATCCCGACCTTAACATCGAAACTTTGAGGGAGTGGTTCGGGATCCTCTTGCTCCTCTTCACTCTTGTCAGAACCAAGGTCCTTCTCTTCTTCCTTAGCCTGTGGGGGCACTTCCCCCTTGCAACACTCGCACTTAGCAACCTTCTTGATGGTGATTTCGACAGGTAGATCACCCACCAAGGTAATGGACATCGACTTCTCAGTGTTGCTAGGCAGTTTGCCTTGCTCCCTACTTGCTCCTCGGTTGATCAACTCTTGCATCTTTTGATGGGCAAGCCTAGTGCTCTCTTCCAATCGATCAAGCCTCGCCCTAGTCTTCTCAGAATCTTCTTCATAACGTTTGAGAAAACTTTGGGTGTGATCAACCATCTTTTGCAAGTTCTCCATCAGTTGAGCCGACTTCGACTTCGGTTGCTCTTTCGGAGCGGGGTTTTCGCAGTGATCATTACCATAGTTAAGCCTACTACGGTCTTGGTTAGGGCCATAAGTTTGGCTAGCCGGTGCATATCCTTAATTGTTTCGGAACCCTCTTCTCCAAAATCCACCTCGAGGATTCCTACCATCTTGTCCGTAGCTAGCTTCTTGAGTACCAAACTCCGTAGCAAAGGCTTCCTCTTCGCCTCCTTGAGCCCAGTTGCCATCATCATACGCAAGCTCCGATCTACACATATGAGCCCCATGTCCATAGTTCTTGCATATTCGGTAAACTTCGTTCGAAACAGTTGTTCCAGTGGCGCTCTTGAGGACTTGCTTCAATTCGTTGGTAAAGCACTCGAATTAATCCCCATTCCCCCTATACATAGGGGCTTCTTGAGTAGGTGGAGCTTCAGGTCCACGTCTCCTAACCATTGCTCTTGGGTCCTTGAACTGCGACCCCTTAGCAAGCCTTTCGAAAGCCGCCCAGACGGCTTCTGCAGTTTCCTCCCAAATATTGTCTCGGCATTGGAAGTCCACCACTTGTTGGTTCTCGAAGGTTAGTCCATTGTAGAAGTGTTGGACTAGATCCGAAAGTTCAAAACCATGGTGAGGGCACTTGTTCATGAGGTCTTGGAACCTCTCGAACGCGGTGTAGATGGTCTCATCATAGTCCTGTTTGAATCCTGTGATTTGCGCCTTAAGTGCGGTAGTCAAGGTGTGAGGGAAGTATTTTTCCATGAAAGCTGAAAAAACCTTCTCCCAAGTGTCCAGCGAGCCCGCCAGTAGAGAACTCAACCACGACTTGGCTCTGTCGCCAAGCCCCATAGCAAAAACCTTCATCCTCAACTCATCCGTTGTTATTTCAGCTCCGGGTCGTGGGAGTTGGTTGACAAAATCATCGATATCGTGCAAGTACCCCATCACATCTTCCCTTGCTAAGCCATAGAACCTCGGAAGTTGTTGGAATGCGTGGTTCTTGATTTCCAGATCACGAGTTGCAGACGAAAGAACAATCGTCGGTCCCCTCATACGATCCTTGGAGGGTTGAACCCATGCTTTCAGTGGTCTAGCTTCTGCCATTCCGTCGATTTCCTTGAAAAGACTGTGTAGAGATTCAGAGAAATCAGTATCCTCTATTTCCTCTAGTGCACGCCTTTGAAGTAGTCGCCTTCTTTGGTGGTAGACTTTGTCGATCTCAACAATTGAATCAGCAAGCGGTGTTCCTCTAGATCGTGTATGTGGCATACACTATCTGTAACAAACTAGGAAAGCAGTGTCAGAGAGAGAGATTAAATAGGAAAACTAAAAACTACTAGAACTAGGAATTGAATGTTGAAAATATAAACAAATTAAACAGAAAAAAGGAGTATAGTCCCCGACAACGACGCCAATTTGATGCAACGGTTTGTCAGACTCGATTAATCAAATAAATTTGTATTTAGCCAAAGGCAATTCACAACTACAACGAAAACCGTAGTGTAGCAGCAGAATAACCTCGAGTGTCGATCTCTAAGGACTATAACTAGCTTTATCTAATCTAACTTAAGAATATAAAATAGCAGACGACTTAGCAAAGGTTTTTCTTAACAAATAATGGAGATTGGTGATAGTATGGTCATGCAATCAACAGAAATCATACCACGAATGAATGAAAACATGATGAAAGATATATAAATATAAATAGAAAAACTGTAAGATACAATGTTACCGAAGGTTGTCAATCTCCGAAGAATCGCGATCTTACAAGCTCCAAACTGCTAAGAAAAAGTATCTCCTAAGCTAAGAACCCCCAGAACAGGCTCTGGGAAATTCCTACCTAAAACTACAGAGAAAGGTGAGAGAAAAGGTCTGGAAAAGTATAAAAAACGGAGAAAACTGAGCAACTATATATAGGCTTTCGAATTGTGTGGGGCGAAGGGCCCACACACCGGGCGATTCACCTGGTGTGGGGCGATTCGCCCCACATCCCGGGCGAGTCGCCTGGGAGTGTTTTTCGGCCCAGAACGCGTTTTTGGATTTCTTCCCCTTTTCGAACTCGGTTTCTGACTTCTAGTGATCTTCTAGCCTCCAGATTCGACCTCTAGACTTCAAATTCTATCCGGAATCTTTCAGATACTCCAATTAGGCTTCTGGAACACCAAATCCTTGTCTACTTCAATATAATTGCCCGGAAAACCTCGTTTTTCAACCAAAACCTGTAAAATAAAAACTAAAGGGAAACGTGACACTATTCTAATAAAATGCACTAAAATATAGCTAAATTAACATAGATGATAGCTAAAATAGGTGAAAAAGACTCAAATGAAAGTGTAAAATACACATTCATCAGCTCCTGCTGGGGAGGACACAAGAATTTGGACTTCTTCTAGAGATGGCACTACTTCTAGTGCAATTTTCTATCAGCATCTACGCCCATCCTTCCCTACGGTTAATTGGGGAGACTGGATTTGGTCCTCTTACATTCCTCCTCGACGTTCTATCACTACTTGGAAAGCTATCCACAACAAGCTCCCTACCCTTGATAATCTTCGCACTATTGGGTTTATGGGACCTTCGCTTTGTATTTTCTGCATGTCTAATGCAGAGGATATGGACCACATGTTGGTGAGATGTACATTTACCCATACTATTTGGTTGCATATATTTGATATTTTTCATTTGACTATTCCAGATTTTAATGGGTTCCACGAGTTGGTGTTATTTGCGATGGCCAGACGATTCAGTACACAGGTTTCTGCTCTATGGAGACTAGTGTTTGTTACCTTGGTGTGGATTTTATGGTCTACTCGCAACCGCTGGATTTTTTAGAACAAGCAGTTCTCTGTTTCCTCTGTTCTCCATAGGCTATTGTGCACGGTTCATGAGCAAGGCAACCTTCTAAAAGGTACGATGTATAATTCTGTGGATGATCTTATGACTTTGCATACTTTTGGCATTACAGGTTGCTCTAGACCTCCTCCCGTGATTAAAGAGGTTCACTGGATTCCACCTTCAGTTGGATGGATTAAATGCAACACAGATGATAGTGCTAAAGGTGCTCCGGGCGATGCTATTGCAGCTGGGGTTTTAGGGATGCCTTCGGTGTTGTGAGGGGTTGTTTTGTGCAACATTTGGGTCGTCTTTTTGCCTTTGAAGCCGAGTTGGCAGCCGTGATGTATGCCATTGAGATTGCGGTTTTACACGGCTGGAATAAGCTTTGGCTTGAGACGGATTCAGCCTATGTCGAAGGCCTCTTGCTCACTCGCTCCAACAATGTTCCCTGGAAGTTTCGAAATCATTGGTTGAGGGTTCTCGCGCTGTTGGGACTTTTTGATTTCAAGATCACGCATATCTATAGGGAAGGCAATGCAGTAGCAGATACTCTTTCTAATCACCATACCGATGGTTATTGGCCTCATCAAATTGATTGTATTGTGGATCAGGTGCTCAGAGATGCTTCTGGGCAGCCTTATTTTCGTTTCATGCAACACTAACACTCAGGCACTCTTTCACATCTGTAGGTTTTTCCCACTGGGTTTTTCTATGGATGGGTTTTAACGAGGCCCGTGGTTGCAACCAGGAATTTCTTTTCCTGGGTTAGTTTTCTGTGTACATTAGATTTGTCTTTGTATTCTTGTTTGCATCTAAGTCCGCATGTGGGCTGTAGATTGGTCTCTGACATTCTGTTATTTTTAATACAAGCGCGGTTTATTTAAAAAAAAGGTAACATATGGTCTTACTTCCGGACATTCCGTAAGGTCTATTTACTTACATACTCATCTGGATTTTAGTTTGTTTACTTTTACTTTTGGAACGATAAGTGTAGTGTTTGGTTTGGTGGCAGAACACACAATAATTATAAGATAAAAATTTACCAAAAATGAAACGTAAACAATTTAAAAAAACTGACGAAAAAGGAATATGTAAACAATATAAAAAAACAGATGAGTATATATTATGTTGTTTCTCAACCCAAGGCTAACTCTTTTGAGGTATTGAGGTAGGCACGCTGATGTGTGACCTCCGACAAATAAGACCTTCCCAATCCTTACGAATTGAAGTTAGGTCACCTTAGTTTTTACTAGAACGTGTAACTACGGAGTCGGCATACTTTAATATCATCATTAATGTATGTATAATATTTACATATTAAAATATTTCCGAGAAAATAAATGTGGATTCATTAAATGACGTGGAGGAGCCAACATCACCAGTGGCCCGTAGGTTTATATTCGATTTTTTTAAAAAAAAAGTAGAGGAATTGATAGAAAGAAAATAAAATTGATTTTGGGAGGGAAATAAGCAAAGTGAAGGTCATAATCAATACTTTGGCTATTATTAGTGAAAGAAAGTCGATAAATGGGCTAAGGAGTAAATTAATTGATCATATATAGTACTTGTATGTAGGACAAATGCCCCATGTCGATTAAAAGGTGGACTTTACTTAGTCCTGTTTTGCTGAGTTGATGGACTGAAAACGAAATTGTCCCTCTATGCCTGCCACCCTAATTAATATTCCAAATGTATAATTGTTGTAATTGTTTGATTAAGAATGTAATAATACTACCTTATTTCTTTTGGTCAAGGTCCCCCATCTTAAAATCATTATAGTTAGCAATGACCGGTATATATTCAATTCGTGCAGATCTCATGAAATTTATTATGGAATAATTTTAAAATTGTTGACACGTCAATTTTTTTTCGAGATGGAGTGAAGGGAGGATAGAATGCACTCCAAATTAAGTGTGGTATGATTACTCACAAAGTTGGATTGTAAGAAACTATTAGAAGGTTTTTTTTTAATGATTAATTTTACCTAGCTCATATTTGAAAAGTGGAACACTTTGGATATGTTGTTTTATAAAGTTGGTACAAACGACAAGGTAAAAGATGGAATATTTTATATTGCATGATTATAAAGTTAATCTTTTGGTTTATCTTTGGCAACACAAGGGTTAATGGGTTAATCTTTTGCTGAACTTGTGTCGAACAGATATGGTGAATGGTGGGGTCTATTGCTGGTTCGTCATGGACCAATTGCCCATCAATTAATCTTATGTGGTCCATTTTTATCATCACAATTATTTAAGATGATTCTTATATATATACTAGGAACTGTGTACGCGTGTGAAGCGTAATCTTGTAAAACATTATTATTTAATATATTAAAATAAATGGAGTGAATATATAATTTCACATAATGACTTCAAACGTAATAAAAAATAACTACTTGAGTAATTAAACTTAATATAAATGGTGTGCTATAAATGTATATAGTTTTTGTAGTTATGCAATTAATAGTTTTGAATTGAACTATATTAGACGTACAAAAAGTATTCTTCCGATGAGTTAAGAACCATCAGATACATCTCTAAACTTTGGAAACATTCAACTCCAAAATCTGCAATGCATATTTTTTCGCATGTTAATTGGTATTTTTCATCAGTGGAATATATTGTCAAGTGCTTCATATAAACATTCTAGTTTCATAATATGATGTTTTTAATTATTTTTATCGTATGATTTAAGAATAATTTAAGGTCAAAATGATCATCGAAAAAGTCAACAAAATCAAGTGTTACATTTATTATTGGACGGAGGAAGTATGTCTTTTTTTTTTATAAGAACATATCATGGTTATATTTTAAAATTAAGTATAATACGTCATACAACTTTATGTAAAAAACCAAAAATTTAAGAAGAGAATAAATAAAAAAGAAAAAAATTACGTCAATAAGATTCGAACCCAACACCTTCAACTAAAATAATGATACAAATAATAGAGGAAAATCACGCCAACAAGATCCGAACCAAACACCTTCAATAAAAATAATAATAAAAATAATGGAGAAAAATCACGCCAACAGGATTCGAACCCTACATCTTTTAATTAACTAATGACACATGCACGCACCATATTAAAATTGAATAAGCAAGATCAACGGATTAAAATTGATTGGTAGCTCAATCAATTGATTGAATCAACATGCTTATTATATTTACTTTAATAATCACTTTGATTTCTTTTGAACCATTTTGAATTTTCTTCATCAAAAAAAATGAATTTTCTTCATAAAAAAAAAAAGAAGACAATTTTGAATTTTAAATTTCAATTAATTTTAAACTATAATAATAAAGTATTTGAAAACGTAGAGTTTCTATACTTTCTAGTAACCGTAGAGTTGAAAACAAAGTAGTTGTGCCGTATTATCCACCGGTTAATTGAGAAGTTATGGAGTTTACGTATGAGAGGATGTGAAGGAATCTGTAGGATATTGGAAGTATGCTCTGATAGAAACTGTGATTGGGTTGAAACTGCCGTATGAAGCTATACATAGATACATAGAGAGCAGGTGGAATGTTCAACCTAGTACACATGTAGTTGAACATGGTGCCCTTGTGTTTAGATTGAAGTCAAAAGCTGATATGATGGAAGTGTATGGAGAAGGACCTTGGATGGTTAAAGGTTCATATCCTTTAGTGCTAAAGTGTTGGGAACTTGGAATGGCACTGAATGTTGCCAAACTGCAGGATTATCCAGTTTGGATTCAGTTACCTAGGCTAGATCTCCAGTTCTGGAATCTAGAAATGATTGCAAGGATAGTTAGTATGGTGGGGGAAAATTATTTATATGGATAAACTAAAATCAGGTCATGATAGATTGGATTATACTCAAATTTTGTGTTGAACTGCAAGCTGAACAGAAGATCATTGATAATGATAAAATAACATTGAAGCTGGTCAAGATGGTAAAGAATTTGTGCAGAGAATTATATATGAGAACATGCATGTACAGTGTTTTAAGTGCTACAGAATTGGCCATTTAGCTAGAAACTGTCAAGTGATGCAGCCTACTTGGATCCTCAAAATGGGTGTGGAGAACAACATAATAGGGAAGAAAGGCAGGCAAGAGAAGGGGTTGATATGAAGAGGCAGCCATCTCAAAATGTGAATGAAGAGGGAGGAGATAATGGTTTAGGACAAGCAACTCAGACTGTACAAGAAGGAATAGGGTTGACTGAACAAGCTTAACCTGCTGAGAGATCTGAAGCAAACAATCTAGTCATGATTCAGAGTACAGTGGTAGGAGATATGGATGTTCCTATAGTTGATCAGTTACAGTTAAGGAGTATTGAAAAAACTGTGGAACAACAGAGGGTTGTAGAAGGAAAAGGCAAAGAGATGGATACAGTTGGGAGTAATTCTACAAAAGAAAATGTAATGAATAGACAGAGAGCTGAGGAGAGGGGTAATGGGGATAGGAGTAATAACAAATATATAGCATTGGCAGAGATCCAACAAGAAGAAGAATGGCAGGAAATTGCAAATAGGAGAAGATCTACCAGAAGGCAAGAACAACAGGTAAAGCAGGGATTGCCAGTAATAAGCACGGGAGTTGCTAAGAGAGGGAGGAAACCAAAAGGGAGTAATCCCAATGGATAGTACGATCATAATTGCGGCATGGAACTTAAGGGGTCTGAATGATCCCCTTAAGCAAGTAGGACTTAGAGATTTTCTTGTTCACAACAATGTAAATATTCGAGCCATTTTAGAGACTAGATTGAGGAGTGAAAATTATGAAAAAAACAAAAAGAGATTGCAGGAGCAGTGAGAAGTTGATAGTAATATAGAGTGTAGTAAGAATTGTCGAATAATGGTTGTGTGGAAACAAGATCAAGTAAATCTGGTAATAGAAGAAAGGAATGATCAACTTGTTCATTGTAAGATGAGTACAAAATATAACAAGTGGAGTGGTTATGCTACTTTTGTTTATGCCCATAACTTTTCTGATCAGAGAGCGGCTTTATGGAAATGTTTGGATAATCTATTAAAGAAAGTGAAGGGGCCTTGGATGGTGGCTAGAGATTCCAATGTTGTTCTACATCAGGATGAAAAGTGGAGTGAAGCACCGTCTCAGATTAGAGTAGGATATGAGTTAAAAACAACTTCAGAAAGAGTTGGTTTGAAAAATCACAAGTTTGTAGGACCTGTTTATACCTGGGATAACTCTCATACATTTTGTAAATTGGATAGAGTGGCGGTGAATAAGGATTGGTTTGATAAAAATAGGGAGTCAGACGTGCATTTTCTTCCTCTTGGGATTTCAGATCATACGCCAAGTCTAACAAAGTTTTTGTAACCCATGTAAAGCAGAAGATTCCTTTTATATTTAAAATATTTTGGTGAAGGATGACCAGTTTATAGGTTTGGTTAAGGACGCTTGGGATGTACCTATTCAGGGGTGTAAGATGTATCAATTGGCTCAAAACTTGAAGAGTGTTAAAGGGAAGTTAAAATGTCTAATATCAGAAAGTATCAGAACATGGAACTTAGAGTCCGGGAGGCACTTCAGAATCTTAAAGATGTTCAGGAACAGCAGTTGAAGAATCCTGACACACAAGGGATTCAACATGTGATTGATGACCATAAAGAATATTACAATGGCCTTCAAAGTTTGTATATGCAACAACTTCACCAACAAGCCAAGAGTGACTGGTTATAGGAGGGAGATGGATGCTCTAGGATGTTCTTTCATCATATAAAAGCTAGAAAAAGTTTAATACTCCCTCCTGAATTGAATATAAGATGTTTTGGTTATTTTACCATTTACAAAATATAAGATGTTTGAAGTTGGTGTCATGTAATTGTGTGTTTTTTACAACATTTTATGCAGTCAACCCCATTTTTTTATATTTTGTCTACAAAAGATATGCAAGGTTTTCATCTCTCATTGGTCATTTTATTTTTAAAAGATACCAACATGTTTTTTTGCAACCTTTTCAACAACAAAATTGATGAAGATCACATTTTCTTAATATGTGTGAAAATGCTAAAACATCTTATATTCAATTGGAGTAGTATCCATATGCTCTTGGATGCTCTAGGGAACACCATTGATACCAAAGAAGGTATAACTAATCATATTCTTGTCTTTTATGAAAATCGTTTTGGTACTTCTAGATAGGTGAATCCAGTACAGAAGGAAGCTTGTGACATGAGGCCTAAGTTGATCTATGAGATGAATGCATATCTTAGAAACCCAAATAGTGAAGAGGAGGTGAAAAGGCTTTATTCAGTATGAATGATAACTGGAGTCCAGGCCCTGAATGCGTGCTTCTATAAAAAAATGTTGGGCGAACACAAGTGATTTATTTTTTAAGGCAGTTGTAGAATTCCAAAACTCGAGTAAGCTTCTTAAGCAAATCAATACTACTTATGTGTGTTTGATTCCTAAGACTTTAATTAAAAGCTTCTTCTATTATATACTCTAGACCAATTGCATGTTGTAATATCATTTATAAAATTCTTACTAAAGTGAGCTAATAGACTGAAACACATTCTGCCCCAGTTGATCAATCATTGTCAAAATGCATTTGTCACTGGGAGGGATTTGTTTCATAATGCTTTCTTGCCTCAGAAATTGGTTAGATGCTATAATAAGAAGATCATTTCTCCTAGGTGTATGATGAACATTGATCTTCGTAAAGATTACGATACTATAAGCTGGGTCTTCCTTAGAAAGGTGTTACAGAATATGAGTTTTGATCATTGGTATGTGCATTTGGTGATGTGCTTTGTTAATACTTCTAACTTTTGTTTTTCTATAAATGGTAGCTAGCCTTGAGGGTAACATGCCAAGAAAACAAGATTTGAGATAAGAGGATCCTATTTTTCCTTATCTCTTTGTTATTTGCATGGAATATCTGTGAAGACTTATTATCTATACAATCAAGAAAAGTAAGAATTTCAGATTTCATCCTAAGTGTGCTAGGGTTAGCTTGACTCATATGTGTTTTGCAGATGATTTATTGTTGTTTTGTAGAGAAGATGAAGCTTCTATGCAGGTTTTAAAGAAAGCAATGGACATGTTCTCTTCTGCGACTCGTTTACGAGTAAATAGAGGTAAAAGTCCAGTGTTTATAGCAGGAGTCCATGGGGAGGATAAAGTGAAGTTACAACATATATGGGGGTTTGCAGAGGGTATTTTTCCTGTAAAGTACTTGGGTATCCCTCTTAGTCCTAGAAAGATGAGGATTCAAGAGTATGATGCACTTATCAAGAAGATGAGTGGAAAATTAAGAGTTGGTATGTAAAGCAACACAGTTATGCAGGGCGGCTGCAATTAGTGAAGTCTGTGCTACGGAGTATTCAACGATTTTTGGCATATGTGTTGCATATTCCAATAGAGATAGAAGCTCAATGCAGAAATTTCTTGTGGTCTTGTAAGGGAGAAGGAAGAAAGAGTTTGGTAGCATGGCATAATGTTTGTCAGGATCATGATCGAGGTGGTTTGCAGATAAAAGAGATTCTCAGTTGGATTAAATCTCTACTGTGTGCTCAACTTAATTTGTTAAATGATTGTTCCTACAATGTTACTATCTGGGTTAATTGGGTGCATAAATATCATATTCAAGATTCTAATATTTGGAATGTGCATGTAAAAGTGAGTGACTCACCATGGTGGAAGTATCTACTCGGAGTTACAAATGAACCAAGATGCAAGTTCCCAGACAAGGATCCTCAAGAGTGGCGGAGGGAAAGCCAGAAGATGCTCATCCACATGTGGTATGAAGCTTTTCATGAGAAAGCTAATAAGGTGAAATGATCTGAACTAGTATGGAACAAGGTACCCCCCCCCCCCCCCCGAGAATATCCTTTATTACTTGGCTTGTGTGTCATAAGAGAATGTCTACTAGAGACATGCTTTGTAGGTTTAAAATCAGTGATGAAGGCCATTGTTTGTTGTGTGATGATCATGCTGAGACTATAGAGCATTTATTCTTTAATTGTTCTAAGTCTGATCTTATCTTATCTAGTATGATGAAAACAACTGGTATTATTGTAAGAAATTTTCAGATACAGGATTGGCTGAATTGGTTTGGACAGTCTAACCACAAGAAGAATATAGTTTTCCAGGTGCGAGCAGGAGTGTTCTGCAGTGTGGTGGAGGGGTTTGGGGGATTGAGAAATCAAGTTTTCGAGAAGAAAGATATTTCTGTTCAGCAGATGTGTAAGATGTTAGCAGGTGAAATTCGAATCAGGCTACATCTTAAATATGGTAAGGTATCAAACAGGTTTGTGAGAACTGTGTTGGCTAGGATCTCTACTTTGTAGTCTTCAATGTATGTTTCTTTTAAGACTTTGATGAAGCACTAATATGCCTAGGTGGAGTTGTTTTGCGTGTTACTTTGTGACATGGCTGATTTATGTTTAGAAGAAACATTTGGTCATGTGAAAATTCATTAATTGAGAGTAAGAAATTCAGAAAATTCTGCAATTAAAACACAGAAGGTAAAAGGTAATTTGTTCATTCCCTCCTGACTTTGTTCTCCCATCCTTGTCCCCTGGAAGAGACAATTCAGTACTGGAAGCATCTATCTATTGAAGCAGCTATGATTTACCTTCTAGTGCTTGGAGAGTACGGTCACAGGTATAGCCTTGAATATGAATGAAGAGGGCACTAGATGCCAGTTTTATATATTTCTTGTTGATGTAAACTGAATGAGTTCGGATTGAAATCACAATGAGGCTTCACCCAAGTCATAGTCCAAGACTAGAGCTTGTTTGTGTTCCTCTGCTTAGATAGAAGTACTGGTTACGTTTTGTAGGTAGATTGTAGACTGCGAGCTTCACTTGTGGTATACCCATCGTATTCTGTTTTGACTCTCTTTCATGTTTCTATATATTTAAATCGTGCAAAAAAAATTAAATAATAATAATAAAGTATTTAACAAAACCGTATTATGAAAATATAAAATAAAATATAAAATATTTTTATAATATAATTTTATTAAATGTTCTATCATTATAGTTTAAAAGTGATTGGAAATTAAAGTTGAAAAGTGATGACCGGAAAAATTGATACAGGGTAATACTGATAGGCAAATATTAAACGTCGGAACATAAATTTACTAAATGTTGGAAATTTATTGCAAATTACATAAAGTATCTATAAATTTATAATTTTACAAATTAACCCAATACTTTTAAAATCATCACAATTCCACATTAAATAAATCAAGCCCCTAAATCAATAACCTAATCAACATATCTTTTTTTTTTTTTTTTTTAGTTTGAATTTAAATGTTAATTTTTGGAACAATTGAATTTAGTATCAAATTTTTCAATTTTTGGAAGTTCGGAAGTATCATTTGATCATTTTTTGTTCAAGTGATCATTTCATGTTAATAATTTATATTTATGAGTGTATTTGTTTTAGGGAGTGTTTGTGGTAAAGTAGAATTGATGAATTTATTATACTTGCAATTGTTTATGATAATTTGTATGAATTTAGTAAGTTTGAGATTTATTTGTAATACTTGTAAAATAAGAGTCATTCTGTAAATTACCAATAAGTTCCAACGTTTAGTAAAATTACTACTACGTTTAATAACCCCGTGATATAGATGGATAGGAGTATGTACTTAATTAATTACTAGTGCACGATATTTCCTACTACTTCCGTAGTATAAATTGTACGGTCACTAACAATTTTCAAACGTGCTAATTCCATCCACAAAGCACAGTTGGTCCTAGTGGGTCTCAAGATTATACGGAATAACGTTTAATTTTGAAGTTTTTATGAGTATAAAATTAACAATAATACCTTATATTTTGACTTCCTACTTATTCTAATAACGTGTGCCTTTTATTTTCATATACTCCGTATACATTCATCAGAATTACAAAGTTGAGCATCACAATGTTTATTTGCATGGGTGAAAACAAAGTAAAGTATGTT
The DNA here is from genome assembly GCA_028274465.1 of Plantago ovata. NCBI lineage: Eukaryota > Viridiplantae > Streptophyta > Magnoliopsida > Lamiales > Plantaginaceae > Plantago > Plantago ovata. The sequence continues at coordinate 58,026,620 of CM051455.1, forward strand.
GAAAAAAAAATATAGTGGTTTTTGGGGTTAATTATAATATATCAATTATATCAATTAGAGAACGATCGATATATGGTTGTATCAGTGTAAATCTTAGTCGATCAGTGATAAAATGTTAATTTCATATGAGAATGCAAATGAATATACAATATTGGATAAAATAAATTAGAATGAAAAAGTGGCATTTGTGTTGAGAACAGTAAAGGTGTGGTTTAGGACAAACAAATATTTAAAGGTGGTCTACATTATTAGGAGCTAGTTATTAGTACGAAATAATTAGTGAGAGATATTAAAAGATTGATTACATGGTCATGCATATTGGGAACAAAAAGAATCTGATGAAGCAAATTAAAGTGGCCCGGGTAATGTCATATGACCACAACGTTTCAATCGATTAATCCTAATTCCACTTTATATAAGTTCTATATATATTTTCAATGCAGATACTATTAAAAAACAATCGATGGTCTGTAATTAGTCAACTTTCCATGAAATTGAAATTCTCGTCCAACACACCATGGATTTTTAATGTCCCAATCTAGAATGATCAGTGGTGAATCCAGGACTCAATATGAGGGGGTAAAAAATTTAATCATGAAAAATATAATTATAAAGTGTATATATAATTAATATGTTACATATAATAATTGCATTTTTAAAAATAATAAAGTGGGCGAAGGAGCAATTTTCTCTAATTTCTAACGTTAAATTGTGAAAAAAATAGAAATAAGAATTTTTTTTAGATGAAAAATAAAAAAATAAGCATAGAAATGGTAAATAAAATGTAAATAGTGAAAAAGATTGTAAAAGAATTAGGATTTTTTTGGCTGAAAATGAAAAATAAACATTAAAAGTACAAAAAATGAAACCAAAATTGTGCAACTAAGGGATTGAACACTTGCCCTTTAGAAAACCAAGGTCATGAACCACTAGGCCACAAATTATAGGTGTTGATACTAGTACTATTTGAGTAAGAATATAAATCTCAGCTGGGTCAAGTGACCCACCTTGACCCAGCCTGGATTCGTCAATGAAAATGACCGAAACAAGAAATAGCAAGATTATTACAATATGAATTGATCCAAACCTGAAATGATTGGAATTATTATAATTTGAATAAGATTCGAATCCAATTAGTTTCAAATTTAATTCAATCTCGAACTCGACACGAATCTTACCTGTTTGCTAGGTCTATTTGTCATCACTGTGGTAGTTCGGAAATAAAGTAGGAGAACATGGTTTTTCAAGGAAAAAAAAGAAAGAAATATAAAATTTGTTGAAATGAACGAAAATGGAATAAATATATATATAATGCAGGATGTTTCTGGTAGTTGTCTTTAGTTCGTAGGACGGGTTGTCTAGTAGAAGTTGCTAGGATAAATTTTGAATCTCCAAGACTGACTTGAACTAAGTTGCTAGGACCTGAATACTTTGGGGGGGTGGTTAGTACTGCTAATCGGAGGTAAAATGTTGAAACTGTCTTCTCAAATTAAGTGTTGTTGCTTAGACTGGTTGGTATATTTGTGCTGAAACTTTGATGATTAGAATAGTCTATGGTTGTAAGAAAATATGGTCAGAGTTACCCCTAGGGTACGCAGCGGAATTTCAAAATTTTCTTAACATACAGGTTAATTGATTAAGTATATGCCGTATATATTTAAACACGTCAATTAGAAGACTAACCTTACTTCCAAAGCAGCTTCCAAGTCTTCGTAATAATCCGGTGTATCTTCTCCTTCGTCGAAGTCGAAGATATCTGCAATACTTTGATTATCTGCAAGAAAATAAAAGTTAGTTTCCAGCTCCTAGAACCTCAACCTTGGTATCCACGGATGAACAGCCTATCGGAAAGAATGCTAGGATATTCTTTGTGTGACCAAGAAGATGGGGCGGCGAGTCCTCCGGTAGGTGGCGCGCGCGGGTGGCTATAGAGGAGGGGAGAGTTTTTTTATTTTCTCTAAGAAAACTGGGTAGAATGACTATGAAAGTCTATGCCAAAAACTCTCTAATAGTCTACTATATATAGTAGTCAATAGAAGCCTAAAACATAAGCAATTAGACTTCGTAAAGGAATAAGAATCTAATTCTTATCGCACAAGGAAACCAATATCAAGTCTAGATTCATTCCCAATCAAATTAAAACTCAATCAGGAAAATCTAACTTATCCCTTGGACTTCTAATAGAGGAAGGAGTCGAACTCCTTTCACTATCTAGCTAACGCGCGCGCGCGCCCAGTCCTACGGGAGGTGGGTCCCAACTTATAGTTCTAAGGCAATTCAAACTCCAAGTAGATTTTGCCATGTGCATATGTTAATTCTAAATTAACATATCCTTTCAAATCAAACCTCCATTATATTTCCAAAATATACTCTTTAATTGTATTTACATAAAATACCATTAATTAGCCAATTCAATTAATAATTCCAAATCATTAATTGAACCACCAAATATTATAATTAATTCCAAATCAATTATAATCCATCAATCACAATTAATTTCAAATTAATTGCGATTCCATCTTCAAGGATATTCCGATAGGCTGAATCACCATATAGTGTGACCCATAGGGCCTCATCGTATTAAGCAAGTCCTAGACTAGGCGACATGAAATTCCTAGACGGTTCCATTTGCAATATTAATACATGAGGACGTTTGAGAGGTTTCTCAAAACTAACCCTTTCGTTGCGAAGTCTGTTGCGCTCAACGCGGCGATGGTAACGTCCCTTCATCTGACTTGCTCGAATGTATCTAGGATCGATGAAGTGTCTATCCCAATAATACATCCACGGGCGTCTTCAATGAGTTGCATGGTGAATCCAATATCTATTATGACCATCATAATAATATCGATACGCTGGCCAGCGGTTTTACCATCACAACTATGAACGACTATGAGCAGTGCTCTCCTGTGCTACACTTGAGAAATGAATCCTTCACATAATCACTTATCATCCCCATTTGTATGTAGCCATAATCCTGGATCGTGTCTTAGGTCCACTGCTTATTTAGAGCTGACATCGACGGGTCCACCAAGGATATGGGGCAAGAAATGTGATGATAAAGTCCTGTAAGTCCAAAGGACGACTGGCATCACTTCGACAACTTACCGATTCCCATAGACACTTCGGTGTAGAGTATACATCGATGGGAGTGTCCGGTGGGTACTTCCATTGTTCGATAATCCTTCTTCGAACAACAATGCGCAGTTATGGGAACGTTTCTCGATTGTCCAACAATCCGTTCCGTGGCCGTGGGATCGGCTCACACTTGCTCCAACAAGTATAACCTCCACGCATAGTAGTCTTATCTGGTTCATTCAGACCCCTACATCCGAGATGAACCTCGACTAGGGAGAGTTTGGGATAGATGATAACTCACATAGCTCCCACTATCTGTGTGATCGGTCATCTATCCGAGGGGACATGTTTAGTATCAATACAGACAGAAATAGAGATATGACATGCTGCATGCCTGGTGTAATATAAATATGAAAGCGATACTCAATAGTAAAACGACAAACATATATCGTATTACGTTGACCTGTGTAATAGTACATATATGCCCCCTATAAGAGCTCCATGCCCTTAATAAGGACTGTCTCTAGGACATATACACTATCAATGGTTTCATTGTTATATTGTGAATTTGTGTTGGTTTGACTGATCACTACTTCTGATGCTTATGGTAGAGTGCTTCTGCCAATGGAACCAATGATGTGGGAACATCAAAAGTTGGTGGCAAGGGTAAGGCCGATGGCAAGGGAAAATCTGGAGACAAGGGAACTGGAGGCAAAGGAACTAGTGGCAAGGGTAAAGCCAGTGGCAAGGGGAAATCTGGAAGTGGCTAGAGGTAGATTACAAGGCAGGATTTAGTATCTATCACTACAAGAAAACAGCCATTTAGCGACGGAATAATAGATACGGATAGCATCTGTCGCTATTTAGCGAGGGATCGGTGAGTGTAGCGACGAATGAACACGAACTGCGCTCTAAGCTCAGTTCGTGCCACGAAACATCCAGTTCGCGTTCTAATTAGCGACGGATAAGCTTTATCCGTCGCTATAATGTCGCTATTATAGCGACGGATAAGTCGCTAAAGATGTTGACCAGGCTATTTTTTATGAAGGAAAAAGGAAAATAAGTAAATAAATAAATATATAGCGACGGATGAATAAGTCGCGATATACAGACGGGCGACCTTTGTTCTTCCTCATTTCTCTGTTTCTCCATTTTTATTTTTCTCTCGTTTCTTCATCTTCTTCTTCGTCGGCTTCTTCGATCCATCTCCAAACTCAACCAATTCAAGCAAATTTTAGCTCAAATCCAAGTCTATCCAACAAGGAGGTCGATCCCTAATCAATTTGGAGGTTTTTCAACAGTTTGAGGTAATTAACATAAACCCTAATTTTTAGGTATTTTTCATTTTGATAGTGATTTTGATTTTGATGGTGATTTTGATTGAATTTGTTCTATGTTTATTGGAGGCTAGGGTACGAGGAGCAAGACACCTCCACCGACTCCGCCACCGCTTACTTTCTCCCTCTCTTCCCCATTTAAAAGGTTAGGATTCCTAACTGTCAATATTTATTAATTGGGGCTATTACTTTTGGTACCCCTGCTATTGTTGAGTATTACAGATTAGTCCAGCTATATTTTTTATTACACGAGACTCCCTTAATAAACCAATGTAATTACATTTTAACCCACGGATTTGACTTTCTGCGCTCTAAGTCCTGGAAATGACATTTATGCCCCCGCCGGAATTTCAAATTCTGAATTACGCCAAACAACATGAAGTTTCGTTTATTACAAATTCACCCCAAATGTTTTGACTTTTACAATATTAACACAAACAATTTATAAATTAACCCACATAATTTAGCTATATTTCAAAATAGTTTTCAAATTATTTTAAAACAAACCCCTACAAAAATTGAATTTCAAATGAGTCCCAAATTTTATTTATTACCTTTTCTTTTTTTCTTTATTAAATAAAAATAAATAATACTAAATAAAAAAAATTAAAAAAAAAAAAAAGGAAGAAGATGAAAAGTAACTCCGATCGGAGCTCTCTGATCGGAGTACAAAGCTCCGATTGGGGCTTTGCAAAGCCCCAATCGGAGCTTGGCACAGCTCCAATCGGAGCTGTATAACACAGCTCCGATTGGAGCTGTGTTAAGCTCCAATCGGAGCTTAACAAAGCTCCGATTGGAGCTTTGCAAAGCTCCAATCGGAGCTGTGTTAAGCTCCGATCGGAGCTTAACACAGCTCCAATCGGAGCTGTGTTATACAGCTCCGATTGGAGCTGTGTGATGCTCCGATCGGAGCTTTGTTAAGCTCCGACTGGAGCTTAACACATCTCCAATCGGAGCTGTAAACTCCGGTATCGGAGTTCTAACTCCGGTACCGGAGCTGTAAACTCCGGTACCGGAGTTGGATTTAAAAAAAATGTAAAAGAGAAAAAAAGAAAGAAAAGAGAAAAGAAAGAAAGAGAAAAAAGAAAAATAGAAAAAAGAAAAGAAAGAAAACATAGAAAATTATATAGTTAAGGGCGTGTTTGGTTGAGCGAAAATTAGAAAACCTAACTTACCGGAGTCAACATCGGAGGTCTGACTGGACTAAAATGTAATTCTCCACTAATATTGGACTAGGATGAAAAGTGAGTGTTTAGTGAGGGTGGTAGACGTAAATTTGTCTTATTAATTTTAATTTAGGGTATGTTAATTTTAATTTAGGGTTTCTTGATTGAATTTGTTAATTTAGAAACTTGTTAATTGTTAATTTAAATAGTACATTAAGTGAATTTTGTTTAATCTGTCTAACCCTTTTTTTTTTTTTCGTTTTTTCTTTTTTTCTTTTATGTACTTAGTTTAACTCAATTCTGGAAATGCTTAATAATTAACTCAATAAGCAAAAGGAAAAAATGATTAATTAAATGAATAAGAAAAGAAGAAAATGTGACTGCAATGAACACAGATTAGAAAGATAGAAAATATAAAAGTTAGAATTTTTATTAATAATATAGTTGACATAACTCAATTCTAGTCACTCTTCATCCCCTCGTCCTCGTCCTCGGAGCTTGACTCCTCATTCAAGAGTGACCAGTCGATGACATCCCTTGGATCGACAAGCCGCTGTTGACATAGCTTGCAGAAAACTCCAAGGTCTTCGAAGTACTCAACCTCCTTGTGCTCACAAGGGGGGTAGTAGGAGACTTGAGAGGAGGTGGAGGAAATGCCTCTTCAATAGCTTCCTCCATTTCAGCCCATATCTCGGGCTGAAATTGTGGTGGGGGAGAAGGTGGGGGGAAGGGGGGGGGGGGTGTATTTTCAAACCTGAATTTGTTATGGTTTTCCATAGTTGTGTGAACATATGTTAAAATTATGTGCCTTTTTATAGTTGGTGTTGGGAATTCTAAATGACAAATACACTTTATTATGCATGTATTTATGTTCACATTCATGTAGCCACATTCAAGTATAGGTAATTATGCCCATGTATGGGAAAAATTTATGGGCTGGAAATTGATTAAAGAAGCTGGAAATAAATGTAGCCACATTCATTTATAAATTAACTTAAAGGATTTTCGAAATTAAAGAAGCTGAAAATAAATTTAATCTACTAATACGTTTACTATCGATCATTGTGAATCATGTAATTATGATTCACAATTAGGGAAGCTATGTAAAGTCATAAACAAGGGAAAAGGAGATCCACCATTACAAAATGTAGTATGTGAGCAAGAAAGGTGTCTGGATCTTTATGAGCTTGAAGTCTCCATCTTTAGTCATTAAAAAAACTAAAGATGGAGACTTCAAGCTCCTAAAGATCCAGGCACCTTTCTTGCTCACATACTACATTTCCTTTGTAATCATGTAAACCATAGTTGACTTTGTATTGTGAATGATTGTAGTACGCTGGTACCGTAACAACAACATTTCTAATGCCGTTGTTACTGTACCAGCGTATTTCAGTCATTCTCATCGCCTGGTCAATGAGAATGACTATTTCCATGCATAAAAAATGGTGTGGTTTGCATGTTTAAAAATACAAACACACTAGCCTTCCGATACCCCATCACTTCCTTTGATAAGTTATTTGATAAGCTAGACTTTATTTTTTGTTACAAGGTCTATCATGGTTCATACTTAACTTTTATACATACAACCACAATGAACGGGGATGGTCAAGCACCGCCCCAGGGCGCCCCTCGGAGTCACAACGGGATTCCAGTACTGTACATTGTGGAGGGGTCTAAGTGAGTTCTTAATAAGTTGGTATTTAATTGTTGATATATATAGTTGTTGGCACTCCATTTTTTAATCTTTCAAAATGTGTGACAGCTTTCACCCGGGTTTAGCTACTAGAAGGTTGTCAAGCATCATGAGAAGAGATTTTTTTACGCCTCCTGGGAGTGGCGGAGAAAGGTGGTCTACGGTTCCTCTTCCCGTTAAGGAGCACTATTTCGAAGAATTCAAGGTACTTTACTATCTTTACTTGAATATTTCTAGTTTGGATTTCTGGGGCATTGCCTTTACTATATATGTGTACGTACATTATCTGTACTTGGGGCATTGCCTTTGCTATACATGTGTATGTACATTATCTGTTCTTGGGGCATTGCCTTTACTATATTTGTTTGGAATGCACGTAGTTGGCACTTGTAACTGATGTTGGATTGTTGCAATGTTGCAGAAATACTACTATGTCCCTCCTGCCAATGCGGAGGAGATATGGGATGTATTCAACATCCGGGCGGAACACATTCACAGGCGTTTGATTTATCATGCCAAGGAGAAGCACTTTTGGGACCATGAATGGGTTTCGTACCTTAATCCGGAGCATTGAGAGCTGTGGGTGGAATCGTGGCATTATGATGGGGCGTTGCAGGCTGAAGGTGTCGGTTGGATAGTGGAGAGCCTATAGGATTAGTACTTTCTCCTTTGTTTTTAGGATTGTTATTCTATCTCCATACATTTTAGGATTCTCGTTTATTTTAATGCTTATCTTCGTACCTTTTAGTTTGTTTGTACGTACACTTTTAGTTTTTTTATTGAAATTTAGATTATCGTAAAATGAATCAATCGTATATATTTTGTTGGGCGTACTAAATTTTGAGTTGGAATAACAAACATAAATTAAATAAAAATGAAACGAATTTAAAAAAAAAAATTTAATACATTAGCGACGGATTAATTTATCCGTCGCCAAATTACCCTCGCGGGGAATGACACGTGTCCCTTAGTTTTAATGACGAATAATATTATTCGTCGCTATATATAGATACGGATAAAGTCATCCGTCTCTACTTTGGTCAACGACAAACCGGCGACGGATACATTAATCCGTCGCTAACTATAGTGACGGATAATATTAGCCGTCTCTTTATTTTTTAGCGACGCCACTTTTCGCGACGGCCTAGTTAGCGACGGGCCATCCGTCGCTATTGTGCTATAGCGACGGATCGCTATAGTATAGCGACGGATACCATCCGTCGCTAAAGTCGATTTTTCTTATAGTGTATTAGTATTCTGTAGTATTTATATTATGCTAGACTCAGTTCCAGTTGGTATTAGACCCATGTTATCAGTATTTTGCTAGACACCTAACTGCGGTGAAGTCTACTTCTTTTGTTTTGATGAATGGTTTGGTTAAGAGTCTTTGTAACGACCCGACCAATCTGGCCGGCGTGGTTACTCCTGGACGGACCACACACGTCCCCACAGTATGATATTGTCCGCTTTGGGCCTGAGCCCGCACGGATTTGCTTTTGGAATCACCCAAAAGGCCTCATACCATGTGAGAGTGGTGGTCTAACATATATACTCTTTATTCCATTCACTCTTAAGCGATGTGGGATGCGGGGCATTACAAACTACCCCCCTTAAAGTCTCGACGTCCTCGTCGAGCGCCTTAAGTGGTGGGGGTGACAAACTGACAATAACCTTTACCAACAGTCCACCCGGTGCGGGCTTTGTGTTGGTCTAGGCTCTGATACTATTTTATAACGACCCGACCAATCCGGCCGGCGTGGTTACTCCTGGACGGACCACACACGTCCCCACAGTATGATATTGTCCGCTTTGGGCCTGAGCCCGCACGGATTTGCTTTTGGAATCACCCAAAAGGCCTCATACCATGTGAGAGTGGTGGTCTAACATATATACCCTTTATTCCACTCACTCTTAAGCGATGTGGGATGCGGGGCATTTTGGAACTCAATTTCTATTCAAACATGACATGTTTTGTTGATGGATCAGTGCAATGCTACTTATGGTCTACTTTGCACCCTTTAAATTCTGCTTATAGTCTGCAATGCTACTAATGGTCTACTTTGAAGCACACACATGTTTACATATTTTTTTCCTAAAAAAATGAGCAAATTTGATGACAAAATACTGTATAAATAGCCCCATATTTGAATCTGAATGACTAGTTTAGTTTGTAAAATGTCATTACATATAGTAACTTATCTACAATAAATTAATTACATATTAGTCCACATGTGTTGTGCACGTGCATGAGGTTGTTTGGCAGCTGAAGAAATCCAATTTTCAGTCAGGGGTAAAATTGTATTTCCATTGTCTTAATTCGCAAAAAGTCAAATTTGCGGGCTCAGATGTAATTAAAACTATCTAGTGGGGAAGGTCTTTGTAATAATTTTCTCTACGTGGGTTAATCTGTAATAAATGAATCTAAGGAGGGTATTGTACGTAAGAGTAAGAGACCCAATAACAGATTATTAAAAAAAAAGAAAAATCGAAGACGTTCCCGATTTCCTCTGGCGATTTTGAGAATTTGGTCGGCAACGATGGTAGCCGCCACTACCTAAGGTATTGCCAATTTCGAACGGCCCATGTAAGAGGGATCGTTGGTTTCTATTGTTTCTTCCTTCTCCCTGTTGTTTTGTCTCTTCTCTGGGCGGCACAGGGCTCCGTTTCTATCCCTGTTAGGTCGTCGTTTCTGTCTCAGTTGGTTCCTCAATTGGCTATTATTCGAGTTTCTTGAGGTGGTAGTGGTCTTCTTTCAAACCATGTCTCTCTGTCTTGGATTGATCGGAATTTGTGGCTCGATTTGATCGGGTTTTTTATCGCCATTTTAGTCTCGTTGGTTGGAATTGTTGTATCTATTTGTCCTGATGGGTGGCACTCTTGCAGAAGATGACTGGCCTGTATTGGTTGCTGTAAGTGTATGTGTTTTTACACTGGAGTTGACCAAGGAGTTATCCTTGGAGTTAACCTGTTTGGTTAACTCCTATATTTGTCAACGATAATTTATACTGTGTTTTACCTTTACTTTACTACTAACTAGTTCCACAGCTGTAGATATTTATTGTGTGCAGGAAACTAGCTTTTAGAATGTGTCAATAGGAAGAAGTTGTTTCTGACTAGGAAACTTGAAGAAAAACAGAGTATGAAAGCGTTTGGATAAAGGAGAGAGAATCCAAGTAGGAATACAATTTCTATTGGATAAAGGAGGACGAAATCAAGTCTAGATTCAGAGTTTGAAGTCATTCAAAGTTGATGTCCTCTTTAGCTAAATAGTAGGAACGCGTTTCCTGATTGGATTCGCTTACTACTTTGCTAAATAGTCGCTCAGTACTTTGCTATCCGTTCAAGTACTTCGCTACTATATATATGTCGACATCGACGGTGAAGAAAAGGGAGCTCGAGAGCAAGAAATTTACAACCAAAGAATTCGTTTAGAGTCTTTCTTGTTTAGTTGTTTGTTTTTGAGTCTTTATACTAGTTTATATTCTAGATCTCTCTAACAACGTATTGAGAATAGAATAGATAGATTGGGTTCTATATCATCGTGAGGTGACTAGTATTGTTTCAGCTAAGATAGAATAGGGAGTATATAGCGTTGTACAAACATATTCTTCTTAGTGGTTTTTCTGCCTTGACTGGGCATCAAGCAAGCTATCCAAAGCTGCTTGAAAATTTACAAACACAGGTTCTTATTTACTTTCCGCTGTGCTTAATATTCTGATATATATTACTTGTGTTTGTCTGACTAATCTGCAGGTAGTAGTTGTGGATTACTGAGGTGTTATTGTACGAGTTGTTCAACCTCATCGATAACTCCTGCTTACTGGCGAATTGTTCCTATTAACAAGTTATTATCGATCCTTATATTATTTCAGTTGCGTTGGTTCAGTTCTGATTCTTTTTGCAGCTCTGTTTCTGTATTGGGCCTACCTTTTTCAGCCGATCTAGAATGGAAAGGGAGGGCCTTGGACCTGAGTTGGCGTTATTCTTTCTCTCGGCTGTCTTAGACTTAAATATCCCGGCTAGATAATTTATTATTTTTAGATTTCTTGGTTCAGTTTTGGGTGTGTTTTGTTGTGTGTGGTTTGCTGCAGTTCGTTGTTCATTGGGTTGTGTCTTGACTTTTGTCACGTGGTCGTCTACCTTTGTGTGTTTGGTGTGTGGCTTTTATGGACACAATACATTGTCGTTTGCGAGGGTGCGAGAAATGTGGTGTGATTGATGTCGTTAGAATCAAAATTAATATTTATTTTAAAAAATCAAAGAACACTCAACACTACACAACACTTAGTGCAATGGCAAGTTGGTGAGCCAAGATGTATCAAGTTGACTATCAAATACTAGCCAAGATGTATCAAGTTGACTATCAAATACTACTTATATTTCTATGCCAAGCTAACTTTAAACTACACAAAACTTAGTGTAATGGCAAGCTAACTCGAGTGTCGGTCTCTAAGGATCTAACTTAGGCTCTCCCTAACTTACTTCTACTTAATCAATCAAGAACAAATATGTTGGAATAAAGTATATCAAAGCAATAACAAAACTAACACTAGTGATAGAGATAAATACTAACGAGATTAAATAAAAGATAAGCGGTTGATAGTAGGTAGTAGGCATATTGATGTAACTTAATCATATGTTAGCAAGCGATAGACGTCGGTAGTCACACCGTTTGTAGACATGTATCACCAATAACATGCACAACGAAGCATACAATATCATTGAAGTCAATTACGAGGCACTATTACTTAGAAATCTCAAGCATACATGGAGAAACTCAACACATACTAAATTTCCAGCATTACATACATGTAATTATGGCTATGTTATCACCCTTAATCGACCATGGAAGCTGTCGCCAACCAATTCAAAGATATATTATTAGCAAGTGATTGTTTATAGTATTTAAATGACCTAAGATCCTGTCACTATCCTAATTCGAAGGTTTGTTATTAGCAAACTATAAACCTAACATAAAATCGGCCATAATCATACACATATATGCATCCTTTTCATAACCTCATGCTAACATAATCATAAGCATATCAATATAATCTACATCCTACCATCAACACGTACCGATTAGCTACTCATAACGAATAAAGCAACATGCGTATTCATAATCATAGCAAAAGCAATAGAAGACATAGTAAATCTGGAATAGATATAGAGATTGATAAAAAATACTCAATGATCGGTTGAGCAATAACAATCCAATATCGAATCCAATCAAAACAATAAAATCTGGTATCGGTAGCAAATCTAATGATGAAAATCGAAAGTTTGGAGGCTTAGGGTTGCCTCCAAAGAGTATCTTCTCTCTAGGGTTTATGCTATGCTGCTAATGAATGAAAATTTATGAAAAAACCTAATTAAAATGAGTTTAAATACAATTTCCGAATCTGATCCCGCACTGTTGGCTAGGCACCAACTGTTGGCGCGGCACCAACCTTCTTTGGCGCTGAGCCAACTGTCCGTAGAGAATTTGGCGAACTTTTATTGTTTGAAAGCCCTCAAAACTCCGTCAAATGCCTGAAATTGTATTTCTCGGACCTCGGGAACCTCCGGTTACTCCATGGAAAAGCCAAGACTCCAAAGTAAGCTCAAATTGCACCAAAATAAGCTTATTTTACGCTATTTTCACCACATTGCATCCGGAGACCCTATGACACAAAACATATCAAAAGTAACTACTTCTTACCAAAATATAAAGTAAAAGAATAATAAAAGGTCGAAATAGAGCCTTGATGACGGGTACTATTTTATCGTCATCAAATCCCCAAACCGCCTCTTTGTTTGTCCTCAAGCAAACAAAACAAAATAAAGAAATATACAAAAAAATGCAAGTGCTAATGCAAACTAACTAACATGCAATTAATTACTAAATGCAAACAAACAAACACATAAAAGAAATCGCTTTGCCAAGCCTAAAAACATTTGTACTAAGCTAAGTCCATACTAAACACGACAAGTAAATAGGTTGAAATGCGCCCTTATTGATACATATACATTCTCACACACATGCACTAAGCTAAATAGAATAGTCCTTGATACATCTCTAATCTTGAGCCAAATCATTGACGATTATTAAGGACAACTCACATAATCATAGGAATTACTCTATTCACCAAAAGACAAACAAAAGACTACTTCCCGAATGGCGGGATGAGGGTAGTCGGAGAACAAAACAAATACAATAGAAAAATACTTTAAAGCTAGACAAAACCAAAGGGAAACGAAATACAAACAAGTTACTTGACCCCTTAGGCTTTTGCGGGTCTTTATTCTTTTTCTATATTTTCGTTTTCGACTTCTTCTTGGTTTTTTCGAAGTCTATAATTTTTTTCTTTTTTCCCTATTGGGTGACTTTTGCATACAATCTTTTTGGTTTCCTTAAAACATTGTGAATCTGTGGAGGTGCCACAGAATTCCTAAAAACCTGAGTGATCGAGATACCATAGCATGGTGTATACTACACGACCTCGACACAACCAAGTCGCCATGCCCTATACCGGACCAGCAAAGGAGATAACAACGACTCACAATATGAGTTGGCAACCGTATGCTAATATAATAAAAAACAATTATAAAGTAGCAGCAAAACGAATACGTTTATATAACGACTTTCCCAAACCTACTTGAAAGAATAGGTTGGAGTTACATAACACAAACACATGTGAACAAAGTACATGGCATATCTTCTAGCAATCCCTTCCCCAAACCTATTCGATAGAATAGGTACAAAGAAAAGCTATCCCTTAAGTGCTCCTAGATAGGATTCAAGTAGTTTGCAATTAAGGTAAATGTCAATGCCTAATCATGCTTATAATGGAGTAAAACTCTTTTGTCGTGTATTCATAAAAATCAATGAGCGTTAATTTACTATTCCAAAACGACAACCTTTATATCACTATACATTAATAAGAATTCAAAAGTTGTTTGATTTTACGAATAGCATTTATTGAAAATTTCAATTCAAACGATAGTAATTTCCAATGGCCCATTTTGTTGAGTTCAACGAACGCGATTTCTACCGAATAACCACGTAAGGTTAAGCTTTAGTACAATAGTCATGTACTAAAACGGTATAATGTGAGTACTGCGATACACGCTTGCGATACGAATTAAAACGCAAATCATAAGTTGTGATGTAAATTGGAGGGGGAGTTAGTTATTAGTTACACAATAACAGGGTTGAAGAGCCGTTTCTTCCAAGTTCTAAGGCTTAATTCGTTTAGCATCTCATTTGTTTCTATAAATTGGCGGTGCATTTGTGAGATTAGACACTTATTGAGTGAAATTCCTGTTTCAATTCATTCCAATTTCGTGAATTAGGATTAGGTCAGGAGGGAATTGCCGATTGATGCTTTTGTAATTGCTCTTGTACTGTGTTCAAAGTTGGTAACTCTGCCAGAGGTAGTTTTGTGCAAATTCATCCGCCAATACACTAATCAATTCCAAGAGGCATGTGTATTATGGATTTGGGTTCGATCATGTAAACATGGATTTCAAAGTTGTGCAGATTTCGTATAATTATCAAGTGGATGAACAGGAGTTGTTTCACGACCCGGAGGCTATGATTTATAGAGTGAAAAGTGGATGTTGGAGGAGTCTTGGAAGTAATTGTGTCCGTGAACGGAATCGGGATGGAAAGATATTTGCTTGCATAATGGTATTTGATCTAGCCAATGAGGTATTTAAGGTTTTGGAGGGGAAAAAGTCATTTTTGGTCCCAAAGTTTGAGGGGTGTGGCATATGTAGTCACATGTTTGCTTCTGCCGGCAAATTTAGTCCCAAAGTTTCAAATGTTTGGCAAATTTGGTCCTTTTTTACAATTTTGGTCTTTGACTGCTGACCTGGCAATCGAGTCAACCGGTCAACTCAACCACATCATCTGATGACATCATTATGACGTCATAATTATTAATTTTTTATTTTTTTAATTAAAAATCCAAAAAAAATTAGTTGATGACGTCATAATTTCTAAATTTTTTTAATTTTTAAAAATCCAAAAACAATAAAGGGGAAAATAAATAAATAAAATTAAAAAAAAAATTATTTTGATATAAATTATTTTTAAAGATTTTCCGTACTGATTTACTAGTGTAGGAGTAGTTGTAATATTTGTTGTTAAAAACAAAAACTTATTTTGAAACAGAAGAGGAAGTATCTTTATTCACACATTTAATGTTTTTGGTAATGACGTCATCAAATAATGACGTCATCAAGTAATAATTATGATGTCATAATGATGTCATCAGATGATGTGGCTGAGTTGACCAGTTGACTCGATTGCCACATCAGCAGTCAAAGTCTAAAATTGTAAAAAAGGAGCAAATTTACCAAACAATTGAAACTTTGGCTAAATTTGACGGCATGAGCAAACATGGAACTACGTATGCCACACCCCTCAAACTTTGGGACCAAAAATGAATTTTCGAGTTACCCATGGTCTGGCCTACCGTCCCTCTTGTTGGTTTCTTTAGTGGTCAGCTTGAAGGTCCAGTGCATTGCCGATCAGTAAGAATTGGAGTGTGTGGTGCTTTATTCAAGACTCTCTATTTGGGAGAAACTGATTTGGTGATCGATAGACAGCACTGTTACTACTATTGTTGTCCACTCTATATTGTAGATGGAGTGGTTTTAGTGGAGTTAAAAGATGGTCACACACATGCCTCGTGAGTTGTGAATGGTCTTAAGGAGGCAGAATTTGTTTCTGTACTGGATCATACAAAATGCAGTTATCACCAGTCAGTAGAATACACTGGTTGACACCCCAACTTTGGCATTCCTTCTTCATGATACTGAACAAGTAGTATCTCCCAAAAAGCTGCATAGAAGCCGGAGCTCTCCTGAACTTATACCAGCTCCCAAGAGAAGCAGGCACTGAGATTTTGATTTTTGAAGAAAAACAGAATTGTTATCGAATTACTCTTGTCAAAGTGAGGTATCACATTTATATACCAACAAGTTATCGAATTAAGATTTAAGAGTATTCAAAATATGATCTTCACTAATTGAAATTTGCACCTGTCCAAATCCAACCATTTATACCTTTCTTCTACTGATAACATGAACCGGAAAGCTGATTGAGTGAGACAAGAGTACTATCCACGAAGGAGTACTTGCCAGTGAAATATATACTCATCCGTACCAGAGAGCAGTTGCATCATTTGCTTTTGGACACAGAAAATAAGGAGAAAAGTTAAATAGTGAATTATATTGATAGTGGGTGTTGATTTTACTTTATGCAGGATTTGTGTCCACAAAAATGTGTTGATGGAATATAAAATTATTATAACCATGTCCAAATATGGCAAAGAAATGAAATGGTGCAACTCTAACGGGACGCCCAAAATGGCAAAATGGTGTAATTGTTCTGGGACGGAGGGAGTATACCTCTACAAAATCCATCAATAGCTATGTTTATTGTCGTTCTCTCTTTCATATTACACAAGACCAAACCTTCCGGATAGTTTCCCAACACAAATTCATCATTCCCAACACGAAACGAGGGAATTACATAGCACGAGATAACAGTAATCAATTTGGTCGAAGAATCTAACACACCATACTCACTCATGAACCATATATCCGCCAATCTGGATCTCTACTCTCCACCCCTTCACATGACGAGTGGGGTGGAGAGTGTTTCTAACACTTATTGCGTATGAGCTTATGAGAATGCTCCACATAGCGTAACTTTTAAATTGCCGAATTCTACAATACAGGTAGATATTATTAGTAGTGTTAGATAAAATTTAAGCAGGAACCTAGCTAAAACACAAACAAAGCCAGCAGATGGTACAAATTAAGGAAACAGCTCATAGTGTAGACTAATTACCTCCTACTCCACATAAAAGTATATTATCTGTCATATCCCCTGTTGAGCATTCATCTCCAACCTCCAGACGATATATCTCTTCGGTTGCAATAACAATTAGTAACAATCAGTTTCTACTGTACTAGGTAAAGAAGAAGAAGCTTAGAGAAATTAAAAAAGCAAAATTGAAGTCATAATTTTTCTGGAAAATTAATGTTGTGGTTGAGACCTGAGAGGAACTGATGAAGATGTTCTTGTATATATATAGATGGTCATTTAAATTGTTTCTAGTGTTAAATGATTTGGTGCATGGTCAAAACAGACTTGTTCAAACATAGAACCATGGCATATTCAATGGAAGCAGTTTGTAAGTTGTTGAATTATATCTAAGGACCATTCTGTCTCATGCAAGAGATAATAAGTACGGACTAGTACATATCTACTTATAATGAAGTTTGTTACAGAAATTTTTACTCAAGCTGTCTGGTCTAAAACCAATAAGTTTCGAAGCCATGGAGAGCATGATATATCAGTAGTGTTTTTTCCCCTTTAGATGGACAACTAGAATAATATAAATGACACGCTACAAGCTGCAAATGTCCCAGTTATATTACAAGGAAATTAATTAATGCTTGAAAAAACACAGAAACAAAGTTTTTTTTTTTTTTTTTTGAGATTACTCAGAAACAGAGTTGAAAAGAATGAATTGCACTGAATAAATGAAAGAGATGATAAAAACGATTCACTTAAACTACATCCTTAGGCCCAGGAATGAATATAGTTTTTTGCTTAGAATTCAAGCACAAGGAGTTATTCAACTATGAAACCTGATTTGTTCCAAGCACAGATTCCTTTGGAAGATTTTACTTGATTCCAGTTGTATTAACCGGCCGAGAATCTAGGTGGCAAGAATGCATTCTGTATTTTAAACTTTATTATGACAGGCCTTATTGTGATGCACTGGTTTCAATAGTTCAGTACAGCTGAAACACTTTCATGCCTATTCGAAGGTTCGTTATCATTCACATAGGTCTTTACGTTTTTAAACAGGTTGTTTCTTATACGTGCAACTTGACGACATGAACTTTAAATACATTGATAACTTAACCATCGTAACTGTAGCATCCGAAGTTGGAAATAGGTGTCGAAGTTGCAAATATTTGTATCGTAAAGCAAAATATAATGGTAAAAAATCACAAAATTTATTTCCGCCCTTCACACTAGAAAACACAATGAAATTCCAAGCTGAACAATAAGAAGCATACATCTAGAATTAATTGCCTGATACTTCTACGTTGTCACTACATGACTATTGTTACCGAGTAGACTCAGCTAGAGTTGATTTTTTGCTATCTGGAACAACCGTCGCATGTGATGATAAACCATAGAAATAAATTAGATCGATTTTCTCAGGTTGGTCACCTGTGTTTGGAAGAAATTAGATCGATTTCTCAGGTTGGTCACTTGCAGCAGCTGTGAGTTCCCCTTTGTCTATTCACGCCAGAAGGAGAAAAACAAGAGAGAGTGTTACCCTTTTCTCTTCCGTATCTTCTTCTCCCTCTTTGTGGGTTTGGTTGGTGGGCATCTCGTGGTCTTGGTGGTGCACTTAATTGGAATAGTGTAACCGGACTAAAGGAATTGCTGAGATCGTCTATACCTTACAAATGTGGAATATCTTTTGCCGAATTCTACAATCACGTACATATAATAGTAGCATTAGATAAAATTAAAGCAGGAAAACACACAAATAAAGTGAGCAGATGGTGCTCAACTGAAAATTAAGCGATCAATTCATTAAAGAAAATACAAATTAAGAAACAACTCGTATATATGGACTTCTTAAATTACCTCCTATTCTACAGAAAAGAGGATATATTGATTGATATCCCCTGTTGAGTAATCATCACCGACGTCTACACCATATATGATCACTTCCATTGCAGTAACTATTACCAATCAGTTTTTCTAGTGTATATTGTGAAGAAGAATATTAAATAAAGGGAGCAAAGTTGAAGCCATAATTGTTCTGGAGAATTAATGTTGTTGTTGAGAGGAACTGAAGATGTTCTTATATATTTATTTATAGATGGTCATTTAATTTGTTTGATAGTGTAAAATGATTTGGAGCATGGTCAAAACAGACTTGTTCAAACTGTGAAACCTATCTACCATATCCAATGGATGCAGTTGAGAGTTGTTGGATTATATCAAAAGGACGATCCTGTTTCATATGCATGCAATAGGTACTAGTACATGGGGCTATTAATTTTGGTACCCCTACTATTGTCGAGTATTACAGATTAGTCCAGCTATATTTTTTATTACACAAGACTCACTTACTAAACCAATGTAATTACATTTTGACCCACGGATTTGACTTTCTACGCTCTAAGCCCTGGAAATGACATTTATGCCCCCGCCGGAATTTTAGATTCTGAATTACGCCAAACAACATGAAGTTTCGTTTATTACAAATTCACCCCAAATGTTTTGACTTTTACAATATTAACACAAATAATTTATAAATTAACCCACATAATTTAGCTATATTTCAAAATAGTTTACAAATTATTTTAAAACAAACCCCTACAAAAATTGAATTTCAAAATGAGTCCCAAATTTTATTTTTTACCTTTTATTTTTTTCTTTATTAAATGAAAATAAATAATACTAAATTAAAAAAAAAAAAAAAGAGGAATAAGATGAACAGTAACTCCGATCGGAGTACAAAGCTCCGATTGGGGCTTTGCAAAGCCCCAATCGGAGTTTGGCACAGCTCCAATCGGAGCTATGTTATACAGCTCCGATTGGAGCTGTGTTAAGCTCCAATCGGAGCTTGGCACAGCTCCAATCGGAGCTGTGTTACACAGCTCCGATTGGAGCTGTGCAAAGCTCCGAAGTTCCGATTGGAGCTTGGCACAGCTCCAATCGGAGCTGTAAACTCCGGTACCGGAGTTCTAACTTTGGTACCGGAGCTGTAAACTCCGGTACCGGAGTTGAATTAAAAAAATGTAAAAGAAAGAAAAGAGAAAAGAAAGAAAGAGAAAAAAGAAAAATAGAAAAAAGAAAAGAAAGAAAAAACGAAAAGAAAGAAAAAATAGAAATTATATAGTTAAGGGCGTGTTTGGTTGAGCGAAAATTAAAAAACCCAACTTACCGGAGTCAACACTGAAGGTCCGGCTGGACTAAAATGTAATTCTCCGCTAATGTTGGACTAGGATGAAAAGTGAGTGTTTAGTGAGGGTGGTAGACGTAAAATAGTACATATATATCTACTCATAAAGGAAGTTTGTTACATGTAAATTTTTACCTACATTCTTCTCCCTGGTTGTCTGGTCTAAAACCAATAAGTTCTCAAGCCAGTGAGGGCATGATAAATGAATTGAATTTATTTCCTTGGGACATCAGGGAGCTAGACATACATTTTAACGTTACATGATCAGTACATCAGTTATTGGATGTCTAGTAAACTAGATTGTTCCCTTTAAATGTATAGTATACAATATACATTAACGAAATGCTACAGCCTATATCCATATTTTATCAGAAAGTAAACTAATGCTTAAAACACGGAATTTCCACCTTCACACTACCAAAACACAATGTTCCCAAATCCAACAGAACTTACTTGATGCTCAACCATGGAAATATTTGGTTTATGTTCTTTATGTCCGAATTCCTAAATATAAAGAAAGAAATTCCTATTACATACTCCCTACGTTCCAGAACAGTTGCACCATTTGCTTTTCGACACAGAAAATAAGGAAATAAGGAGAAGAGTTAAATATTGAGTTATATTGTTAGTGGGTCTTGCTTTTACTTTATGGAGAATTTGTAGCCACAAAGATGTGTTGATGTAATATAAAATTATTATAATCATGTCCAAATATGGCAAAGAAATGAAATGGTGCAACTCTAACGGGACGCCCAAAATGGCAAAATGGTGCAATTGTTCTGGGATGGAGGGAGTATATAGTTAGCTAGTTAAGACACCGAGTAAGACAGGAAGGACATTATTTCAGACAAGTCCTGCAAGTTGATAGAAAATGCACATAATTTAAACTCGAAAATAGTGTTTTTGGACAGGGTAATGCAGCGTGCGTGGACAGGCAGGGAAGAACGATAATCTAAACTTCATTGATTCTGCAGAATACTAAAGAACTGACGAATTTTATCAAAGTTCGTTGATTCTACCTAAGAATACTGAAAATTATGAGGAAACCTCGTTTTTTTATTAATGAATCAAACATAACTCCCTGAAAATAAAGTTGGATATGTATTTAAATACTGAACCTAACTTGCTGGAAAAAAAAGAATTCTAATAACTAATTAAAGTTGCAAAACTAGAGACCCAAAATAATAAAACTTGTCCGTTTTGAATGTTATTGCTTCGACTTCTAATCAAACTTGCTAGAAAATTAAAGGAAACCCAAAATATTAAAACTTCTCATCCATACTACATCACAGGCCTTGGCAGGCCTCTTACAGTATCAAACTTAAGCCTCTAGATTCTTTAGAGGTTAAATATATATTTACCATCAGACCCATCACTAGCTATGCCAACAGTTCCCACATGACTGCTACGGATAAAAGCTGTAAATTCACTATCACAAGCATTAATAGGTGAATTAACGTTATGCGTACAACGGCTGTGTTTAGAGCTTGTAAATTCTCCCTAAATCCCAAAAAATGGAAGTAAATATGAAACTATGTTGCTAAAAGCTAATATATTCTCCTGTGTTAATGAGAGAAATATCAAAGAAGTTGATCAGAAGTATTTACTAACATGATTATCAATCTTGGAGAAGAAGCCTTGTCCTCTTAGCTCCTGGCCTATTAAGCCTTCCCTGTTATATGTACACGTAATCAATCAATCAAAGAATATTAAGTCTGAAATCCTTATGTTACTAATGTATAGGATTTTATACAAGATTATGTGTACCCATGAAGGAAGAAAGCCGAATCAGCAACACATTTTACTCTACTGACAGCGAAAGGAACCATTGCTCAAAAGTTATCGCACTGCAACAGAACTCCCAAACCACGAGCCGAGTTTCCAGACAATATAACATGTAGTTTATTGCCATACAGTTAAGCAGAATGTAACAAGAACTAAACTAGTTAGAAGTTGTATGCCTGATAGGATATGTATCCACTTACATTGCTTGCTTTGCTCATTCCTCTGACTAGGAGATCTTCAACGATAGCCTTGAAAATTCTTGCACCTCTGCGATATTGCCTATATTGCTAGAAAAACATTACATGCCATTAACCAATCCGAAAGAAGGTTAAATTACGTTTTCTTATTAATTTTCATCGCATTTTCATTAGTTAAAGTTTAGTTTAATTAATTATTGGATATTCTGTTCATTCATTATTAATATAATAAACGTATAAAATTAAAAATAGATCTTGGTTTTGAAATCAACACCTCCCTCTACTCCATTTCATCCAATTCATTTCAACTTTCTACTCTATTTCTTCACAGTTCCCACACCGGCCACCAGACTCCGCCACCATCTGCACTATTTATTAATATTTTATATTGTTTTGATGTTTTATTGATATTTCTTTGAAATTGTTTGATCTTTAAATTTTAGTCAAATTACAAACCGGCACCCGGCAGCCACCCACCCGTCAATTTTGTCACACAACCGCCGTGGGTTATCATTAAAACCACCCGCCTATGGTGGGTATGATAGATTTTTGTTTGAAACCCCTCGAAACCCGACTACGCTCACCCCTAATCTCAGCCTCCCTAATTAAGCAAGAAGCTTTGACTTCTTGCATGGTGATTGCCCTCTCATCTCATCCTACAAACAATACAATCTTTCAAATCATGACAAGCAACACTAGTATCTTTCATCATTATCACCTTATCACTTATCAACAGATGTACTGACCAAGTTTATTATGCCACAAAAGGCCTTGTCGTAAAGAGAAAGGGTCCGACCTATGCTGGTCAGCCCAAGTCCCTAAGAGCTTCTATAGACCGCCTTGTCATCAAGTTCGGACCACGTAGTATTCCTCGTCCCTTAGTCCAAGTAGCCTTACCTTTAAATTGGATCCCCCCCAACTTATATGTAGTTTGGCTCTTCCTTGGGGTCGGCTCCATAACACTTAGACCACCCGCACCAGTGGTTTAAGGCTAAGGCCAGTTTAAGGCCTTAAACTGGCCTTAGCCGCGTTTAAGCAGTTTTCGTCTGCATCAGTGACTGCTTAAACGCGGCTAAGGCCAGTTTAAGGCCTGCCACAGTCATTTTTTTATTTTTTTATTTTTATTTTTGGTTCAGGTAAAGAAAAAGGAAGATTGTTTGTAAAGAATTTCATACGAAATCAAGTTTATAAATGGAAATCACGAATATATTACATTAAGTTGTAGCGAATTTGAAACACACAATATTACAACAAGTTATGCTTAATTGAAAACAAACGATTGAAACAAACAACTGAAACTGAAAACAAACAACTGAAACAATTGAAAATGCAAACAACATTCTAATGGAAACTAAGGCCTCATCCTCTAAATGTGCTCGATCAAGTCATATTTGAGTGCGTCATGTTGGATGTAACTCTCCATCATCCTTTGATTCTTCCTGTAATCAACAAAATCATTCAGAACAGATGGATGTGTTGTGATTGTCACGTCCCTAAGGATGTCTGCATTGTACTGCAAGTTGTCTTCGGCGCATTCCTTAAGTCAGTCTTCGATTGCTTGGTCGTAGTTTAAGTAATTGTCACGCTCATCCTCGACTATCATGTTGTGAAGAACGATGCAACAATCCATTATCTGTTGGAGTTGTAGCCTGCTATGTGGAAGGGCCGGATGCTTGATAATATGAAACCGAGCTTGTATAACTCCAAAAGCACGTTCCACATCTTTCCGGCAAGATTCTTGGCGCGTGCTGAACTTTTGTAGTTTGTGAGTCGTAGGATTGGGAACGGCAGGTACGAATGTTGCCCAATTTGGGTAGATGCCATCGACTTGGTAGTAAGGCATGTTATACTCACGACCATTGATATGAAAGCGCACGTCAGGTGGCACACCGTTGAGGAGATCGTCGAACAAATGTGATCGTTCGAGCACCGTCTTATCATTGAATTTTCCAGAAAGTCCAAAGAATGAATGCCAGATCCAAGTATCTTGGGATGCAACAGCTTCGAGAATAAGAGTGGGCTTTCCGCTCCTGCCTTGAAATTGACCGGCCCACGCCTTTGGACAATTCTTCCACTCCCAGTGCATACAATCGACACTTCCAATCATCCCGGGGAAGCCTCTACTTGCGTTGATTGCAAGAAGCCTTCTCAAATCATTTTCAGTAGGCTTCCGCATGTACTCCGGGCCAAAGCGTTGTACGACTGCGATACAGAATCGATTAAGACATTTAATAGCCGTGCTTTCACCCATTCTGCAATACTCATCAACCCCGTCTGCGCAAAGCCCATAGGCTATCATTTTCATGACTGCGGTAAACTTTTGGTAAGGGGTTAAACTCGATGTACCAGCCGCATTGACGCTGTTGTGGAAGTAGGTGTCCGTCTCCATCACACCGGCCATCAGTCTCTCGAACAATTCCCTCCTCATTCGGAACCTCCGTCTGAATTGGTTTGCGTAGGTAGCTCTTGGAGCAAAGTAGTCATCGTACAATTGCACTCCCCGTTGCACTCTACTCCTATCAATGTACGCACGTTTCTTCTTTTCTTTTTGTGGCTTCTTTGATCGTTCTTCATACTGCATGGATTGTTCTATCATGCTTGGCAAGTTTTGGGTGAACTGCTTTTCCATTACTTTGTAGTTCGAGGACGAACCACCATCATTGAATTGTTGGTTGAATTGTGGGTAGAATTCTGGGTAGATTTCTGCAGTAAAGTTTTGGAGGAAGCTATCGGTGGATGAAGATGATGAAGATGATGAAGATGATGAATACATGATTATCTTTCGAGAGTGGAAGTGGTTGTGGATGCAATTGGATTGTGTTGGTTGGTGTGTCTGATTGTAAGTTCTGAGATGCTATTAAATAGAGAAAGTCAGCTGGCAAATTCAAATTCAAATTCAAATTAAAGATAAGATTCCCGACAAATTCAAATTCAAATTAAGGATAAGATTCCCGACAAATTCAAATTCAAATTAAAGATCAGATTCCCGACAAATTCAAATTCAAATTAAAGATAAGATTCCCGACAAATTCAAATTCAAATTAAAGATAAGATTCCTGACAAATTCATTTCAAATTCAAATTTCAAATGTCAAACAACACACTGATTTTATTACAACGGACATCGATCTCTCACGGAAAGGAAATACAAGCACACCACACTTGGACATAAAATTAAAATACGAACAAAGCACACATGCATTAAAGTAAAATAAAAGCAGACGACCATTTCTGCCTACTCATCAGGAAACAACTCCATCTTAAGACAGTCGAACACTAGCTGCTCATCAGGCATTAAATCACGGACAACCTTTTTCGCTAGATATTTGGTATACATCTTCAACTTCTTGAAACGTAGTTCTTCATCTTGTCTCTTTTGTTGTTTCTCGGTTATCTCCTGGAAATAGAGAAACTTTTGTTGGTCAAGCTCCATTGAAGCCGGATAAGTCATGGTGAACCGCGACATTTCTTCACTTATCGGACTTGAGCTAGAATTTCCATTTCTAGCCAACCTCTTGGCCACGTCACGTCCCATGGGATGTTTCTCCGGGGAGGTCACGAAAAATGAACGTTTGCTCCCACCACTACTACCAGCACCCGCAGATGCCATTGGCTCGTCTTCTCCCTCGTCACCACCACCACCGGCCTCTCCCTCCCGAGGCCTGTTCACATAATCATCCCAGCGTAAGTATTCCGCATGCTCCGGATACTTCTTCACGATATTCTATTGCTCCATAAGTGTGAAGGTCTCATTTTTCTTTGCTCTATAGAGATCCTGGGCGTACGAAATTATTTGTTCATCGGTGTAGTTACCACTACGTTGACCAAGGAACTTGTGTGCTTTTTCATGGCAGATAACCCACACAGATATGTGTTTTTTAAGCAACTGCAAGCTCCCCCGGAGTGAGTCCTTGGTGCGCACATTCATATCAGGAATCATCCCATCCCTACGGGCGTTTTCGTATCTTTCGGACACCTTTCTGAAGATCGACTTGAGGTCTTGGTTCGTGCCGTTGATTGGGCACTGGCAAACCTCCGCGTAAGCAGTCAGAATGACCCCGTCCTCATGAATGTTGAAGTTGTGTCTCTTAGAACCACCACCACCAACTTTTTTAGCGGCTTTCTCTTTTCCTTTGCCACGACCACATGTTCTTTCCTTGGCCACGGGCGGCTCCGGCTGGGTCTCACGAACAATCTCAGGGTACTGTTGAGAATCATAGAACATGGGTGTTTGTGAGGGTGGACTGTTCAAATAAGAAACATACGGAGTTTCAGATGGGTTTTGGAAAAGAGCTCGGTTAGGTGGGGGGGAGGGGGTTGGACGAAACATGTCATTCATGATAGAATCGTATCGTTCAAGATCGCTGTTTTTCAAGAAATTAAGATATTGTTGTTGCTCGGGAGTCATTTTGGTGGATGGGAAAAATGGAAAGGAAAAGAGTTGAGAGAGTGTTTTGAGTTTAATTAAGAAGGGAAAAATGAGTTGGAGAAATTGTGAGCAAACATATCCAAGAGTGGTGTCTATTAATAGATCTCGAAAAGTTCTATCCGTTGGTAATTTTTATTTATTTTTTGCATTTTTATTTTAAAAGTTATGACCGTTTGAAATTTAAATGGAAAAGTAAAAAAAAAAATAAACAAAAAAAGTAAATTAAAGTGGGTGGAGTCCACCTTTTGGTGGACTCCACGCCACCAAATGCTGAGCGTTTATGTTTATGTTAAACGCTCATCATGTTTAAACGCGGCCCGGGCCGCGGTTTGGGCCACTGATGTGGCCCAAAATGCGGCTTGGGCCGCGTTTTCAGTCCCCTTAAGCGCGCTTAAGGGGACTGATGCAACAAGTCTTAGTCGGATAAGTACATTGGTGGGACCTTATATATGGTGGGTACCGGACCCACTTATCTTGGCTGAGCCATAGGGCACTATCACGCTCTTACAACGTCTCAGTTCGTAAATGCGGACGAGGGTCGACTATTAGGGTGTGCGGAGTGCCCGACCGAACCGGGTCTCAGATTTTTCGGGGCCCCTAATTTATTACCTATTGGTCTAATAAATAAATTTGATTGGGACATACAAAGGCGGAAAACGTAATACATGATCGGGCGGAAGGCCAAATTAATTAATGGAATATTGTGGGAGAAGAAAACATATTAGAAGAAGAAAAGTAATAATATATTATTCATTAAGAAAATTTATTTGATGAAGGCCTCGTATATAAATCTGGCACAGGGCCTCAAATACTTCTTGGTCAATCAGCTTCGTTCAGTGTCCAGCTTTAACTATAGGAGAACCTGATGCAAAATATCTACAAGAGTATAAATCAGAAAGGATGTATCCATAAATTCAAGGGCAAATTACTTTTGGTACCCCTGCTATTTTCCGCTATTACAGATTAGTCCATCTAAATTTTTTATTACGTAATCTTCCCCTGCTATATAAACGTAATTACAGATTATCCCACGACTTTGACTTTTGGCGCTCTAAGCCTTGGAAATGACCTTTTCGCCCTCGCCGGAATTTGTAATTCTGAATTATTCCAAACAACATGAAGTTTCATTTATTACACATTTACCCAAATATTTTAATGTTTACAATATTGAAACAAAATATTTAAAAATTAACACACATAATTTAACTATAATTCAAAATAGTCCACAAAACTATTTGTAAACAAGCCCTTAGAATTATTATGAATAAAAAAATGAGAAAACAATAAAACAAAATGAAAAAAGCTAAAAAATAAATTAATTAATTAATAAAAAAATCACAGCTGCTCCGATTTGCTGAGATCGGAGCAGCAATCGGAAAATCGGAGCAGCTCTGCTATGCTCCGATTCTCCGATCAAAGTCGGAGCAGAGCAGAGTTCTGCTCCGATTTGCAGATCGGAGCAAAGTTCTACTCCGATTTGCAGATCGGAGCAGAGCTGCTCCGATCTGCAAATCGGATCTGCTCCGATCTGCAAATCGGATCTGCAAATTTGAGCGGAGCAGCTCGGCTCCAATCTTGAACGGAGATCGGAGCAGAGTTCTGCTCCGATTTGCAGATCGGAGCAGAGCGAAAAAAGAGGAAAATAGAAAAAAGAAAAAAGATGTTGATGGTAAAAAGGAAAAAGAAAAATAGAAAAAAGAAAAAAGAAAGAGGAAAAGACAAAAACAGTAATTTAGACATAATGGCGTGTTTGGTTGGTAAGTTTTGAGGAGAGAGAGGGCGCCGGAGTCAATGCCGGACGGTGACTTGGGTTTATTTATAATTTTCCGCGATAGATGGACTAGGATGAAAAGTATCTGTTCAGTGGGGG
Source organism: Plantago ovata (assembly GCA_028274465.1). NCBI lineage: Eukaryota > Viridiplantae > Streptophyta > Magnoliopsida > Lamiales > Plantaginaceae > Plantago > Plantago ovata. Next base: position 58,055,172 of record CM051455.1, read on the forward strand.
TATCAAAAGTAATCATGTCTAAATTCAATCATACCCTCTAACTGATTATTTATGTGAGAAGAGGCGGACGGAGTTGAGATAGACTGTTTAATTTAGTCATGACTCATGAAAGTTGTAGTCTATTAGCGGTGAGGAAAAAATTCAAAAAGTTGACGAAATTTAAGTAAAAGAATCCAAATCTGCTAATACACACCGAATAAGGTCCCATGGTCTAGCGGTTAGGACATTAGACTCTGAATCTAGTAACCCGAGTTCAAATCTCGGTGGGACCTAATTTTTTTTGCCCTTCCATCAAATCTTGAAAAAATAACGCTGAGTACATATTTTAGGGTACATGGCGGAAACAAAAAACAAATAAATACATTTACTTTCCCATTCAGACAAAAATGGAAAACTGCTCAAAGAGTCTAGACAATAAGAAGGGAAGGCCGCTGATCATACATAGAGGAAATGCAACACTCAACTAGTGTTTGTGCATATTTACCAAAATTTTATCCTAATTGCTTTATGTAGACAGTAGATTCTCATCTCACAGCACAAAAATATCGCTGTGCTGAACCAGACTCTAGGCCTGGTGTGTCCATTCATCTCTTAACTCCAGCGAAATTGGTGAAGATAATACTCATATCCGACTTCCCTGACCTCAAAGAGGCCGAAGAAAAAGGTCAAAAGAAATACAAACTGTCATTGAAGCCCTGTGGAAATGAAAAGTTCATTCAGAATGGTGGTCATGGTGTAAACTGTAAAGTAAACAACACGGAAGAATACTGCAGCAATTAGTTGAGAGTTACAAACCTGCAAAAAACTATTCAGGAACTGTTTGTTTTCAGTTGTTAGGAAGAAATGTCGTCACAGATTAGATGATTCCCAGCTTTCATATACAGCCTTGACTATCTTATCATGCAATTTACGCCCAGAGCAAGCAACTATTCCTCTGTCAAGACCTTCGAGGAAGATTCCTCTAGAAAAATCTAGAGGCCGTCCTCCTGCATCAGTGACCACACCACCAGCCTCTTGCACGAGGAGAACACCAGCAGCATGGTCCCAGATTTTCTCCTTGTATGTGGACCTTGCAAATTTCATGTATATTTCAGCTTCTCCTCGAGCTATGGCTGCATACTTCACCATGCTATAAACTCGTAGGGGTTTGTTTCTGCATTTAAAAATGACAACAAAGTTTACAAGTATCCAAGTAACAGGAGACAGAACAAAAGTAAATCTAAACATTACATAAGTAGTAAACAATAAAAGTATTTGCTTGAGCCATTCTGCAATATTCTCGAATGGACCTCGCATATTAGAAAAATAATAAATAATCACATGCTTAGATGGTCATAGTAAGCCCTTGGAAACAAATTCTAATACATGATAAAACTCATCACATCCTTTTTCTAATAGATGGTCACACATTGTAGTAATTTATAATGCAACGCTGTACCTTAGCCCCACAGTACTAGCAACTCCAGCACTAAAAGAATGGTCTGAGTTCGTCTTTTCCACCGGTTCACATAGTGTTGCCAGTGCAGGATCATCTATGGGGGAAACGTGTATCAGCTTCTCGGAATTTGGCCACTCAAAGCTCTTGTCTGAGTGAATTAAGGGCTGCATCCAAGCTTTTCCACTCCCTTTCTTAGTATACATAACACACCCTACTTCCTTCGACAACATATCTGAATTAACAAGTTTCAATTGACTATACTTGTTTAGTCCATCATTCTTAACCGAGTAATTGGGACAGCCCAGTACTCCAATCTGAACCTCCCCATTTTCAATCAGAGCAAGAGCTATGGCATACTGATCTCCACGTACAAAACCTAGAGTTCCGTCAACTGGGTCAAGCACCCAATGCCTACCTAGTGGGCCCCCAGTTGAGTTACAACACTTGATTGCCTCAAGAATTTGTGAAGCGCCTAGCGGTTTATCAGGACCTTTGAGACCATATCTAGTTGCCTCAGCAAGACATTCATTCACTGCACGGACGACCATTGCTAATAAAGCTGATGACTCAGGTTTAGTTAGAGTTTGAACATCTTCTTCAGCAACAATAGATATGTTTTTACCAAAAATTTCAGAGAGCATCCAGCTTACTATTGCTTGCACGCTCCAGTCTGTTCATGTAAGCAAAGATTCTCAAGTCACATACAGTATTTGTCCCACATACTGATGTAATAAAAAAACAATGTCCCTCCCAACTGCCTCAAATCAAAAAGTATGAGCACCATTATGGGGGGAAAAAAGAAGCTGTGAAGGCTTAAATAGCTTTTATTGGCAGTCAATTCAAGAAACACTTCCCAGCGACAAGTAAACAAGAATACAGATACTTTGGTACAAGTTATGCTGAATGCTAATGCTAGAAATAATCAGTGTCTGACCGAACTGTATATCATATGACTTGATTTTATGCCAGAGCAAGATATTTCCAGCATTTCCACCCACAAGTGTAAGTGAAGCAAAAAATATCAAATAAGTTAGCTATCACATGCTAAAGCACAAGGTAACATTCTGTCACCTCAAGTATGCATGACATATGAACAATTGAAATACCTTAGTACCTCTACGAAACTGACACAAATTAGTGCATACATGAGTAAACTAATACTACTATCTAACATCAGATCTGTGCTTGATTTCTATACATTAATAAAACTTTGAATATAACATGCACAAGCTTTAAAATGTATCATGGGCTAGCGAATTAAGTCATCAATATACAGTAGAATTAAAATGTGAATCATTCGTCTGTCCACAACTCAACTCTGTAAAAAAAGATTTGAAACAATCCAAAATGAAAGCAAGCATTATTAACATTTGACGACATGATCATAAATGTTCTCTTCTAATAATAGGATCCATTCCAAGTCCAACAAACACAGAATCCAAACCAGAACACTGATCAAAGTCTACTATATCAACGATTTTTTTTGAAACGGCTAAATCTAACTTACCTATTCCTATTACTACGCTACCCCCTTTACCACCTTATATCTCTAAATAATACTAAACCACCTCGACTCCAGCACCTTAACCACTCGGCCACCCTTATAACTCCCATCTACTATATCATCTACAATGAAACTAACTAGTGCTGCAGTCCAATTGAACCTATAGGATCCAATGCAATGCAAGACAGTATACATTGAAACCAATCCTCTGCTTGTACTCAATTTAAAAATAAAAAATAAATAAATCAATACTTCGTATTTCATAAAAATGGAATGAATGATGATTATTTATTAACGAAATGGGTTGAATTACTACTGCGAGGAAACAGAGTGAAAGAAGCGCATAAAATGGAAAACCCCCAATTGGTTGTAGCATGATCAGATTCTGTCTGATTTAGGAAGAATAAAGAATGAAATTGAAAGAGATGGAGTTATATACCAGCGACAGTGACAAGAGAATCATCATCCTTGGATTTGACCTGGTGGTGGTGATTATCATCAGAATCATGAGGGTTTGGAAATTGCAATTGATTCTGGACCTTTTCGCATAGAAAACAGGCCATGTGGACTACTCTCACCGCCACATTCATTTCTTTCCGGTATTTCATATCCTCTTCTTCTTCATCTTGTTCTACTAAATCCATCTCTCTAATAATAATAATAATAAATCAATTAATCGATCGATCGACGACAAATTAATTTCAGTTTCCGGTCACTAACGAAACGGTGAATTTTGTTTGGGTGGCATTTTCGCATTCACTGTAATGAACCTGCACGAAAATGGTGTACAGATGCATCATCATCCCTGTATTTATTTATTTATTATTTGATTCACGTTTTGTTGCTTTCCAGTTCCCCATTCCATCTATGTCTGCGTTTTAGTTACACCGGATCGATAGATACCCTCCCCTTTTTCTTCTTTTTTTTTTTCCTTTTTTTTTTTCTCACTTTTAGTACTTCTCCAACAAATTCCTCTCACGTATATCCCATAAAGTGGTTCAGTGCTAAAAATTTGAGCAGTGAAAGTATAGTTCCATGATTTTTTATCTTTTATTGTAATGATGAATTATCATATTCTAAACTTCGTCAAAAGATAAAAACCGTATAAATTGGGGAGGTGGGACAGCTCAAAATTTGTCGTTCTCCATATCCCGATCATCTAACTTAGCCATAAATTAGCATAAGTATTTGCTTCTCTTCCTATCCACCACACAAAACTAGTGTCCCAACTTTTGTCCAAGAGGCACCGACATAAATGGATAAATCTCCCCAAATCTGTCTCTTCTTCAAATTCCTTCTCTCTGACCATTTTCAGCAGATCCATGGAGTCAATCTCAACTTCCACAGGAGCACAACTCGATTCCCTTTTTCCCAAGCCAGCTAGAGACCGATATGTAGTGCAATGACTTCCGTTTGCATAGCTAAGAGGTGCATGGTTTGATCCATGGTCGTGACACAGTTATAAGGTTGTTATAGATGTGGAGAAATAAGGTGATTTAAAATGTTTGTATAATAGTAATGTAGAATTGGTTGTAAATATTTGTTGTTTAAAAAAAAAATTATTATTAACATTTCAGTAACTTACTTCCCAAAGTCTTTTCATCTATTTTCATTGTATTTTTTTTTAATTCACTAAATAATGTTGAACAAGTTTTTTTTTTAAAAAAAAAACCAAAAATAATAATAATAATAATAAAGTAACGCTGAGCGTAGACTCAAACGTTGAGCAAGTTGCAAAATCAATACTAAGGTTTACCAAAGGTTAGAAAAATAAAAGTTACAAGGTGTTCGAGCGGTAAGGATGTTGAAGTTGCACATGAGAGGTTAGAGGTTTGAATCCTAGAGTAGATCGATTTGTCGTTTAAGATTTTAAAAAAACAAAGGTTGGAAATTAAAAATATAACTCGATTACTACGATGCGCAGTCAAGCACTGCAATAAAAGATGATTAGGATGTCTATCAGTCCAGCAATTGGTCCAATATGATCACAATTGAACCGGTATACAATGGAGCGGATTTATAACTTATAACGCACCCATTTCGTTATCTTCCAATTTGGTTCAAATAGAATCCGGTCCGATATGAAAAAGATATTCATCAAACAATAGTTTTGGATGTCTGTTCTCAATCGTCACAAATGAATCTCATCCATTGTATCAAGTTTATAGACCGAATTATATTCTATCCAGAACTAAATTGTCAAACCTTACCCAAACCCATTTAAAAAAAGAATTACACAGATCATACCAGATCCAATAACCTCTAATATACCCGGCCCGAAAAGATTTTAAAGAAAAGAACAACATCGATCCAACATAAATTATTCAAGCAAGACGTATCTGATATTTTCAATTTTGCATCACCATTTAGTCAAGTAACATTATGAAATTCATAGTACTGTACTCTCTCCATCCGTCATCAAGAGCCCCACTCAGTGGAAGGTTGAAAGCAGATGTGTAGGGTTCGATCCCCAACGGAGATATAAAGTGGTTTAGGGTGGAGATATAAGGTGATTTTTGAATATTGGTGTAAGAGTAGTTGTAAGTATAGTTTTGCCATTTAAAAAAAAATAAAAAAAAGAGCCTGACTTTTTTTTCACTTTTTTCTAATCCGTTTAACCGCAAATTTGATCATAAATGATAGCAAAAGTAATGGTTTTATAAGTAGGTCAAGGATGGACTTAGTTTGAGAGTGGTGTATTCAATTTGAGAAATCTTGCATTTCTTAAAACTATAGAGAAAACAAAATTGGACGAGGTTGATATATATATTAGATCTTATTATGTATGCTTCATATATTCATTGCTTTAACTATTAGCAATTTACTGCAATTGTAATGTCCATTGACATCTAGAATTGACGCAGTTTCAACAGTCGATTGAATAACATTCTTCGTCTGAAGAGCATATTACTTTTGGATATGGACACGCCATTGGTTTCCAAGGGTACAACGGGATCTTAGGTTGTGTTCCTGGCGAATGAATGTTCTTTCTCCCGCTAACTGATGTAATCGTTACTGCAATTGCAATACATCGTATAATTCAACTTTTTGTTCGATCAAGCCAATAAAAGAATTAGGAGTGAAGCTTTAGTAGAAAGAAAAATTAGATATTTCCTCCATTTCTTTATAAACTTCCGTTTTTATCAACGACGGTCATGTTTGACTTGTATATTACACATAAATTATATTGATAATTTTTTTTAAAAAATTACTAAAAATACTACTAACTTATAAACTTTAATTAATTATATGTTTTTAAAAATAAAATTACTTCAGTATATTTTAAAAGTAATGCGTGGTCAAATATTACTACTGTTGACCAATAACGAAATTTGTAATGAAATGGATGAAGTATTACACAATTATTAAAGCGGATAAATATCTACTAACCTGATAACGACCGTACATAGAACAAGATAGCTAATTTATTTGCCATGTCTACTTCAATTGTTTTTCGTAAATTGTGTTCTGAATGCCTTGTGTATACGTAATAAATCATATATATATATATATATATATATATATATATATATATATATATATGTATATATATATAACAATAAAGATAGTCTACTGTTATTGTTGATTCCACGTCATATATACTATCTATTGATTAATTTAAGTTTATAAACTGGAAGCAACTCTGACATTAAATAAAAAGAGAAGTTACAACTCTTAAATGACAAGTCATAACACTTTCATAAATATTTTATTACATATATACCTTTTGGATAAGAAATGGTATAAATACATGAAAGATGCTAATCAAAATTATATATAAAGCTCTTCCTCTTTCACTTGCTTGTTTTTTTTTTCCGGAAACAACAAAATATTATTAATAATAAGAAAGTTATACAAGTACAAAAAAGAGTGCATGAAATGCACACTAAAGCTCGAACCAAGGACATGATCCGAACAAAAAAGAGTATAAAAGCATGTTCGATCCTCAAATCCGTTATGACCGTTACAAAACTCAACCACCCCATGGTCTAGTATATCATCTTACAAACATGAAACCAAGAGTAGGGGGGTGACGAAATGACAAACCAAATCTAATTGAGTCTAACGGAGACAAATATCTTACGTTCCTTGTTCATTTTCCAAGAGAAAGTTATAGAAAGTTGGGAGCGTCTAACTTCAGTACCGTCGCACTATACTAATTTTAGTACACCATCTCAACCATTAGATCAATTCAAGATTCAATCGCAACCGTTGATTATTTATTAATGAGACATGACTTCGCAGTGGTCGCATAATAGGTTCGCAGTGGTCGCATAATAGCAAAAAATAATTTTTAATATAAATTAAATTAAAAAATTATAATTAATATTAATATAATCATTTAAATTAAATACATAAAATATATTTAAAACTCCACCACCACCACCGGAATCCGGCGACCACCAAAATCCGGCAACCATCGCCGGAATCTGGCAACCGCCACCGTAATCCGGCAACCACCACCGGAATCCAACAACCACCACCGGAATCCGGCAACCATCATCGAAATTCGACGACCACCTTAATCCGGCGACCACTACCAGAAGTACGACTATGGAAAACCAAATCTGAAAATACTTCCGTATGCAATGCTACAACAACATTATAATTACGCTGCAGCATTGCATACGTAATAATACACTGATTTTAAGATATATTGATGTAGCGATGTATATTGTTGCAACAACATCGGCTTATAGTTTAGAATAATTATTTGCAAATTGGTCCTTGTATTCTATTAAATATTATATTTAGTACACAAATTAAAATATTAATGTCTTGCTAAATAGGTTTGTATTCAAAAATTCACCAAAATTCAAAACCGGGCATATGAACTAATCAAAACGCGAACATTGACCGGACATATTAACTTAACTAAACTAAATTGAGGCTAGTTAATATAAGTTAAACTAATCATATTCATCAACTCCAGTTCAGTTCGGGCTCATTAAGTTCAGTTTAATTAAGTTATGTTCGGTTCAATTAAGGTTGTTAGGTTAGGTCATGACTAAAACTGTTAGAACTTAGAAGTATTAAAACAAAGGTAATAACCAACTATATATATTGGCACGATGCCGTGTGTTTACATACGACCTCTGCTACTTATACGTTAGCATTGAAGTCATTAACCACTTGTTATTCCACTGTGTATTCTAGATAGTGCATATCTTTCAAGGATACACGTTCATGATTTTCAACATGTTTGAGTGTGATTATTATTATTATTATTATTATTATTATTATTATTATTTTTTTTTTTAACTAGACTTTTATTAATCACGCAAAATTGGAAGGGAGTCGGGAAACAAGCTGTGCTCCCACCCCTTTCTGAATACAAAAGCTAAGTCTAGAAAAAAGGAAAGCACCACTCCTAACATCATTGGAATGGCTAACACACAAGCGCTTAAGGCGCGAAAAAGTATCCAAGGCCTCCTCATCGAGCTCCCCAAAAGTGGAGAAGGGAAACGGGATGAATGAGTAGCCGTGCTCTGCACACTTAGAAGAATACTTGCTCTTCTTCTTCTGAACGGCAGACTGCAAAGCAGCTCCAGCAACCCAAGAATCCAAACCCCCGCCAGCAAAAGGAGAGACCCCCGTAACATCCAAGCAAGCGTCTCGACCTTGGGACCAATTGTATAATAACAAGTCTGCCGGGCGTAGGTCCCGTCCAGCATCTGAGAGGAACCCCATAGGGACCTCTTTGCGCACAGCAACACCAACCTTAGAGCAGATGTCAACCAAAGTATCACGCACAAGGTTGTGCCGGAACTTCACCCCCACCTCGCTAGAACAATGAACAGCGTGGTCACCCCACTGGTCCATCCGACGCACATGACAACTCGAGCAAGAGGAACCATCAGGGAACAAAGGGTCTGCAAGGCGATAACACAACACAACACGGAACTGTCGAGGGTTCATCCGTTGTCCCAACCCATCAATAGGAATGGTGAATAAGTAATCCTGCGCATGAGGAGCACGAACACAACTAAGAAGAGCCTTCTGCCGATGACTCAACCCATACCGTGACGCCAGATGTGCATCAATGACACCAAAATAGCTCTTTGCCAAAGACTTCATAAACTGGGGGGAAGGAGAGGTAGAAGTAACAGAGAGAACATCAACACCACAAAAGGTCGTGAAAGTGTCAAGAGCAGACTGAAAGGTAGGACCAAAAGAAGTAACCCCAGACCTCAACAAAATCCTATCCTGCAAAGAGCTAGACTGCAAGCGAGAAGCAAGAAAAGCAAACTGACTGACATCCTCCGCACACAGGACCCCCAGACCTCCAAGTCTGATGGGAAGAGTGGAAAGCCGCCACTGCCAATCCCCGAAACCAGGCCCCGAACCTGCAACGATCATCTCCAAGGAAGTACGCAAGGCCTGATCAAACTGGACGAGAGCACCACCGCAAGCCAAAGGAGGACAGGTCCGCAAAGCATAAGATAACTTCGCCACCCCCGCACAATTGCGAAGAAGAAGAAGCTCACACTGGGGATCATCAAGCTTGCGGACAGCCTCCAGCAAAGTGATGGTCTTGGAAACTCGGCGCGCAACTAAATCAAGACAAAAACCCGAATCCGCACTAACAGAGCCCCCTAGGAGCTTGACCCCCTGAAGCGGCCAAGAGATAGTAGCAGGGAAAAGGCCAGCCACCCTTCCACGAGGGTCCTCCACCGGCCAAAAAAGCTCAGTCTTGTCGACATTCAGATGCAACCCACGCGCTGGTCCATCAACACGGATAATATCGAGCGCCTTGGCAACCATAAGAGTATCACCAATAATAGTGTCGTCGTCAAGATACCACGCCTGAAGAGAAATCTCACACGACTGATGAATAGCATGGACCAACGGATGCAGAACCAGCGAGAATAATAAGGACCCAAATGATCCCCTTGCTGAACCCCCTTACAAGAACGAAGAACCGAGTCCCCATAATACAGCCGAGCAGGCCTCGCATAACAGAACTCAACCCAAGGTGAAATTGCCGGGCACCGCAAACGAGTCTCCCAAAGAAGAGCACTTCTGTCAACCAAATTAAACGCATTCTGAAAATCCACCAAAAGCATAGAGAGCCCAACCTCGTCCCCTCTAGCTTCCACAAACCTGTTGACAGAATGAAGAACAGCCTCACATCCACCCGAGACCCCCACACCAAACTGAAAATCCTGCAAGTAAGCAGCCATCGCGTTCCCGACAGAAGAAGCAGCAACCTTAGAAACCAGCCTCCTCCAAATCGTACCAACAGCAATAGGTCGAATACCCCCTCCTGGCTTAACGAGAGGAGTCAAAGGGGCGCTGGTAATAAACTCTCCAAGCGGGCTAGGACACTGACCCGAAAGAAAAAGGTTAACGACTCCAGTGATAGAAGCTAAGAGACCATCAGAAACCGCAGTAGCAGCACCTCCCAAGACATCCAACAAATGTTGGGCTCGGAGACCGTCACGACCGCAGGAGGTACCTTTAGGGAAACTCCGAATTCTATTCAACACAAGGTCTTTCTGTACCGACAGAGCATCCTCCCCTAGCGAAGAAGAAGGCACCACTGGAGGGGAGGCAAATGGATGCTTGGACTCCAACTCAGCCAATGTGTCAGGGGTATCAGGAGCAACCCCCGAAGAGGTGAGGACCTTAATAGCAGCCGTGAAGTGTCCGTCACCCACCTTACGCATGCACTGGGATAGATTAGCCTCCGCAGATGCGATAGGCTCTGAAAACCCCCGAGGAGGAGAATAAACAGCAGCTAAGCGGTCACGAACCAACCCAAATCTTTCCGCGGGGTCTCTCCATCGAGCAATGGCACTAGAAATGCCCTCATATTGGCGCCGTTCCCTTTCCCCAGAACGACGCTGAGCTCTACTAGTTGGCACAAAAGTAGACAAGGTGCAACGCGGCAGAATGAGAAGTTGAACCCAGCCGACAAATCTCTTGGGCCTGCGAGGACTAAGTCCAGAGCACTAAGAAAAACTCTAGCAAACCCAAGCCTCAATTTAGGAGGAATGCACTTGACCGTACGAGTTTGCAATGAAAAGACGCGGTCAAGGAGATCAATATCAAAGCAATGGGGTCCCAAGTCCCCATCAAGTGCCTGGGCCGACCCCCCCCGAACCCCCAGGCGATCCCGCAACATGCCCCACAAGCTCGACACCAATAGGAGCCGGGATACCAAGGATAGCAGAGTCTGCACGGTTTGGCGCATGCACAACACCCCCATCAGCATGCTTGCAATTCTTACTAAACGTGTGGGTGCTGAGGCAATCCCCACACAACCAGATACCGGCCTGATGAAGGGCGAGATCCAAGGCAGAAAACAAAGACAAGTCACCAGCAATACGAGACTTGTAGGAGGCCTTTAGCTCGTCCGACTTAAAATGTTGGGTTCGCAAATGAGTGATGAAATAAGTCTTAGCAAAAGCCCCACAAACACGACCACCACAACTGTCACTCCCGCGCAACGGACAAAGGATTTTTGTACCATGCGAACTTGCCATGCTGGCCACATGCAATAAGAGAACACCACGTGACAAAAGTCACAACAAACCCCAACCAACCAGCACCACCGAGGCAAACCACTCAACAGCAAAAGAAAGAAGCTCCAATCCCAAAAAGAACAAGTCCCAACACAACACCAACAGTACTGACCACACCCAGCAGCAAACAAAGTACAACCAAAAAACCAAACAAACAGAGCAACAAATAGAGCGAGCAGAAACAGAGCCCAGCCGTGAGCCCCAGCGCGGCCGGCAACCACCCCAACAAACAGAGCAAGAAGAAACAGAGCCTACCCCAAACAACCACCAAACGCCACTAACAACCTAGCCGGAACAAGACCAAACCCAGCAAGAAAATGATCGGCGGCGGCGCGGCGGACAAACAGTCACAAAAACCCCCAAAATTGAAAACACAACCCACCGTAAAAGCCGATCGACGGCGCGGCGAGCAAGCAGAAACAGAAACCGCAATTAACAGACACTGAAATAGACAAGACGGCGGAGCGAGCAGAAACAGAAACCACAATTAATAGACACCGAAATAGCAGAAACAGAAACCGCAATTAATAGACAAGATGTTACGGCGGACATACATACAAGACGGAGACGACCGTAATGTTACCGCCCTTACCTGGAGAGGATAAACAGCCCTTACCTCGGAGACGACTGCACGGTGGCGGCATCAATCGCCGGCGGCGATGAAGGCGAGGGGAGTCGCCCGAGAATCGCCAGAGTCGCCAGAGCCGATTATTATTATTATTATTATTATTATTATTATTATTATCCCTCCGTTCTCTTAGGAGTTTCGTAGTTTGACTTTTTTATCAACACTTTTTTTATTTATTATTATTATTATTATCATCATCATCATCATCATCATCATCATAATAATAAAATTATTATTATTATTATTATTATTATTATTATTATCATCATCATCATCATCATCATCATCATCATCATCATCATCATCATCATCATCATCATCATCATCATCATCATAATAAAATTATTATTATTATTATTATTATTATTATTATTATTATTATTATTATTATTATTATTATCATAATAATAAAATTATTATTATTATTATTATTATTATTATTATTATTATTATTATTTTTATTTTATTTTTATTATTATAACTAGACTTTTATTAATCACGCAAAATTGGAAGGGAGTCGGGAGACAAGCTGTGCTCCCATCTCTTTCTGAATACAAAAGCTAAGTCTTGAAAAAAGGAAAACACCACTCCTAACATCATTGGAATGACTAACACACAAGCGCTTAAGGCGCGACAAAGTAGCCAGAGCCTCCTCACCGAGCTCCCCAAAGGTGGAGAAGGCAAACGGGATGAAAGAGTAGCCGTGCTCTGCACACTTAGAGGAATACTTGCTCTTCTTCTTTTGAACGGCAACCTGCAAAGCAGCTCCAGGAACCCAAGCATCCAAACCCCCCACCAGCAAAAGGAGAGACACCCGTAACATCCAAGCAGGCGTCCCGACCTTGGGACCAATTGTATAATAGCAGGTCTGCTGGGCGAAGGTCTCACCCATCATCTGAGAGGAACCCCATAGGGGCCTCTTTTCGCACCGCAACACCAACCCTAGAACAGATGTCAGCCAAGGTATCACGCACAAGGTTGTGCCGAAACTTCACCCCACCTCACTAGAACAATGGACAGCGTGGTCACCCCACTGGTCCATCCGTCGCACACGACAACTCGAGCAAGAGGAACCATCAGGAAACAAAGGGACTGCAAGGCGATAACACAACACAGCCCGAAACTGTCGCGGGTTCATCCGCTGTCCCAACCCATCAATAGGAATGGTGAGTAAGTAATCCTGCGCATGAGGGGCACGAACACAACTAAGAAGAGCCTTCTGCCGGTGACTCAACCCATACCGTGACGTCAACTGTGCATCAATGACACCAAAATAACTCTTTGCCAAAGACTTCATAAACTGGGGGGCAGGAGAGCTAGATGAAACAGAGAGCAAATCAACACCACAAAAGGTCGAGAAAATGTCAAGAGCAGACTGAAAGGTAGGACCAGAAGAAAGAACCCCGGATCTCAACAGAATCCTATCCTGCAAGGAGCTGGACTGCAAGCGAGAAGCGAGAAAAGCATACTGACTAACATCCTCCGCACATAAGATCCCGAGACCGCCAAGTCTGATGGGAAGAGTGGCAAGCCGCCACTGCCAATCCCCGAACCGGCCCAGGCCCTGAACCTGTAACGATCATCTCCAAGGACGTACGCAAGGCCTGATCAAACTGGCTGAGAGCATCAGCACAAGCCAGCGGAGGGCAGGTCCTCAAAGCATAAGATAACTTCGCCACCCCCGCACAATTGCGAAGAAGAAGAAGCTCACACTGGGGATCATCAAGCTTGCGGACAGTCTCCAGCAAAGAGATGTTCTTGGAAACCCGGCGCGCAACTAAATCAAAGCAAAAACCAGAATCCGCACTAACAGAACCCCCAAGGACCTTGACCCCCCGAAGAGGACGAGAGATAGAAGAAGGGAAAAGGCCAGCCACCCTTCCACGAGGTTCCTCCACTGGCCAAAAAAGCTCAGTTTTATCGACATTCAGATACAACCCACGAGCTGGTCCATGAACACGGATAATATCGAGCGCCTTGGCAACCATAAGAGTATCACCAATGATAGTGCCGTCGTCAAGATACCAAGCCTGAAGAGCAAGCTCACAGGACTGATGGATAGCGTGGACCAACGGATGCAGAACCAGCGAGAACAATAAAGGACCCAAAGGATCCCCTTGCTGAACCCCCTGACATGACCGAAGAACCGAGTCCCCATAATAAAGCCACGCGGGCCGAGAATAACAGAACTCAACCCAAGGTAAAATGGCCGGGCACCTCAACCGGGTCTCCCGAAGTAAGGCACTACTGTCAACCAAGTTAAATGCATTCTTAAAATCCACCAAAAGCATAGAGAGCCCGACCTCGTCTCCTCTAGCTTCCACAAACCTGTTGACAGAATGCAGAACAGCCTCACACCCACCCGAGACCCCAACACCAAACTGAAAATCCTGCAAGTACGAGGTCACCAAGTTCCCAACAGAGGAAGAGGCCACCTTAGAAACCAGCCTCCGCCAAACAGTGCCCACGGCAATGGGTCGAACACCCCCTCCTGGCTTATCGAGAGGAGTCAAAGGGTCACTGGAAATAAATTCCCCAAGCAGGCTAGGGCACTTACCAGAAAGAAAAAGGTTAACGACCCCAGTGATAGACACTAACAGGCCATCAGAAACAGCAGTAGCAGCACCCCCTAAAACATCCAACAAATGTTGGGCTCTGAGACCATCACGACCGCAGGAGGTACCTTTGGGAAGCTCCGAATCCTATTCAACACAAAGTCCTTCTGAACTGACAGAGCATCCTTCTCAAGCAAAGAATGAGGTACAACCGGAGGTGTGGGGCAAATGGGTGCTTGGATTCCAACTCAGCCAAGGTGTCAGCGGTATCAGGGGCTACCCCAGAAGAGGTGAGGAGCTTAATAGCAGCCGTAAAGTGTCCGTCACTCAGCTTGCGCAGACACTGGGACACATTAGCCTCCTCAGACTCAATAGGCTCTGAAAACCCCCGAGGAGGTGAATAAACAGCAGATAAACAGTCCCTCACCAAACCCAACCGGTCCCCAGGGTCTCGCCAGCATGCGATGGCACTAGAAATGCTCTCAAATTGACGCCGCTCCCTCTCCCCAGAACGACGCTGTGCTCTACTAGACGGCACAAAAGTAGCCAGGGTGCACCGAGGCAAAACAAGAAGTTGCACCCACGCGGACAAGTCCCCTAGGCATGCAAGGACCAGATTAAGAGCACTAAGGAAAACCCTGGCAAACCCAAGCCTCAACTTAGGAGGAATGCACTTAACCGTCCGCAAAGGCAGCGAAAAGACACGATCCAGAAGATCAATATCAAAGCAAAGGGGGCCCGAACCTCCATCACAAACAGGCGACCCGCCCGACTCCCCAGAAGAGCCTGCAATAGGTCCCACAGGCCCTAAATCACCAATAGGAGCTGGGATACCAAGTATAGCAGAGTCTGCACGATCTGGCGCAAGGACCACACTCCCATCAACATGCGTGCAATTTTTAGTGAAATTGTGAGTGCTAAGACATTCACCACACAACCAAATGTCTGCCTGATGAAGTGCGAGATCCAAAGCTGAAAACAGAGACAAGTCGCTGGCGATACGAGCCTTGTATGAGGCTTTCAGATCGTCCGTCTTAAAATGCTGGGTGCGAAGGTGAGTGATGAAATAGGTTTTAGCGAATGCTCCACCAACTCGTCCACCACAACTGTCACTCCCGCGCAAAGGACAAAGAATTTTACCACCACCCGACCTGGACATGTTGATGAACAAAAGAAAAGCACACACCAAACCACAGAACGCAAAAAAACCAGAACAAGAGCAGCCAAACAGCAGCCAAAACCCGCACCGAGCCCAAAACCGGCAAGCAACAGCGACCGGCCGAACAAGAGCCAAAACCAAGAGGCCGCAATGGTCCGCAAACACACAACAGAATAGACAGAACAGAACCAAGAGGTCGTAATGGCACGCAAACACAACCGAGACCGACAGAACCGAACAGAGGCCGCCGACCGCGACCGGCAGAAAACGCGGCAGTGACCTACCGAACAAGAGAATTCCGGCACATAGAGGAGACACAGACCCACACAATGCCGGCACCAGTTGGCATGGCACACACAAACACACAAACGAAACAAAAACCAGACAGCCGGCCGGTGAACAACAACCACAATTCCGGCACAGAGAGGAGACGGGGAAGAGAAATAGCACACCTTACCGAGCTTACCTGCAATTGCCTGGAGGAGGCGCTACCGGAGGCAATGGGAGAGGCGGCCGCAGCCATCACGATCGTAATCGCCAGAGCGGAAAGGGGAAAACACGCTCATAGTTGGCACGGCACACACAAACACACACTTATTATTATTATTATTATTATTATTATTATTATTATTATTATTATTATTATCATCATCATCATCATTATTATTATAGGGTTTTAGGTTTTAGGGTACAGGGTTTAGAGTATAGGGTTTAGGGTATTTGTAATATTACAATCAATGCAACATCAACTTTGTTCTAATGCTGCAATATAGATTGGGAAAGTTCTTCTACGTCACAGCTTCTAATGCCATTGCAATGTGTTTACATCGATACAGCATTGGTGCTTACTGTAATGCTATTGCAATGTATTTACAACAATGTAGCATTGATGCTTACTGTTGACTGCGATGTTGCATGAATGTTAATACAATGCAGCATCAGTGCTTATTTCGTGAATTTTTTTCAATCTTATCGGTTGTCTTTCCATACCCCATCTTTTCATCATCGAGTTTATCTTTATATAATTTGAGTAATTATATAGTAAGGCAAGCCTTTCCTACCAACATGGAAAGGCCTGGTTTTATTGCAAAAACCAGAAACCAAAACGGCTAAGCGGTTTTCTCTGCAATTAAAAAAATCGGTGCACTATATAAAGAGCCAAAATCAGTGAAAAAAGGACAAAAAAAGAAAAAACACAGTCCAACGTGAAAACTATGTGTTTTCTCCCCTATCGAATCCTCTCGCCGGAAAACGCCTGAACTCGCCGATTGAAGCTAGTTTCCGATGAATTTCATCAGGAAAACCTCCGATCCGCTCCGATGGACGTTAATCAGGTAAAAAAACACAAACAATTCTCTGATTTTTTATGTCAAATATCATAATTTCGATTTGTTTTTCTAATCTCTTCATGCTTCATGCTTTTTCAATGATTTCACCGTCCGATTCAACTTATTTTTCCTAATTTAGGTATGATTTTCTGATAGATTGTTGTTTTCCTGATTTTTCAATGGATTTATTGTTCGAAACAATTCGATTCAACTGTAAAGTACTCGAATCACAAAAACGACGATATTGGAGAAGGAAGCTTCTTAGATCTGAAAATTACTAGAGAAGGAAGCTTCTCAGATCTGAAAATTATTGAAGAAATTCAACCCTAGCAACAAATTCGTAAGTTTCTCTGTACTTTTAAGCATTCATGTTATAGTTTCAAGTTTACGTATTATGTCTCTGCATATTTTTATTTGATGACGCCACGTTATGGTTTCTTAGACGCTATGGTATACTTTTAATCGCCATTGTTATAGTATTTTTAAGCCATGTTGTTGATGGTTTTAATTTGTCTACTATATTTACAAATTATTTTTGGTTTGATAATTCAGTATTATAGTTTTTAATCGGTATAGTATACTATTAAGCCTTGTTATTGCTGGTTTTTAATTTATCTACTATGTTGCTGCATTTATTCATTGAATCATATCTTGTTATAGTTTTTTTATCTGCGTAGTATACTTTTACGAGTGGTTGGTATGGACATATAGTTAATTGCAGTTTCTACGGTAATCTGATAGTTACTGTTTCTAACTAGAATACATGTTACAGGCTTAAGCTCTCCTTGTTATGGTTTTAATCGACATTGTTATAATATGTTTAGTTTGTCTAGTATGTTAGTGCATATTTTCATTTGATAACACCGTGCTATGGTTTTTAATATGACGTGTTATGGTTTTAATTGACGTTGTTATAATATTTTTGGTTTGTCTAGTATGTCTCTATTTTTTTTTCATTGGATAACGCCATGTTATGGTTTTTGCTATGACATGTTACGGTTTTAACCGACGTTGTTATAACATTTTTAGTTTGTCTAGTATATCTCTGCATTTTTTTCTTTTGATAATGCATGTTATGATTTTTAATGTAACGTGTTATGGTTTCTATTGACGTGATGTTAATTCAACATCGATTTTCTCTTTTCTTTTTGCTCGTATTTACAAAGTTTTAGTGTGTGTTTTTGCGTATTTTGACGATTCTGCTTTGTTTTCCTAAATTTCGATTGATTTACGTTCCGATTTGTTGATCGATCAAGCGTTCAGCTTCAGATACTTGTGAAATTCAATTTGAGATGTGGAAATAATTGAAGAAATCGAACCTTAACAACAATTTTGTAAGCTCCTGGATACTTTTAATCCTTGTTGTTATGCATGGTTCTAAGTTTGTGTAGTATATTTCTGCATTGTTTCATTGAATCACATTGTGTTATGGTTTTTAATCTGCATAGTATACTTTTAATACCGGTTGTTAGGATGAATTTCAGTTTCTAAGATATTCTAATTGTTACAGTTTCTAGCGTACATACAGTCATAAGCTCTCCTAGTTATAACATTATGTTCTACTGTTATTCTTTTATACATCACATTTATAGGTTCGTAATTGGAAACATGTGATTCTAGCAACATTTTTATTGTATTTCACCTTTTCAGCATGTTAATTGAACCTTTTACATTATTCTGATTGAAATCTGGTGTGGTTATAAGTTACATCACTATGGTATTAAGGCATGTTGTTGTAATTTGAAGTTTTGATGCAATGGATTTTAGTAATATCAGTTATTATTTCCATGTCGTCAATGTACATTTATAATTTTAATTAGTCATGGTATGTTTTACGTGATCATATTATTATGGTTTAAGCATGTAGATGAACAAAAAATTTAAAGAAATGCTTTTTTTTTTTCATAAACAAAAGGACGGAGATTCATAATTTTATCACCGCTACCTGTAGGTGAAGATGCTAGGCCGACTGCTATTTTCTGGAGAGATGTAATGACAAAGGATGAATTCAAGTATCAGAAACACTAATTTCGTTGCTTCAAAGATCACGAACAAGTTTACTCACGAGAAGCCAATTTCAAAGATCCAGATTCATTTTGCATAAGAAACACCACATGAATGCTTGTTGTAATTTTGTTACTTTGAGAATACTAGTTTTAAAAACTCCAATTGACTGAATGTTTCAGTCCTGACATGAATATAATGAAGCATTCAATTTTACACTTGTTGGCATGTTCTCATATATCTCATACATCAATTGGTGTGTTATAAGTACCCTCGTTGGGGTTTTATGTATCAAAGTTGTGGTTTTAAGTACCCATTATGTTGTTGTTCTAAAAACTCAAATTAAGATTTTAATGGAGAACGGTTGTTGTAATTTTGTTGATTTGATAATACTAGTTGTGGAAACATCAGTTGACTAAATGTTTTAATCCTTACACGAATGAGCTATTTAATTTTACACTAGTTTATTGCATGATGTCTTGATTTTACGTTGCACCTTAAATAAAGTATAACAAAAGATTTTAGAACTATAATATGACAAAATATATCATCAGTAACTCTTATGACAAACCCTTAAAACCGTAACATATATATCTTATAACCAGTTGATGTAGTTATCAGTATCCTTATTGTAGTTTTAAGTACGTACAGTTGTGGTTTTAAGTATCCACTATTGTACTTCTAAGAAATCAATTAAGAATTTAATTGACATTTGCTATACTACTTCAGAAATTAGACAGAAAACTAAACTTCACCATACAATACTTGCATGTTTAAACCACTTAAGACCATACACAAACTAATCATACAAGAGCAAAGACTAACTGTTAACATCACACATTGACACACTACTCGATCCAAAATAACATCCAACACGCACACTTTGTCCAACAATCGCAAAATCTTCTATCTTAAAGTCATAACATCATATATATAAAAAACTATAACCAGAACATATAAGAGTTTCATATTAAACCACTGCTTTAAAACATACACAAACTAATTGTACAAAAATGCCAAAAGTAACTGCTCAAATTAGAAACTATTTCAAATAACATCCAGATAAAATAGTTTGTCCAGGACATTATTACAAATCCTACTTGTTCAAAATATTGTTGACTTTTAACGCAACTCGCAAACTATGTAGTTTCCGTTCAATTGTCCCCAACTCTTCATAATCTGAAACACCAGCAGCTACACAACCAGCAATTATACCAACAACAGAGGCATCTTTCCTCTTATTTGATCTGCTCTCCTTATAGTGTCAAAAGCATCAACAACTAAAAAAAAGAAAAACGTAAAACATCAGCAGCACATTTAAAAGCACAATATCACCCTTTAAAACAATAACATAACATGATGCCATATAAATATAGCACGACCCCTTAAAATCATAACACTACACCGTAATCCTTTCAGCAAGAAAACTAAAGTAGCATAACATTACACCTCCTAAAAATCATAACACAAGACCTTACATAGCATAACATGATCTCTTAAAAATACAACAACACAAATATCAGCATCTAAAATCATAATATCCCCACTTAAACCAATTTCATAATCCCAACGACACTTAAAAACATACCAAAATTCATTATAAGCATACCAGAAACACTTAGTACTAAAAGAAAAAAAAATCAACAACCGAAACTAAGTTTAATAATAAGAATACTAGATACACTTAAAACAAAACCAAAATTCATCGGAAACAACATTAAAATACCTTATAAGCATACGACAGACATTTAAAACCGCAACATACAAACACCTGAACCATAACATCACGCAAATAGAGCATATAATAGAATGAATACATCCACAAACACTTCAAAGCACAACAAAAAACAGAGTCACAATATCAAAATTAACAACTAAAATAACATACCTTTACTGGAAGAATCAACTCTCCATCGTGAAAACTACTTCAACGGATTAGCAGCGTCTGGAACACCGAAAAAATCCTTCCGATCCTCTTCATCATGCTTCAAATCCCCAGATCTGTGAAATCAGATCTGAGAAGAAACCAAATTCGAAACCCTAGATCTCACAAAACATATTGAGAACACTAAATCCAACACAAAGGTAGCACAAACTAAGAAAAAAGGAGAACAATCGGCTCGTTTCTTCCATTGATCGGGAAAGTTTGAGATTCAGAAGCAGGAGAAGAAGACGGGAATTTGCAGAGAGAAAAAATGGATTTCACACAGTAAACGCTGAATTGTGTGTTTTGTGTGTGGATTGTTATATTTATTCTATTAAGAAAATCGGGTTTGCGTAAAAGCTCGATCGATCGACCGGTTTAATCTCAAAACCAACGAGTTTTGGGAAAACCAGCGAGTTTTTAGTAAAACCAGGCCTTTCCATATTTTTAGGAAAGGCCGGCCTCCCCATAGACTTTAGCATATAATTTCGATTGGGAGGGTGGTAGTGGTGGCTTGGACTGCGGCGTGGTAGTGGTGGTGGAATATTAAAATATTAATATTTAATATTTGACATTTGAAAATTGATAATTATTAAAAGGGCTTCTTACATATACTACCCTTGTTAGTTCGTTTTATTGCAGATAGACCACCGTTAGTCAAACAATTATATCCAGCACCCTTGTTAGATAGATTTAATTACACCTAAACCCACGAATTTGACTTTTGGCGAATTAAATCGATGTAAATACATTTTTACCCTTGGTCAAATATTGAATTCTGACTTTGACCAAACAACTCCAATTTTCATTAATTACACATTACCTCAAATTGTTTTAATTTTACCAATTTGACACTTAATAATTCAATGTAAAGCATATAACTTCTATAAATTCCAAATTTGTCCCAAATTTTATTGCAACTAAGCCCTAATAATTTTTTTATTTTAAAATATCACTCAAAAAAATTAAAAAAATATATATAAAAAAACAAGGAAAAAATAGCAAATCGGAGCTGCACAACTCCGATTTGCTCTGCCGTCACAGCTCCGATGTGATCGTAGCAGGTAACAGCACCGATCTAATCAGAGTTGTGCAACTCCGATCTGATCGGAGCTAGTCACACATCTGATCGATCGGAGATGTAAAGCTCCTATCACTGCTCCGATTTGTCGGAGCAAGTCACAGCTCCGATCAATCGGAGTTGTACAGCCACTGTTCTGAAGAAGGGAAGAGGAAAGAAAAAAAAAGGAATGAAGAAGAAAGAACAAGGAAGGAAGAGGAATGAAATTAAAAAGGAGAAACAAAGGGCCTAGTTGCAATAAAAATGCTAAGGCCATGTTTGGTCTAAATTTCCATTTAGTTTGGTCAATGGAAGAAACTGATTTTGGACCCATATGTAATAGATTGACTAAGAGAGGGTTAGACGTAATTAGAGTGTCTAGTAGGGATAGTGGATGTAAAATTTCCTTATTAAAATTATTTTTCTCCTATTTTGACATACAATTTGTAGTATTTATAAATTATTATTTTATTAAAAAATTTGCCTAGTGTCAACTTTTAAATGATGTACTAAAATTAATACGGTGCGAAGGGTACTGAAGTTAGCGGATCCCTAGAAAGTTATACAACTTGCTTGTTCATTTTAAGCATCATAAGAATCATTAGCGCTTGGAATGAGATCAAGATCAGGGAGATAAAAACGTTATGTATTCAAAACTAATCGATATTAATTAATTAAGTTGAAAGATATAACAGGGTAGGACCACCTCCGACCCAAGTTTGGTGGAGTTTGTAATAGAGTTTGATGTACAAACTCTACACTCCCTCCAAGTTTGGTGGAATTTGTGGATCGGAGCAAACAGGTTAGATGCTTTTTTTTTTTTCCTTTTCTCTTTATGTTTATATGTGATGTAACTAAATATTACACAACGTATAGATACTACTGTAAATACAATTATGGACTATAAATAAGCCACACCTATACTACAAGATCAGTTCCACCTTCAATGTTTATATCCCCCACGGCCCGTGGTACCTGCGCGGATAGAGAAAGGGAGTTAAATCCTTTTTGACCGGCTTGCCTTGGACAAAACGGTACAAGACTTTACTTCACTACAAGAAAACAACCTTTTAACGACGGATGGATAGAAACAGATACCATCCGTCGCTATTTAGCGACGGATCGCTACTGCTAGCGACGGATAAGGACGAACTGCGCTCTATGCTCAGTTCGTGCCCAGAAAGATCGAGTTTGTGTTCTAATTAACGACGGATTAATATTATCCGTCGCTATGTGGGCGACGGATAATGTGATCCGTCGCTAAATCTGTTGACCAGACGTTTTTTTAGTTAAATGAAATTTAAAAAAATAAATAAAATATCACTTAGCGACGGATTACGTTATCCGTCGCTAAGTCCTCATATACAGACGAGCGACCTTCCGTCTTCCTCATTTCTACTCTTCTCTCTTTCTCTCTTTTCCTCTTGTTTTTCTTCTTCGACTTCATCAATTCATCTCCAAACTCATCCAATTCATTCAAATTTGAGCTCAAATCAAACCCTATCCTACAAGGAGTTCGAATCCCTAATTAATTTGGAGATTTTTCGTCAATTTGAAAGGTAATTAACAAAAACCCTAAATTTTGGGGTTTTTTATTGTGATTTTGATTTTCGATTTTGATTTTAATTTTGATTTTGATTTTGATTGAATTTGTTCTATGTTTATTGGATGCTAGGTACGATTAGCAAGACACCTCCACCTTCACCGCCACCACACCGCCACCGCCACCGCATCGCCGGACCAATTTGAAAGGTTAGTTTCCCTATACTTTTAATTTCAGTTTATTAATTTTGATTTACTGTATGTTAATTTTTATTTAGGGTTTAGGGTTTCTTGACTTTTAATTTTATTTAGGGTTTAGGGTAGTTCGAATCCCTAATTAGGTTTCTGAAAACTGTATGTTAATTTTTATTTAGGGTTTAGGGTTTCTTGAATTTTAATTTTTATTTAGGGTTTAGGGTAGTTCGAATCCCTAATTAGATTTCTGGAAATGAAATGCTTACTGCTTATTGTAACTCAGTTCTTAATTTAACTCAATTCTGAAAATGCTTAGTAATTAACTCAATAAGCAAAAAGAAAAAAAAACATGATTAACTAACTGAGAAAGATAGAAAATATAAAAAGTCGAATTTTTATTAATAATATGGATTACATATAAAAGTTTCATCCATCAATAGGTTATTCTAGTCACTCTTCATCCCCCCGTCCTCGTCCTCATGTAGGAGCGACCAGTCGATGACATCTTTTGATTCCAAAAGTTATTGTTGACATATCTTGCAGAAGACTCCTTGGTCTTCTAAGTGCTCAACTTCCTTGTGCTCACAAGGGGGAGGAGTAGGAGATTTGGGGGGAGATGGAGGAAATGCCTCTTGGAGAGCTTCCTTCATTTCAGCCAATATTTCAGGATCAACTTGTGGTGGGCGAGAAGGTGGGGTGGGGTGGGTGGGTGGGGGGGAATGTGGTGGTGTTTCTTCAAACCTGAATTTGTTAGGGTTTTCCATATTTGTGTGAGAATATGTTAAAATTAGGTGACTTCTTATAGTTGGTGTTGGGAATTCTAAAGGACAAATACACTTTATTGTTAATGTATTAATGTACACATTCATGTAGCCACATTCATGTATAGGGAAAAATTTATGAGGCATACATTTATGTAATGACTTTTAGGATTTTCGAAATTAAAGGATTTTTGGTAGTATCTAATCATTTTATAAAGTGTGATGATGATATACGTATATTAGTTCCGATGTGTTGGTTTAGGCTTACCTTGGGTCATAACTAATAGTCTACGTTTACTGAGGATCAGTAAGCGTTTTATTGGTTTTAACCCAATGGTAATCCTTACCGACATTTAATCGAACTGATTGTATTTAACTGAACACACCATCATAGTAATATGATTTACATGCATAAAAAATACAAACACACTGTCCTTCGGACACACCATCACTTCCATATATATAGATTGATGAATGGTATGGTACTTGGCCTGGGCTTGTGAATGATTGTAGTATGTTGGTACCGTAACAACAACATTTCTAATGCCGTTGTTACTGTACCAGCGTATTTCAGTCATTCTCAAAGTTTAGTTCAATATCGTAATCATGTAAATCCTCTATTCTTAATAAGTTGTATATACATAATGTAGTATGTGAGCAAGAAATGTTTCTGGATGTTTAGGAGTTTGAAGTCTCCATCTTTAGTCAGTAACTAAAGATGGAGATTTCAAGATCCTAAAGATCCAGACATCCTTTCGTGTTCACATATAACGACGGATTTGTCTAAACACATCTTGTATTTGTCTAAACACATTAAGAGTTTGTATTTTAGTGTTTTTGTATTTGAGTGTGATGTTGCTATATGTATATTAGTTTCCATGGATCAAGCACAGCAACCGGGCGGCCCTCGACGGATCAATGGGCTTCCAGTATTGTCCACCAACGGATCTAAGTAAGTTCTTAATAAATTGGTATTTAATTGTTCTTGTATATATAGTTGTCGGTACTCCAACTTTTAATCTTTCAAAATGTGTGACAGGTTTCAACCCACTATAGCTTCTAGAAGGATTTCAATGTTCATGAAAAGAGAGTTCTTTACGCCTCTTGGGAGTGGCGGAGAAAGGTGAGCTACGGTTCCTCGACCTGTGAAGGAGCACTTGTGGGAAGAATTCCAGGTACTTTACTATCTTTACTTGAATATTTCTATATTGGATTCTTGGGGCATTGCCTTAATTATATACGTGTACGTACATTATTTATTTATCTTTTATTGGGGCATTGCCTATATTATCTATTCTCACTACAAGAAAAACATGATTTAGCGACGGATGGCATCCGTCGCTATACGGAGCGATCCGTCGCTATATACCATTAGCGACGGATGCCCCGTCGCTAATAAAAAAAGCGACGGATGAATTTATCCGTCTCTAAATTTAGCGACGGATGAATTTTTTAGCGAAGCCACTTTTCGCGACGTCCTATTTAGCGACGGGCTTTCCGTCGCTATTGGTGTATAGCGACGGATCGCTTATGTATAGCGACGGATAAAGTCAGTTTTCCTTGTAGTGCTTGAACCTTGGAAGGGTTGTTTAGAGAGTAGTATATTGGTGATAGAATGAGAGTTACCTCAAAATGTGAGACATGACTTCTATTTATAGAGACAGCTTGAGTGAGAGACCTTTCTTCCTCGATATCCGGATCTCACACTGTTCTTCTGTACTTCTTGTCTGCAAGTAGCACACAAGTCTTCTGACGCAACCTCCCTCAGCTGGAGGGAGTCTTCTATAATACTCTTCACATAGGTTGCGCAGGGCGTGCCTACGTGGAGTATTTCCACGCGGACTAAGCTAGGCTATAGCTCTTGGCGGAGGTCTTATTCTAGCGTAGCCTTGATGAACGTGTCAGATTCAATCAAATAATATTTGTTATTTAGCCAAAGGCAATCCACAACTACAACGAAAATCGTAGTGTAGTAGCAGAATGACTCGAGTGTCGTTCTCTCAGGACTATAACTAGCTTTATCTATTTAATCAAGAAAATATAAAACAGCAAATAAAAAGCAATAGGGGGTTTTCAAGCAGATAATGGAGGTTGGTGATAGTATGGTCCTTCTTAACATAATGGGTCGATAGTCATGCATAAATTTCTCGGTATTGCATAGAGATCTTTGAATGAATCTAGGGTCCTGTTGTAAGTATTGTGCACTACGAAGATAGTATGGGTCTGACCTGTCAACAACTAACGTCCTATTGTGTTCCGTAATCATTCAACACTACGAAGATAATTAAGTCTGATTGGCCGACAAGTGTCCTAGTGTGCATAATGATCAATACAACATACGAGAATTTTGGTGTTCAACTCATCAACGAAATAAAGCAATGACACGGAGTATAATGCGCGATATAGCCATTAGCATGATTATCTTCCCTCGCTAAGAATTCACATACTACCACCAACGATAAATTTAGCTACTCATAATGTGCATGCAATCAATAGCAATCATAGAAGAAAACATATTGGAGGAATATATAAAATAAGTAGATAAAAGTTGTAAGATACAAAGTTACCGAAGGTTGTCAATCTCCGGATGATTGTGATCCTACGCGCTCCAATCTGCTATGAAAAAGTATCCCCTAAGCTACGGAACTCCCAGGACAGGCCCCGGGAAGTTCCTACCTAAAACTATAGAGAGAGGTGAGAAAGAAGGCTTGGAAAGATATGATTTTCGAAGAGAAAACTCGCAACTATATATAGGCCCGAAAAACTTGTGGGGCGGTTCGCCCGAGAGTTGGGGCGGTTCGCCCCCCAGTATTTCGGGGAATTTTCGCGTTTTTCGACGCGGATTTGGATTTCTTCACCTTTTCGGACTCGGTTTTAGACTTCTAATGGCCTTCTAACCTCCAGATTCGACCCCTAGACTCCAAATCCTATCCGGAAACCTTCAGATACTCCAAATAGGCTTCTGGAACACCAATTCCTTGTAGACTTCAATATAATTGCCCGTAAATCTCCGAATTTCAACCAAAACCTGTAAAATAAAATCTAAAGGGAAACGTGACACTAATCTAATAAAATGTACTAAAATATAGCTAAATTAACATAGAGGATAGCTAAAATAGGTGAAAAAGACTCGAATGAAAGTGTAAAATACACATTCATCATACTCCCCAAACCGAACCTTTGCTTGTCCTCAAGCAACTAAGCTAGACTCTAATACAAAAAACATGCAAGACACAAAAATGGAGTTTCATGTCAAATAAAATGAACTAAATTACTAAATCTACCAAATAACATATGAACAAAAACCATATAAATCAAAGCATGAATATAGGTTGAAGAATACATCGATTGACTTATACACATCCACATAAGCGCTTATGTCATGACAAGATAGTCTCTCGTAACATTCTCTACCTGGACCTAGTCAGTGACGACGTAATGAAGAATGCTAAGATACGAATGGTTGCCCCGTGCCTATGAAACTGAGGACTTACTGTTGTTCCACCATGTTAAGACTTTTCCTCAAAAGAGGTCGAACCAGTACTGGCTCTCATCAAACGAAGGAGGGTTCCCTATAAAAGATAACACTCCCCTATTCTACCCATCTCTCAAGTAAAGTCTTAAGCTATTCACCACTTCCTGAATGGCAGGATGAGGGTGGTCTAGAACAGATGACACTCAAGACAAAAAAGATAAAAAATAAAAATAGAAAATTACAACACGATTACGAACAATACGAAAAATGGAAAAGACTCAAACTTTGCTAAACTGCTATTTGGCTTTCTTTTTTGGACCCTTCTTTGCTTTTTTGGGGTCTTCTCTTTTTTCCTTTTTTTTTCTTTCCAGATTCTTTTTCTTTTTCTCTTTTTTTTTTTTTTTGGAATTTTTCTTTCGATTTTTTTTAGCCAGCAGTAGCATAACAAAAAGAGAAACAAAATGACTCACACGACTTCCCCAAACCTATTCGAAAGAATAGGTTGGAGCACAAAATTTACGGAAAAGGAAAAATGAACTCACGATACGAAAATGAAAAACAGAAACAAGTCTATTATGGTGTAACCCCCTCCCCAAACCTATTCGGAAGAATAGGTTATAAACAAAGGATCACACAACCTCACACTACCTCCTTCCTAGGCATTTAGCAATCTCAAAGCATGGTGAAGACTTGTTGCCTCTTAGGTACATAATTACTCGGGAAACAACCATAAGACCCTAACATGCATCATCCTATTATAAAGGCCTTCGTGAACCGCAGTAGAGAAAACACCACTAAGTGATGTCGAGACTACCAAGCTCAACTAAGTGCAATACATAAATGAGACAAGCCAAGCGAGAAAAACCTCAAACAAATTCATAGAGATGAAGCATACGATTAATGGCATAATTAGTTGATCTACCCAATATAAAAGTTCAAAAAATTCAGCAATAAACTCCATATAAAACATGCAAAACTATCCTAGGAAAGCAGTAAACGTGCAGATGCAAAAAATTTCACGAGTTTATCATAAGCAAGATAAGTATAGAGATAACCAGCGATAGCCTCCTCCCCAAACCTGAACGTCGTCGCTCGTCTCGAACGTCGAAAGTGGAACCAAGGTGAGAGCTAATGCTTGTATAAGTGACCTATAATACTCAATCAAACTCGTGAGATAAAATCTAAAGCGGTAAATAAAGCGATAAAATCTTCGGGTTGCCTCCCGGATAGCGTCATTGTTTAAAGTCTTTGACTCGACTCCTGTCCGCGCCTATCTCTTCTTTCTGCGGGTACTAGACTTCCCCTTCATCGATCTCCTCTCCATGCCACGAACCTGTGAATAAGAAAGAATATAGGCTGCAAGACCACAGTAGTGAGTAGTGAAAGAATTATCAGGCGGATCAGGTGGATCAGATATGGCTTGCAACACATGTTGCTTGCCATCTACTTCAATAGTGCAAGTTCTTTGGCAGATGTCCATCACGGAGCGTAGCTTAGTCAAGAACGTTCGTCCCAAGAGAATGACATCCCCGTTCCCAGGTGCAGACGCCGGCATAACTACAAAATTGGTGTATACAGATGCTTCACCAATCTTGACCAATACATTTTTCACAATGCCTTCGGGTCTCACAAAGGATCCATCCGCCAGTTGCACAATAGCCCTATGGTTAGATAGTTCTCCAAGGTTACTCTTCTCAAACACATTCAAAGGAAGCACGTTGGAGTAAGATCCCATGTCTAGTGTGGCACGGACATCTTCAAGTTCGCCAATTCCGACCTTAACATCGAAACTTTGAGGGAGTGGCTCGGGATTCTCTTGCTTCTTTCCACTCTCATCAGTACCAAGGTCCTTCTCTTCTTCCTTGGCTAGTGGAGGCTCTTCCTTGTAACACTCGCACTTAGCAACTTGCTTAATGGTGATTTCCACTGGTTGATCTCCCACCAAGTTGATCGACATGGACCCCTCAGTGCTGCTATGTAACTTCCCTTGCTCTCTACTAGCTCTAGCTTCCAATTGATCCAGACGAGCATTGATCTTTGCCGTATCCTCCTCGTATCTCTTCAAAAACACTTGGGTGAAATCCACCAATTTCTGTAAATTATCCAAGAGGGTTGCTGACTTGGAGGTAGATGCTTCGTCCTTACTACGGTTTCCCAAGTGAACATCTTCTCGTGCTAGATCTGATCTACACATATGAGCCCCATGCCCATAATTCTTGCACACCCTACATACCTCGTTGGAGAGAGAAGTTCCGATTAGGCCACTTAGAGCTTGCCTCATCTGATTGGCGAAACCTTCGAACCTATCGCCACTCACACCATTCTCTTCATGCATTGGGATCTCCTGGTTTGGTGGAGCCTCAGGTCCACGCCTTCTAACCATTGCTCTTGGATCCTTGGATTGAGATCCTTTAGCAAGCCTTTCGAAACAGGCCCACACATCCTCGGCGGTCTCTTCCCAGATAGTACCACGGCATTGGAAATCCACCACCTGTTGACTCTCATATGTGAGTCCATTGTAGAAGTGCTGGACAAGATCAGGAAGCCCAAAACCATGGTGTGGACACTTGTGCATGAGGTCCTTGAACCTCTCGAAAGCGGTGTAGATGGTCTCATTATAGTCCCGTTTGAATCCTGTGATTTGCGCCTTAAGCGCGGTAGTCAATGTGTGAGGAAAGTATTTCTCCATAAAAGCAGAATACACCTTGTCCCAGGTGTCTAGTGATCCGGCTTCCAGAGAGCCTAACCATGCCTTGGCTTTATCACCAAGCCCCATAGCAAAAACCTTCATCCTTAGCTCATCGTCGAAGATTGTTGATAAAATCGTCAATATCATTCAGGTATCCCATAACATCTTCCCTAGCCAACCCATAGAACCTCGGGAGTTGCTGGTACATGCAACTTTTGATTTCCAAATCTCGAGTTGCACCAGAAAGAACAATAGCCGGACCTCTCATCAGTGCTTTGTTGGGTTGAACCCATGATTTCAAAAGTGGGCGAGCCATCATAAGACCTGAATACCTGTGACAAGCTAGGAAAGGAGTATCAGAGAAAGATTGAAAAGGAAAACTAAAACTAATAGAATTAGGAATCTAAAGCTGTAAATATAAACAAATTAAACAGAAAAAAGGAGTATAGTCCCCGGCAACGGCGCCAATTTGATGAACGTGTCAGATTCAATCAAATAATATTTGTTATTTAGCCAAAGGCAATCCACAACTACAACGAAAACCGTAGTGTAGTAGCAGAATGACTCGAGTGTCGTTCTCTCAGGACTATAACTAGCTTTATCTATTTAATCAAGAAAATATAAAACAGCAAATAAAAAGCAATAGGGGGTTTTCAAGCAGATAATGGAGGTTGGTGATAGTATGGTCCTTCTTAACATAATGGGTCGATAATCATGCATAAATTCTTCGGTCTTGCATACAGATCTTTGAATGAATCTAGGGTCCTGTTGTAAGTATTGTGCACTACGAAGATAGTATGGGTCTGACCTGTCAACAACTAACGTCCTATTGTGTTCCGTAATCATTCAACACTACGAAGATAATTAAGTCTGATTGGCCGACAAGTGTCCTAGTGTGCATAATGATCAATACAACATACGAGAATTTTGGTGTTCAACTCATCAACGAAATAAAGCAATGACACGGAGTATAATGCGCGATATAGCCATTAGCATGATTATCTTCCCTCGCTAAGAATTCACATACTACCACCAACGATAAATTTAGCTACTCATAATGTGCATGCAATCAATAGCAATCATAGAAGAACACATATTGAAAGAATATATAAAATAAGTAGATAAAAGTTGTAAGATACAAAGTTACCGAAGGTTGTCAATCTCCGGATGATTGTGATCCTACGCGCTCCAATCTTCTATGAAAAAGTATCCCCTAAGCTACGGAACTCCCAGGACAGGCCCCGGGAAGTTCCTACCTAAAACTATAGAGAGAGGTGAGAAAGAAGGCTTGGAAAGATATGATTTTCGGAGAGAAAACTCGCAACTATATATAGGCCCGAAAAACTTGTGGGGCGGTTCGTCCGAGAGCTGGGGCGGTTCGCCCCCCAGTATTTCGCGGAATTTCTGCGTTTTTCGACGCGGATTGGGATTTCTTCACCTTTTCGGACTCGGTTTTAGACTTCTAATGGCCTTCTAACCTCCAGATTCGACCCCTAGACTCCAAATCCTATCCGAAAACCTTCAGATACTCCAAATAGGATTCTGGAACACCAATTCCTTGTAGAGTTCAATATAATTGCCCGTAAATCTCCGAATTTCAACCAAAACCTGTAAAATAAAATCTAAAGGGAAACGTGACACTAATCTAATAAAATGTACTAAAATATAGCTAAATTAACATAGAGGATAGCTAAAATAGGTGGAAAAGACTCGAATGAAAGTGTAAAATACACATTCATCAAGCCTCCCTCCGTTGCGGGGAGTCTTCCATGACGCTCTACGTATAAGCCACTCGGGGTGTGCTCGTGCAGAGTATTACCTCGCAGGCTAAGCATGGATGCAGCTCTTCGCGGAGGTCTTCTTTCCGCGTGCAGGGCCATTACTTTGGTCCCGTGCCTTTACGGATCTTCCATACTTACGCATAGGGCCACGTGGCGGCGCCACACCTTGGTAAGGCTCCTTCCTGCGGGGGTTGTTGTAATTATCTAAGCCTCTCCGTGGGTCTTCTTCTGCACCTCGCGGACAAGTAGAGGTCCACGAGTAGGATATTATATTTCATATCATATAGTCCCCCAGTTCTTAGTCATCCTGTGAGATGGCTAATGAACTCAATGGGTCTTGTTCTTTTCTTTAATGTCGCGGATGTCTTCATAGTTTTCTCTCTGCTTTTTATTCTTCTTGTATTCTTCTGGCGGTGTCTCAAACGTTGCTCATTTTCACGCTTGTATGATTTTTGCGTTGGATGGTGATGTATTCAGGATGTGGTGATATCCTGGATCCTTCCCCACTTTTATCCGACGATCGTTGAACTGACCCGCTACACTGTAAGGGCGGGAACTGTTCGTGCCATATGCTCTTTACCTTTCTCCAAATGAAGCGACGTATCCCTTCGTAACGATGCATCCTTTCGGAGTGTCGTGCTTTTTCGCACTTGGACCCCTTCGATTGGTGGTTCGGCCGGATATATCTGTTGGTATAAATAGGGGTTTCCTTCCTTTGTAATTTCGCAATTCCAAAACCCTAATTCCCCTTTCTTCATCATAAATCCTTTCAAGCCTCTCATATCATACCTCGATCCATCCATCGTTTCACACACCGTTCTCCCCAAGTAAGTACCTCTTCCTCATTCTTCACTGCATTCTTAATCATTTATCTAAGTAGACAATTCCGTTTCCAAGATCGAGTGCCGAAGAAACCCCTGTATGTACTTGATGTGAGGGAGAGTGATGTTCTATACTCAGTAGAGAGATAGCCTTTTTGTTTGAAGGTTAATCATTTTCTCAATAGAACATGACCTCCTTCACATCGAGCGGGGACACGTTGTCGCCGGGAGATCCATAGGCTTCCAGATCCATGTGATCTTTGTGGGGAGTTGTCATGCTCTACTTCCTCGACCTTTGGCAGAAAATTCTAATTTTGCTAAAGTAGAACATGGCCCTCTTCACAAGGATCTCATGAATCATGACTGAGTTTACGTGCTATGACTTTTGCTGACTTTTCGTTGACTCTTGTTTTGCACGTGCATCTTTCCCTGCTCATATGGCTCTTAATTGTTGTTGATGCATTACTTTTACTTCCTCATATGCTCGCTTTTACTACATTATGTGTTGTGTACTCTTTCTCTATGTTGTGCTTAGGTGTTGACTTCACTCAGTAGTAGCTCCGCGCTTTATCCCGTAGTGACACCGTCGTGAGTTCCCGTAGGCCTCAATTAAATTATTTCTTCAAGATTTAGAGCATGTTGCTACACACCTGCTGGGTGATTGTGGCGTTACTTAGATACCCTCGTGTCCCCTTCTGTAGATGACGTAGAAACTTATCTCAAATTCAGCCGCGTGTAGTGCATGCATGATTGGTGCTTCTCGTTGCGGATTTTTATTGCTTGTTCTTCTTTTACTCCCTTTTTGCCACTATGTTTTGTGAGGGTCAATCCTATAACTCCAATGGTGGTAGCAACAATGTTTTGGCGGGCGCCGGAGCGATTCAGTCACCTCACACTCCTTCTGATAGGGATGAAGTGACTTCCGCGCTGGTGTATCCAAGCCCTTTAAGGGTTCTGCGCAACTGAACTTCTGAGCATACTCGTCGCAGCGCTGGTTTTACATCACTCCCTATCTCCGCTCCGAACTCCTTAGATCCGCCATCCAGGCTTCCTCCCCGCACCCGCGCCAATTTGGTTTCCTCCTTGAATCGTGGTTTGGCTGAACGAAGAAATAATCCTTCGCCCTTGCCTCGTCAGCCGGGTCGCCATTCATTGTGCTTCATGATTCCGGGGATGAGGGTGAGGTTGGTCAAGGCCTTACCAATTCCCTCGTGCTTGATTCTGATATTGCTGATTTGCGTCGGGCTTATAGTATTCCGCCTCATATGGAGGTCATAGTTCCTGGTCCTGGGGAGGGTATCGAGAATCCACCAGAAGGATGTTTGTACATGTTTCTGAAAAGTTTTGAGAATGGATTCCATGTGCCGTTCAACTGGCGAATTCGCCAAACTTTAAACGAGGTAGGACTCTGTCGTACCCAGATAACTCCAAACGGGTGGGGTTTCCTCATTGCTTCCTTCGTTTTTTGTGCTAGTATTGGAGAAAGTTTTGACCAGCACCATCTTTTTTCCCTTTTCTCCATTGCTAAAGTACCCTACTCTTGTTTTTATAAACTCTCTGCCCGCGACAACTTCTGAATGTTCCGTTCTTTTGATTCCGAGCACGGTGATGCTTGGAAATCCTTCTTTGTTTACTTATGACTCCCTCAGGGCATGGACGGTCGGTATCCAGGATGGGAGGTACCTTAAGAGTGGTTTTCTGGTCGTGTCAATGCATCAGATCGTTCCTCCGTAGGACGTCTTCCATCTTGGCTGAAACCATTCTATCGCGTCCCTAAGGATGACTTGTTTTATCCTCATGTGGCGGTGATAGAGCCACTCTTGTATCTTTCTCATGTTCCCGTCTTTTGCGGCGGGTTTTCTCTGTTGGTATGCTTTTAGGCCATGTGTTTCGCAGATGTTTATCGATTTTGCATTGTCGTTGCATATTTAGATTTCATGTCCCCATCTGTTATTGTGATTGTTTGCAGATATCTGATTTTGACGTGTACAGAGAGCTATGAAGAGGAGAAATTTGTCTCATCTGACAGGAGTTTCCCGCGGTACCCCCCTGCCTCCTCCGGTGCGGGTGGAAATATCGCTGAGGATTTTGCTACCCAAAGTCCTCTGTGTGCGGAAGCTCGCCCTGGATCAGATGGAAACCCACGTGGTCGTGAGCCGGACGACGAACCTATCCATGAGTCCGCCCCCGCGTCTGAAGCCCCAGCGTATGAAGCTCTGCCATCTCTTGTTTTGGCGGAGCGTCTTCCCCCGGGTCCTATTGCTACTGGTTTGTCCAGTTCCACCAGGATCCACATTGAGCAACTCTCTGATGCTGAGGGTACTTTGGTCAGGGGCCAGGAACCCCATTTGATCGTGTATGGACCTCCTCCTGTTTCCGTTAAGCGCGAACGTCTGATGGGTGGTATGGACTCCTCCAAGAACTCTTGCTTGATGGATTCACTCAAGCAGAGTGCTAAGGTGGCTATTCCAAAAGAAGCAGTTGATCTGTTCAAGAATGAGCCTCCCAGCGTGCAGCAAGGGCAACTTGGAGTCAGCATCCGCGAGGTAAAAATAGTGGTAACTTGTCTCTATTTGTTGATATGATGTGACTGTCTCGTGGTTTGTTGTGTGCTTGACTTATGGCTTTTTGTAATGATGATTTATCAGGGTCTCGCGGCCACTTATGCTGCACAGTATAGTGCCTTAGAGCGTGAGGCTGAAAAGGAAGTCGTTGTCGCTGCAAGACGGGCCATGGAAGAGGTGGAAGCAAAAGTGGAGTCTCTTCACGTGGAACTACGCAAAGCTGAGGAGACGCTGCGCAGTATGAGGTTCTTTGGGCTAGGATCATTCGTGAGAAGGACCAAATGGAGGTTGCCAGAGATCAGCATTGGCACAACGCCAAAGGGACGAAGCGACGATCCGCGAGCTTTCCTTATCTATGCAAAGGTACAAGATTCTGTTCGACTCCATGCGCTTGGCCTATTCTGGGTTGGTTGAGTGCATCAAGGAAAAAGATCGGTATGCCCGTGTGGATGCCGTCCGCGATTTTTGAATTCGCATTTCTTATGGTACATCCGGATGAAGGCTTCTGCCTCAGATTTTGCTGCGGGTTTCAGTCGCGCGATAGCCCAGGTGATTCATGGTAACAGCGTCATCCCTGGTTTCGATCCTGCTAAGCATACTTTGGTCTTCCTTGGTGATCAGCTAGAACAAATCCCTGATGATTTGAGCCCCCTATTGCCGAGATTAGAGTTGCGGAATTCTGGCCTTTGGTGGTGGATCACATTGATGACGTGGACTATGATGATGCGGGCACAACTCTTGAAGTCTTGTCCCGCGTTTCCCACACCGGATCCCTGAGGTCTTGAAGTTGTCTCAGTCCATACCGGATGCTGTCGGTGATGGTGTCGACTCCCTAGAAATCCTTCAACTGCTTGGTGGTGACATCTCTGTGGATGGTTTGGTCAGCGGTCCTTCTTATAATGCTTCTCCTACAGAGCGTTCTATGAAGCTATACTTAGAAGATTTGGAGAAGGACAAGAAGGAGGCAGAGAAAGCTGCGACGAAGACTACTGCGGGGGCCAGTGGAAACCCGGGAGAAGCTGTTGGGGCGTCTCAGTCCGGGCGTTGATGTTTTACTTCCGCTTTCTTTTCTCGTTTTTTATTTCTGTTTTACTCTGGACAAGATGATGTGTAATAGTAAGTAGGAACGTGTTCTGGACATACCATGCCTTGAAGGGGGTCAATTCCGCCCCTACTGAACTTTGGGGACAACTTTTACCCTGAGGCACGATCCTTCTGGTAGACTATGCTGCCATATTTGTTGATATGATCGTGCTTGCCTTTATTTCTCGTCTTGGCTTGCTTTTGTGAATGAAATTAGTTGTTACGTTATTGCATCCTCTAGCTTTGCTTTATTTCCTTCGTTTATACCACTCATCTTGTGATCATATCGTCGTATCTCTTGATCCTTCGAGGAACCCCGGATTTCTTGTAATATTGTCGTGACAACGCAATATTCTTGCCTCTTCTTTAGATAAGATAGGTCTGCTGTTGATGACCTTTTAACCCCCAAGTTCTTGCGTAAGTGTTGAGAACAGAATCCAGCGGAACGCAGAAAGCCTTTTTCAGACCTGCCACAGTCACACTTTTTCCTGTCTCGCAACCCGCACTTGGGTCTTGACCTCGGGTCGTGGTAACTGAACTGCGACAGAGACTTATGGGGCAAGGGGGCATAATGCCGACGTCGCATCCCCTGGAACAATCGCCGAGCCCGTTACTACCAAGTCTCGTGCCTTGGTTGCTCACTTTGTCATGTGGAATAACCAAGGTTTGCAGGTGAGATGAAGGACTCGCGCGAAAGGTTCATCACTATCATCTCTCCGCGCAGGATGAACAGAGATGGTCGTTATAGGTACCATGATATGCGGCGTTGCCCGCGACTTATGTGACAACGCCTACGATTTGTGACAACGCCTACGATTTGTGACATGCCCTCGATGAATGTGACACCGCCCTCGACTCATGGCCTTTGTTCCCCGCTTCTTCATAAGAGATGCTTCCGTTCTCTCCTTATCCAAGCTTTGGGCTAGTTAACTCGTGTTGATGCAGAAGTCATGCAAAAGTCATGCAGCAAAATATATATGTATACGTGTACACGTGCACTTATAAAAGTGTGTGGTTCCATTGGTCAGGTTCTATAACTAGGCCCACAAAAATAATTCTGACGGCGTCCCATCATTCTGGGCCTAATTTAGTACCCAAGGAATGCAACCACACCTCGCGAGAGACTCAAAAGAAAACCACTTGCAAAAAGGCATATATTTAACAAAAGATGGTTTTTCTTAAGAAGTACGGAGCGATACCATCATTCCAGCCGCCTAACAATAGAACCTCTAGAGATTCCTGATGTTCCAAGGACGTTGTATATCCCTTCCGTCCATATCTTTTAGTAGATAGCTGCCAGTAGCACGCGCCTCTACTACCTTGTATGGACCTTCCCATTTGGGCTGCAATTTCCCGGGTGCTTTTGTAATGTCAACGCGCCGCAACACCAAATCCCCAACTTGGAGGTCTCTACATCGGATCCCTTTGTTGTATGCCTTTGCCATCCTCGCTTGGTACCGGTAAGTGCTTGCTAGTTCCTTACTCCGCACTCCATCTAGCATATCCAGCTCATGAGCTCTCCTCTCCGTGTTCTTGACGGGGTCGTAGTGTTGGACCCTCAAAGTTTCCACAGTTATTTCCGCAAGCAGAACTGCATCTGAACCATAGACCAATGTGTATGGAGTCTATTGAGTCGTCATCCTTGTTGTTGTTCGGTAAGCCCATAATACTCCTGGGAGTTCATCCGCCCACGCTCCTTTTGCCGCGCCGAGGCGTTTTTCTAGGTTATCGACAATGGATTGGTTGGACACCTTTGTTTGTCCGTTGGCTTGTGTATACCCAACTGATGTAAACTGTTGCTCGCACCATTCACGTAATGCATCCCCTGCGAATTGTCGACCATTATCAGAGACTAAGACTTTAGGCAATCCAAAGCGGGTGACGATATTCTCCCAAATAAAAGTTATGACCTGTGCTACAGTTATAGTTGATGCCCTTTGGCCTCTATCCACTTGGTGTAGATCTACAGCTACCAATAGGAACTTGCGTTGCCTACTTGCGATTGGGAATGGCCCGACAATATCTAGACCCCACTGGTCAAAGGGCCATGTCGTTATCGTCGGGATGAGCGGCCTTGATGGTTGCGCATCAATTCTTCAAAATCTTTGGCACGCTGCACATTTCTGAGAATATCTAGCAGCCTGCTCACGCATATCCGGCCAGTATTAACCTTGTCTGGCTATTTTCTTATAGTGGGATCTTCCGGCATAATGATTTCCGCAGCTTCCGCTATGAATTTCTTGGATTACCTCGGCTACCTCTTGTTGCTCCAAGCATTTTAAGTCGGGACCCTTCCCAAAAGGTCTCTTGTATAGGTGCACGCCATCCATGTAAAACCTTGCCGCTCGTAACTGATGATCGCTGGGATTTGTTGGGTCCCGATCAATCAAATAAATTTGTTATTTAGCCAAAGGCAATTCACAACTACAACGAAAACCGTAGTGTAGCAGTAGAATAACCTCGAGTGTCGATCTTTAAGGACTATAACTAGCTTTATCTAATCTAATTTAGAATATAAACAGCAGATGGTATAGCAAAGGTTTTTCTTAACAAATAATGGAGATTGGTGATAGTATGGTCCTTCAAAGCATAACGGGTTAATAATCATGCATAAATTCCTCGGTTTTGCATGGAGATCTTTGATCAATGAATTGTCCAGTTGTAATTATCAAACACTACGAAGATATAGATTTAGATAGGTCAAAGACCAATGAATTGTCCAATTGTGTGCAATAATTAATCAACAATACGAAGATAGAGATTTAGATAGATCAAAGAAATAAAGCAATAACACGGAGTATAATGCGCGATATAGCCATTAGCATAATTATCAACCCTTCGCTAAGAATTCACATACTATCACCAACGATAAGTTTAGCTACTCATAGTTGTCATGCAATCAACAAAAATCATAGAAGAAAACATGTTGAAAGATATATAAAAATAAGTAGAAAAACTGTAAGATACAATGTTACCGAAGGTTGTCAATCTCCGAAGAATCGCGATCTTATAAGCTCCAAACTGCTATGAAAAAGTATCTCCTAAGCTATGAACCCCCAGAACAGTCTCTGGGAAGTTCCTACCTAAAACTACAGAGAAAGGTGAGAGAATAGGTCTAGAAAAGTATGAAAATCGGAGAAAAACTGAGCAACTATATATAGGCTTCGAAATAGTGTGGGGCGAAGGGCCCCACACACCGGGCGAGTCGCCTGGTGTGGGGCGATTCGCCCCACATCCCGGGCGATTCGCCCGGGAGTATTTTTCGGGAATTTACGCGTTTTTGGATTACTTCCCCTTTTCGGACTCGGTTTCTGACTTCTAGTGGCCTTCTAACCTGCAAATTCGACCCCTAGACTTCAAATCCTATCCGGAAACCTTCAGATACTCCAATTAGGCTTCTGGAACACCAATTCCTTGTCAACTTTAATATAATTGCCCGAAAATCTTCGTTTTTCAACCAAAACCTGTAAAATAAAAACTAAAGGGAAACGTGACACTATTCTAATAAAATGCACTAAAATATAGCTAAATTAACATAGAGGATAGCTAAAATAGGTGAAAAAGACTCAAATGAAAGTGTAAAATACACATTCATCAAACTCCCCAAACCGAACCTTTGTTTGTCCTCAAGCAACTAAGCTAGACTCTAATGCAAAAAACAATGCAATACATAAAATGGAGTCTTATGCCAAATAAAATGAACTAATCTACTGAATCTATCAAAAAACATATGAACAAAAACCATATAAATCAAAACATGAATATAGGTTGAGGAATGCCTCGATTGACTCATACACATCCACATAAGCACTTATGTTAAGACAAGATAGCCTCTCGTAACATTCTCTATCTGGACCTAGTCAGTGACGACGTAATGAAACATGTTAGAATACGAATGGTTGTCCCGTGCCTATGAAACTGAGGACTAACTACTGTTCACCAAGTTAAGACTTTTCCTCAAAGAGGTCGAACCAGTACTGGCTCTTATCAAACGAAGGAGGGTTC
Source organism: Plantago ovata (assembly GCA_028274465.1). Taxonomy (NCBI): domain Eukaryota; kingdom Viridiplantae; phylum Streptophyta; class Magnoliopsida; order Lamiales; family Plantaginaceae; genus Plantago; species Plantago ovata. The sequence goes on from CM051455.1 coordinate 58,096,216, forward strand.
CCTATAAAAGATAACACTCCCCTATTCTATCCATCTCTCAAGCAAAGCCTTAAGCTATTCACCACTTCCTGAATGGCAGGACGAGGGTGGTCTAGAACAGATGACATTCAAAAACAAAAGAAAAGATAGAAAATTACAAACACGATTACGAACATTACAAGAATTTTGGGAAATGAGACACAACTATTTGCTAAACTGCTATTTGGCTTTCTTTTTTTTTTGACCCTTCTTTGCTTTTTGGGGTCTTTTCTTTTTTTTCTTTTTTTTTCTTTCCGGTTTCTTTTTTTCCCTTTTTTTTTTCTTTTTTCCTGGAATTATTTTTCTTTTTTTTTCGATTTTTTAAGCCAGCAGTAGCATAACGAAAAGTGAAACAAAAATGACAAACGACTTCCCCAAACCTATTCGAAAGAATAGGTTGGAGTACAAAATTTACGAGAAAGGAAAAATAAACTCACAACACAGAATTGAAAAACGAAAAACAAGTCTAATGATGGTGTAACCCCCTCCCCAAACCTATTCGAAAGAATAGGTTATAAACAAAGGATCACACAACCTCACACTACCTCCTTCTTAGGAATTTAGCAATCTCAAAGCATGGTGAAGACTTGTTGCCTCTTAGGTACATAATTACTCGGGAAAACAACCATAAGACCCTAACATGCATCATCCTATTATAAAGGCCTTCGTGAACCGCAGTAGAGAAAACACCACTAAGTGATGTCGAGACTACCAAGCTTAACTAAGAGCAATACATAAATGTGACAAGCCAAGCGAGAAAAACCTCAAAAAAATTCATAGAGATGAAGCATATGATTAATGGCATAGTTAGTTGATCTACCCAATAAAAAAGTTCAAAAAATTCGGCAATAAACTCCATATAAAACATGCAAGACTATCCTAGGATGAATGTAGTGAATGCAACCTAAAAAACTAAGAAAGCAGTAACCGTGCAAATGCAAATGCAAACAAAGAACAAGATACTAATCAACACAAAGCCAAACAATACTTAACATCGCGGTTCTGATGAATGTGTATTTTACACTTTCATTCGAGTCTTTTTCACCTATTTTAGCTATCCTCTATGTTAATTTAGCTATATTTTAGTACATTTTATTAGAATAGTGTCACGTTTCCCTTTAGATTTTATTTTACAGGTTTTGGTTGAAATTCGGGGATTTCTGGGCAAATATATTGAAGTTGACAAGGAATTGGTGTTCCAGAAGCCTATTTGGAGTATCTAAAGGTTTTCGGATAGGATTTGGAGTCTAGGGGTCGAATCTGGAGGTTAGAAGGCCAGTAGAAGTCTGAAATCGAGTCCGAAAAGGTGAAGAAATCCAAATCCGCGTCGAAAAACGCGGAATTCCACGAAAAAGCCGGGGGGCGAACCGCCCCAGCCTCGGGCGAACCGCCCCACAGTTAATTCGGGGCCTATATATAGAGCTCAGTTTTTCTCCGAAAATCATATCTTTCCAAGCCTACTTTCTCACCTCTCTCTATAGTTTTAGGTAGGAACTTCCCGGGACCTGTCCTGGGAGTTCCGTAGCTTAGGGGATACTTTTTCATAGCAGTTTGGAGCTCGTAGGACCACAATCATCCGAAGATTGACAACCTTCGGTAACTTTGTATCTTACAAGTTTTACTCTACTTATTTTATATTCTTTCAACATGTTTTCTTCTATGATATGTGTTGATTACATGCATAATATGAGTATCTAAACTTACCATTGGTGGTAGTATGTGAATTCTTAGCGAGGGAAGATAATCATGCTAATGGCTATATCGCGAATTATACTCCGTGTCATTGCTTTATTTCGTTGATCAGTTGTAACCAAAATTCTCGTATGTTGTATTGATTATTATGCACAATTTGACACTAGTCGACCATCAGACCAATTATCTTCGTAGTGTTGAATAATTACGGAACACATTAGGACATCCGTGATTGACTAGTCAGACCAGATTATCTTCGTAGTGCTTAATACTTGCAACAGGACACTAGATTGATTCAAAGATCTCTATGCAAGACCGAGGAATTTATGCATGATTATCGACCCATTATGCTAAGAAGGACCATACTATCACCAATCTCCTTTATCTGCTAGAAAACCCCTATTGCTATCTGTTGCTGTTTTTATATTCTCTTGTTAAATAGATAAAGCAAGTTATGGTCCTGAGAGAACGACACTCGAGTCATTCTGCTACTACACTACGGTTTTCGTTGTAGTTGTGGATTGCCTTTGGCTAATTAACAAATATATTTGACTGAACCGGGACCCGACAAACCCGCGTTCATCAAATTGGCGCCGTTGCCGGGGACTATACTCCTTTTTTCTGTTTAATTTGTTTATATTTTCAGCATTCAATTCCTAATTCTAGTAGTTTTAGTTTTCCTTTTAATCTCTCTCTGATACTCCTTTCCTAGCTTGTCACAGATATTCAGGTCTTGTGATGGCTCGCCCACTTTTGAAATCATGGGTTCAACCCAACAAAGCACTGATGAGAGGTCCGGCTATTGTTCTTTCTGCTGCAACTCGAGATTTGGAAATCAAAAGTTGCATGTTCCAGCAACTCCCGAGGTTCTATGGGTTTGCTAGGGAAGATGTTATGGGATACCTGAATGATATTGACGATTTTATCAACAATCTTCCAAGGCCCGGAGCAGGGATAACGGACGATGAGCTGAGGATGAAGGTTTTTTCTATGGGGCTTGGCGATAAAGCCAAGGCATGGTTAGGCTCTCTGGAAGCCGGATCACTAGACACCTGGGACAAGGTGTATTCTGCTTTTATGGAGAAATACTTTCCTCACACATTGACTACCGCGCTTAAGGCGCAAATCACTGGATTCAAACAGGACTATGATGAGACCATCTACACCGCTTTCGAGAGGTTCAAGGACCTCATGCGCAAGTGTCCACACCATGGCTTTGAGCTTCCTGATCTTGTCCAGCACTTCTACAATGGACTCACATATGAGAGTCAACAGGTGGTGGATTTCCAATGCCGTGGTACTATCTGGGAAGAGACCGCCGAGGATGTGTTGGCGTGTTTCGAAAGGCTTGCTAAAGGATCTCAATCCAAGGATCCAAGAGCAATGGTTAGAAGGCGTGGACCTGAGGCTCCACCAAACCAGGAAATCCCAATGCATGAAGTGAATGGTGTGAGTGGCGATAGGTTTGAAGGTTGCGCCAATCAGATGAGGCAAGCTCTAAGTGGCCTAATCGGAACTTCTCTCTCCAACGAGGTATGTAGGGTGTGCAAGAATTATGGGCATGGGGCTCATATGTGCAGATCAGATCTAGCACGAGAAGACGTTCACTTGGGAAACCGTAGTAATCCTAATCCTAAGGACGAAGCTTCTACATCCAAGTCAGCAACTCTCTTGGATAATTTACAGAAATTGGTGGATTTCACACAAGTGTTTTTGAAGAGATACGAGGAGGATTCGGCGAAGATCAATGCTTGTCTGGATCAATTGGAAGCTAGAGCTAGTAGAGAGCAGGGGAAGTTACATAGCAGCACTCAGAGGTCCATGTCGATCAACTTGGTGGGAGATCAACCAGTGGAAATCACCATTAAGCAAGTTGCTAAGTGCGAGTGTTACAAGGATGAAGAGCCTCCACTAGCCAAGGAAGAAGAGAAGGACCTTGGTACTGATGAGAGTGGAGAGGAGCAAGAGAATCCCGAGCCACTCCCTCAAAGTTTCGATGTTAAGGTCGGGATTGGCAAACTTGAAGATGTCCGTGCCACACTAGACACGGGATCCTACTCGAATGTGCTACCCATGAATGTGTTTGAGAAGAGTGGCCTTGGAGAGCTTTCAAAGCATAAGGTCATTGTGCAACTAGCGGATGGATCCTTTGTAAGACCCGAAGGCGTTGTGAGGAATGTATTGGTCAAGATTGGTGAAGCTTCTGTATACACCAATTTTGTAGTTATGCCGGCGTCTGCACCTGGAACGGGGGATGTCATACTCTTAGGGCGAACATTCTTGACTAAACTACGCTCCGTGATGGACATCTACCAAAGGACTTGCACTATTGAAGTGGATGGCAAGCAACACGTGTTGCAAGCAATATCTGATCCACCTGATCCGCCTGATATTTCTTACACTACTCGCTACTGTGGTCTTGCAGCCTATGTTCCTTCTTATTCAGAGGTTCGTGGCATGGAGAGGAGATCAATGAAGGGGAAGTCTAGTACCCGCAGAAAGAAGAGATAGGCACAGACAGGAGTCGAGTCAAAGACTTTAAACAATGACGCTATCCGGGAGGCAACCCGGAGTTTTTATCATTTTTTTACCGCTTTAATGCATGCATATCATTGTGTTTTATTTTATATTTTCGTATGTTTTTGGTTTCTCACGAGTTTTCTTAAGTCCTATAAAGTTACAGGTACAAGCTGGCTCTCACCTTAAATCCACTTTCGACGTTCGGGACGAGCGATGACGTTCAGGTTTGGGGGGGAGGTTATCGCCGGGTATTTCTATACTTGTTTTGCTTATGATTACACGTGAAACCTTTTGTTTGCATTTGCATTTGCACGTTTACTGCTTTCTTAGTTTTTTAGGTTGCATTCACTACATTCATACTAGGATAGTCTTGCATGTTTTATATGGAGTTTATTGCCGAATTTTTTGAACTTTTTTGTTGGATAGATCAACTAACTATGCCATTAATCATATGCTTCATCTTTATGAATTTGTTTGAGGTTTTTATCGCTTGGCTTGTCACATTTATGTATTGCACTTAGTTAAGCTTGGTAGTCTCGACATCACTTAGTGGTGTTTTCTCTACTGCGGTTCACGAAGGCCTTTATAATAGGATGATGCATGTTAGGGTCTTATGGTTGTTTCCCGAGTAATTATGTACCTAAGAGGCAACAAGTCTTCACCATTCTTTGAGATTGCTAAATGCCTAGGAAGGAGGTAGTGTGACGTTGTGTGATCCTTTGTTTATAACCTATTCTTCCGAATAGGTTTGGGGAGGGGGTTACACCATCATTAGACTTGTTTTCGTTTTTCATTTCCGTATCGTGAGTTTATTTTTCCTTTTCCGTAAATTTTGTACTCCAACCTATTCTTTCGAATAGGTTTGGGGAAGTCGTGTGAGTCATTTTGTTTCTCTTTTTGTTATGCTACTGCTGGCTAGAAAAAAATCGAAAAAAAAGAAAGGAAAGATTCCAGGAAAAAAGAAAAAAAAGAAAAGAAAAAAAGAATCTGGAAAGGAAAAAAAGAAAAAAGAAAAGACCCCAAAAAAGCAAAAGAAGGGTCCAAAAAAAAGAAAGCCAAATAGCAGTTTAGCAAAGTGTTGAATCTCATTTTTCAATTCTTGTAATGTTCGTAATCATGTTTGTAATTTTCTATTTTTTGTCTTTTGTTCTTGAGTGTCATCTGTTCTAGACCACCCTCGTCCTGCCATTCAGGAAGTGGTGAATAGCTTAAAACTTTACTTTAGAGATGGGTAGAATAGGGGAGTGTTATCTTTTATAGGGAACCCTCCTTCGTTGATGAGAGCCAGTACTGGTTCGACCTCTTTGAGGGAAAGTCTTAACATGGTGGAACAGTAGTAAGTCCTCAGTTTCATAGGCACGGGACAACCATTCGTATCTTAGCATGCTTCATTACGTCGTCACTGACTAGGTCCAGGTAGAGAATGTTACGAGAGACTATATTGTCTTGACATAAGTGCTTATGTGGATGTGTATAAGTCAATCGAGGTATTCTTCAACCTATATTCATGCTTTGATTTATATGGTTTTTGTTCATATGTTTATTGGTAGATTCAGTAGATTAGTTCATTTTATTTGGCATGAGACTCCATTTTATATGTTGCATATTTTTTATATTAGAGTCTAGCTTAGTTGCTTGAGGACAAGCAAAGGTTCGGTTTGGGGAGTTTGATGAATGTGTATTTTACACTTTCATTCGAGTCTTTTTCACCTATTTTAGCTATCCTCTATGTTAATTTAGCTATATTTTAGTACATTTTATTAGAATAGTGTCACGTTTCCCTTTAGATTTTATTTTACAGGTTTTGGTTGAAATTCGGGGATTTCTGGGCAAATATATTGAAGTTGACAAGGAATTGGTGTTCCAGAAGCCTATTTGGAGTATCTGAAGGTTTCCGGATAGGATTTGGAGTCTAGGGGTCGAATCTGGAGGTTAGAAGGCCACTAGAAGTCTGAAACCGAGTCCGAAAAGGTGAAGAAATCCAAATCCGCGTCAAAAACGCGGAATTCCACGAAAAAGCCGGGGGGCGAACCGCCCCAGCCTCGGACGAACCGCCCCCACAGTTAATTCGGGGCCTATATATAGAGCTCAGTTTTTCTCCGAAAATCATATCTTTCCAAGCCTACTTTCTCACCTCTCTCTATAGTTTTAGGTAGGAACTTCCCGGGACCTGTCCTGGGAGTTCCGTAGCTTAGGGGATACTTTTTCATAGCAGTTTGGAGCTCGTAGGACCGCAATCATCCGAAGATTGACAACCTTCGGTAACTTTGTATCTTACAAGTTTTACTCTACTTATTTTATATTATTTCAACATGTTTTCTTCTATGATATCTGTTGATTGCATGCATAATATGAGTAGCTAAACTTATCATTGGTGGTAGTATGTGAATTCTTAGCGAGGGAAGATAATCATGCTAATGGCTATATCGCGCATTATAATCCGTGTCATTGCTTTATTTCGTTGATCAGTTGTAACCAAAATTCTCGTATGTTGTATTGATTATTATGCACAATTCGACACTAGTCGACCATCAGACCAATTATCTTCGTAGTGTTGAATAATTACGGAACACATTAGGACATCCGTGATTGACTAGTCAGACCAGATTATCTTCGTAGTGCTTAATACTTGCAACAGGACACTAGATTGGTTAAAAGATCTCTATGCAAGACCGAGGAATTTATGCATGATTATCGACCCATTATGTTAAGAAGGACCATACTATCACCAATCTCCTTTATCTGCTAGAAAACCCCTATTGCTATCTGTTGCTGTTTTTATATTCTCTTGTTAAATAGATAAAGCAAGTTATAGTCCTGAGAGAACGACACTCGAGTCATTCTACTACTACACTACGATTTTCGTTGTAGTTGTGGATTGCCTTTGGCTAATTAACAAATATATTTGACTGAACCGGGACCGGACAAACCCACGTTCATCAGGTTCACATCCCATCCCCCTTATGATTCTTAAGCTAGCCACTACTAGCAAAAGAGAATGAGTAATAAGAAGTGATACTAGATGTTACCGAACGGTTTGGCCTCGGTTGGCTGAGAGTGGACATGTGAAAAGACTAATCATCGGGATTGTAATCCCCATAAAAGTCCCTCCACATCTCAGACAGGAGATCATTGGACCGCTGTAGAGCCTCATGTTGCTGCTGGATGAGCTGTTGCTGCTCCCACCTTTGTTGCCTATCCTCTCGGCGATGCTCCTCGAATGTCTCCCAATCGTGGTTGCTTTGGGCAATGTGCCCGTCGAGGTCCTGTCGCAAGGCCGCGGTACTGGCATCAACTCTATCGAAACGATTGTCGAGGTAGGCCCGGAATTCAGAGATGTCAAATCCTCTAGACCCATGTGGTGCTCGAGGCGGTGCATGCGGTGCTCTATGGACAAATGGAATATCCGGGATAGGGGCTTGGCCATCATCAGCCTCCATAGCATCCTCATAATCATTCTCGTTATCTGAATCGCTCGGTTGGAAGGGTGCTTCCACATCAGCAGCGGCAACTGTGGGGTTCTTCATCTGATACCTAGCAAGCTGCACCTCAATAGTCGAGGGTGAAACGACAGCGACCTCGCAATCCCCCTCGTCAATGTCCTCGACCCCATGATATTTGCAATAGGCAGTGATGAAGCTCGGAAAGATGAAGGGCTTCTTTTTCTTTTTCCAGTGGCGCTCATATTCTTCATACATGATGTGCCCGATGTCGATCCGATGTCTGTCTATCAAGCAGTAGAGGAGCTCGGCGTAATTGGCTGTATCCAAGTGTCATTCTTCCTAGGGATCAAGTTGAAGATGCAGAATTTCATCATCACCTTAGCCTCAATGCTAAGGTCGCTCTGACGGATCCGTGCAGGTTCTGCTCCAATTTCTGGATATCTGTACTCCCTGTTGAAGACCACGTCCGTAATATGTCTTCCTATCCCCATAGAGGCCCTCGAATACAGGTAGGCATGGTTGCTCCCTGTGAACTCCTTTTGCCCAAAATGGATGAATGAAGAAATTGACTCTGGTGTCCATGGTATTATCAGGCCTCGAACTAGTACCCCATTCTTCTCCTCGAGATCAGTGAATCCAGTGTAGAACTCTTGGAGGAGGCTCACGTCGTACCCCTTGAACCTGTTGGAACTATACCAAACCCAATTCCTTCTTGATGCCAATCGGGAGAGCGTCCTATACCCCGCCGTTCCAGCTACTGCCTCCGGAATATCAATCCTCCTATCGGGTATGATCGATCTTCCCCCTTCGGTTAGCTCCACTTCGAGCCTTTGTCGGACATCTATCGCAGCTAAAGACAACTCGTACATGTTGTGAGAAGGTTGGGAGCTTGATGCTACTCCCTTTCCCTTCTTGCTCGAGCCAACTCTCCTCGATCCTCTTGGATCCATGATTCCTACAAACAGCAATTAGTATCTTGTATGATGCAAAACAGACTTATGCATACGTAAATGTACGAGCGAACAAAATGAGTGATATCTACAACAATCGAACTCCTCAAAAACTCAATGTCTAGTCTAGCTACTTCATCATGTAACTACTACAATCACATATCACATTATGCTCTTGCTAGACAACAAATGCCTTGAATCACAAGGTTCAATTCATACCATAGTAACAAAAATCTAACAACATAAATCCTCAACTTCATCAATCATGCATTCTACCATTACATCCATCATTATCATATCAATAAACACATGTTTAAACATGGAATGAAAGTGAAAGATACATTTCCTAATAAGATATATCATCTAATAGCAAAAAATCTCAAACCAACAAACCAAGCCTAATTGAACATGCAATTGATAATGAATAACGTTTCTAATCACATAAATCATCAACCCATACATCATACAAGCTTAATTGAAGCATAAATCAAAAAACTCCCAAATTTGAAAAATTAGGGTTCATGTGAGATTACCTCAAATCCGAATATTGAATGAACTAGAAAGAAATTTGTTCGGATGAAAAGAAAGAGCACGTAACGGACTTCGATTGAAGCTAAAGAACACAGAATTTGATGGAAATATGAAGAAGTTATGAAGGTTTGAAGATATTTTGAAAATGGGGAAATTTTTTGGAGTTAGATGAAGAAGATGGAGAAAAAATGAAGAAATGGGGGAAGAACCCCGATTTTATTTTCTGCAGAACGCGGGGCGAGTCGCCCCACGCCTGGGGCGAATCGCCCCGCGCATCCAGAGGTGGGGAGACGAACTTTTCGAAAAAAATGTGGTTTTTAAGTCCCCGAAAACCAGTTTTCTCACAAAACACTCGAAAAACTCACTCAAACATAACATAAGCACATACGACACAGAGACGAACAAATTCACATATGAAAAGCAAATTGTTCGAGTATGAATGCATGCAATAAAACGGTAAAGAAAGTGATAAAAACTCCGGGTTGCCTCCCGGATAGCGCCATTGTTTAAAGTCTTTGACTCGACTCCTGTCTGCGCCTAGCTCTTCTTCTTGAGGGTACTAGACTTCCCCTTCATTGATCTCCTCCTCATGCCACGAACCTGTGAATAAGAATGAACATAGGCTGCAAGACCACAGTAGTTAACAGTGTGAGAAGTATCAGGTGGATCAGATATAGCTCGCAACACATGTCACTTGCCATCCACCTCAATAGTGCAAGTCCTTCGGTAGATGTCCATCACGGAGCGTAGCTTAGTCAAGAACGTTCGCCCCAAGAGAATAACATCCCCCGTCCCAGGTGTAGACGCCAACATAACTACAAAATTGGTGTATACAGAAGCTTCACCAATCTTGACCAATACATTCTTCACAACGCCTTCGGGTCTCACAAAGGATCCATCCGCCAATTGCACAATAGCCTTATGCTCAGATAGTTTTCCAAGGCTACTCTTCTCAAACACATTCAAAGGGAGCACATTAGAGTAGGATCCCGTGTCTAGTGTGGCACGGACATCTTCAAGCTCACCAATCCCGACCTTAATATCGAGACTTTGAGGGAGTGGCTCGGGATCCTCTTGCTCCTCTTCACTCTCGTCAGAACCAAGGTCCTTCTCTTCTTCCTTAGCCTGTGGAGGTTCTTCCTTCTTGCAACACTCGCACTTAGCAACCTTCTTGATGGTGATTTCGATAGGCAGATCACCAGCCAAGGTAATGGACATCGACTTCTCAGTGTTGCTAGGCAGTTTGCCTTGCTCCCTACTTGCTCCTCGGTCGATCAAATCTTGCATCTTTTGTTGGGAAAGCCTAGTGCTCTCTTCCAACCTATCAAGCCTTGCCCTAGTCTTCTCAGAATCTTCTTCAAAACGTTTGAGAAAACTTTGGGTGTGATCAACCATCTTTTGCAAGTTCTCCATCAGTTGAGCCGACTTCGACTTCGGTGGCTCTTTCGGAGCGGGGTTTTCGCAGTGGTCATTACCATAGGTAAGCCTACTACGGTCTTGGTTAGGGCCATAAGTTTGGATAGCTGGTGCATATCCTTGATTGTTTCGGAACCCTCTTCTCCAAAATCCACCTCGAGGATTCCTACCATCTTGTCCGTAGCTAGCTTCTTGAGTACCAAACTCCGTAGCAAAGGCTTCCTCTTCGCCTCCTTGAGCCCAGTTGCCATCATCATACGCAAGCTCCGATCTACACATATGAGCCCCATGCCCATAGTTCTTGCATATTCGGCAAACTTCGTTCGAAACAATTGTTTCAGTGGCGCTCTTGAGGACTTGCTTCAATTTGTTGGTAAAGCACTCGAATTGATCCCCATTCCCCCTGTACATAGGGGCTTCTTGAGTTGGTGGAGCTTCAGGTCCACGTCTCCTAACCACCGCTCTTGGGTCCTTGAACTGCGAACCCTTAGCAAGCCTTTCGAAAACTGCCCAGACGGCTTCTGCGGTTTCCTCCCAAATATTGCCTCGGCATTGGAAATCCACCACTTGTTGGTTCTCGAAGGTTAGTCCATTGTAGAAGTGTTGGACTAGGTCAGAAAGCTCAAAACCATGGTGAGGGCACTTGTTCGTGAGATCTTGGAACCTCTCAAACGCGGTGTAGATGGTCTCATCATAGTCCTGTTTGAATCCAATGATTTGCGCCTTTAGCTTGGTAGTCAAGGTGTATTTTTCCATAAAAGTTGAAAAAACCTTCTCCCAAGTGTCCAGCGAGCCTGCTGGTAGAGAACTCAACCATGACTTGGCTCTGTCGCCAAGTCCCATAGAAAAAACCTTCATCCTTAACTCATCCGTTGTTATTTCAGCTCCGGGTCGTGGGAGTTGGTTAACGAAATCATCGATATCGTGCAAGTACCCCATCACATCTTCCCTTGCTAAGCCATAGAACCTCGGAAGTTGTTGGAATGCGTGTTCTTGATTTCCATATCTCGAGTTGCAGACGAAAGAACAATCGCCGGTCCCCTCATACGATCCTTGGAGGGTTGAACCCATGCTTTCAGTGGTCTAGCTTCTGCCATTCCGTCGATTTCCTTGAAAAGATTGTGTAGAGATTCAGAGAAATCGGTATTCTCTATTTCCTCTAGTTCACGCCTTTGAAGTAGTCGCCTTCTTTGGTGGTAGACTCTGTCGATCTCAGCAATTGAATCAGCAAGCGGTGTTCCTCTAGATCGTGTATGTGGCATACACTATCTGTAACAGACTAGGAAAGCAGTATCAGAGAGAGAGATTAAAAAGGAAAACTAAAACTACTAGAACTAGGAATTTAATGCTGAAAATATAAACCAATTAAACAGAAAAAAGGAGTATAGTCCCCGGCAGCGGCGCCAATTTGATGATCGCTCGGATTTGTCGGGTCCCGATCAATCAAATAAATTTGTTATTTAGCCTAAGGCAATTCACAACTACAACGAAAACCGTAGTGTAGCAGTAGAATAACCTCGAGTGTCGATCTCTAAGGACTATAACTAGCTTTATCTAATCTAATTTAGAATATAAAACAGCAGACGGTTTAGAAAAGGTTTTTCTTAACAGATAATGTAGATTGGTGATAGTATGGTCCTTCAAAGCATAACGGGTTAATAATCATGCATAAATTCCTCGGTTTTGCATGGAGATCTTTGATCAATGAATTGTCCAGTTGTAATTATCAAACACTACGAAGATATAGATTTAGATAGGTCAAAGACCAATGAATTGTCCAATTGTGTGCAATAATTAATCAACAATACGAAGATAGAGATTTAGATAGATCAAAGAAATAAAGCAATAACACGGAGTATAATGCGCAATATAGCCATTAGCATAATTATCAACCCTTCGCTAAGAATTCACATACTATCACCAACGATAAGTAGCTACTCATAGTTGTCATGCAATCAACAGAAATCATAGAAGAAAACATGTTGAAAGATATATAAAAATAAGTAGAAAAACTGTAAGATACAATGTTACCGAAGGTTGTCAATCTCCGAAGAATCGCGATCTTACAAGCTCCAAACTGCTATGAAAAAGTATCTCCTAAGCTATGAACCCCCAGAACAGTCTCTGGGAAGTTCCTACCTAAAACTACAGAGAAGGGTGAGAGAATAGGTCTGGAAAAGTATGAAAATCGGAGAAAAACTGAGCAACTATATATAGGCTTCGAAATAGTGTGGGGCGAAGAGCCGCACACACCGGGCGAGTCGCCTGGTGTGGGGCGATTCGCCCGAGAGTATTTTTTGGGAATTTACGCGTTTTCGACGCATTTTTGGATTTCTTCCCCTTTTCGGACTCGGTTTCTGACTTCTAGTGGCCTTCTAACCTCCAGATTCGACCCCTAGACTTCAAATCCTATCCGGAAACCTTCAGATACTCCAATTAGGCTTCTGGAACACCAATTCCTTGTCAACTTTAATATAATTTCCCGAAAATCCTCGTTTTTCAACCAAAACCTGTAAAATAAAAACTAAAGGGAAACGTGACACTATTCTAATAAAATGCACTAAAATATAGCTAAATTAACATAGAGGATAGCTAAAATAGGTGAAAAAGACTCAAATGAAAGTGTAAAATACACATTCATCAGTAACTGTAGCCGTCTCGCTTCAATTTTATCCTAGGTACCCGCCCCGAAGTCAAATATTGGATAATATCACGCATCCAATCCTCCTGTTCATTCACAACCACTTGCAAAGTTTCCCCTTTATTTGTACCGATAATGGGTCGCTCTGCGTGCATAAGGACCACCGATCTCGTGTCTATTTGTTTGTATGCGGTGGCAAATTTGGCTAAAGCGTCTGCCCTTGTGTTGTCTGCTCTAGGTATCTTGGCGAGGGAAAAACTCTCAAACCCCGTGGCTAACTCCTTCAACTTTTTCTGATATTGGGTAAGTTGAACTTTCTTCGTATCGAACGTTTCGTCGAATTAGTACGCCACTAAATGCGAGTCAGTGAACAACTTTACTCGACGCGCCTGAACCCCTCTCGCCATTGTCAACGCGGTAAGGGTCGCCTCATATTCTGCCTCATTATTGGTGACGCAAAAGTTAAGGCTAACCGTATATTCCATTTCCGCACCTTCCGGGCTCTTGATATAAATTCCGATCCCGCCATACCCTTGTGAGGCCGACCCATCAACTCTAATTTCCCATTCAATATCGCTTTTCTACGGAACTTCTTCCTCAATTGCCAACATTCTTAGTCTACGGCGTGTAGCTCGTTTCTTCGATACATATGGCGCTTGCTCATCCATCCCGGTCATAGTCTCCTGGCTCCATTCCTTGAAGTCCGGCAATGGACATTCTCTACCATCCAGAGTAACGTATGTTGCAAATAACATTACCTCTTCAGTATCTGCTTCTGCGGTCCTGGCGGGGAACTCTGCCAAGAAGTCAACGATCACCTGCGCTTTCTTTGTCGTTGGTGCTTGAAACTCTATTGCGTTTTCCCCCAACTCAATCGCCCATCTGGCCAATCTACCTGAATGATTTAATTTAGTCAAGACCTGGCGTAGTGGCTGCGTTGTCAACACGATGATAGAATGTGATCGGAAATACGGCTTCAAGCGTCGTGCACAAGTTATGAGACGTAGTGCATACTTCTCAATATCTTTGTAATTGCACTCAGGCGGTGTCATGACTCTGCTGAGATAGTAGACCGACTGTTGCTCATTCCGCAAGATCCGTACCAATACTGACGAAATGGCTTCCTCTGAAATTGCTAGGTATAGGTACAATGGATCCTTCGGTATTGGTTTGGCGAGAGGTGGCGGACTTGTCAAATACACTTTAAGATTTTCAAACGTCTTGTGGCACTCCTCTGTCCATTGGAAATCCTGTTTCTGAGCGCGTAGAATTTTGAAGAACGGGAGACTTTTCTCCGCACTCTTGGAAATGAATCGGCTGAGGGATATAACCTTCCCTATAAGCCTATGAGCTTCGACCAAGTTGCGGGGATGCTCCATATCCAGTATTGCTCTAATTTTCTCAGGTTTCGCTTCTATTCCGCGTTCCGTAACCATGTAGCCCAAGAACTTTCCTCCTTTGATGCCAAAAGTACACTTAGCAGGGTTTAACTTCATTCTGTGTATACGCAAAGTTGTGAAACACCTAGACAGATGTTGGATGTGATCGTCTTCTCTGCTACTTTTGACTAACATGTCGTCCACATAGACCTCCATAGTCTTGCCTATTTCTTCTTCAAACATGAAGTTGACCAAGCGTTGGTAAGTGGCTCCCACATTGCGCAAACCAAATGGCATTACTCTGAAGCAATACACCCCTCCTGCAGTCATGAAAGCCGTCTTGCTGACATCCTCCCTTGCCATCTTTATCTGATAGAAGCCTTGGAATGCATCCATGAAGCTGAGCAACGTACACCCCGCAGTGGATCTTTGGGACAGTATTTGTTGAGGTTGGTGATGAACCGGAATTTGTCGGGTCCCGATTCAAGCAAATATATTTGTTATTTAGCCAAAGGCAATTCACAACTACAACGAAAACTGTAGTGTAGCAGTAGAATGACCTCGAGTGTCGTTCTCTCAGGACTATAACTAGCTTTATCTATTTAACTAGGAATATAAAAACAGCAAACAGATAGCAAAGGGTTTTTCTAACAGATAATGGAGATTGGTGATAGTATGATCCTTCAAAGCATAACGGGTTGATAATCATGCGTAAATTCCTCGGTCTTGCATGGAGATCTTTGATCAATCTAATGTCCTGTTGCAATTATTAAGCACTACGAAAATAAAGGTCCTCACAAGTCAATCTCTATTGTCCTATTGTGTTCCGTAATTATTCAACACTACGAAGATAAACATGCGTATAGGTCGACGAGGGTCCAATTTTGCATAATAATTAATACAACATACGAGAATTTAGGCTGAGTTTGATCAACGAAATAAAGCAATAACACGGAGTATAATGCGCGATATAGCCATTAGCATGATTATCTTCCCTTCGCTAAGAATTCACATACTACCACCAACGATAAGTTTAGCTACTCATAATAGGCATGCAATCAACAGAAATCATAGAATAAAACATATTGAAAGATATATTAAAATAAGTAGAATAAACCGTAAGATACAATGTTACCGAAGGTTGTCAATCTCCGAAGAATTGCGATCCTACAAGCTTCAATCTGCTATGAAAAAGTGTCCCCTAAGCTACGAACCCCCAGAACAGGCTCTGGGAAGTTCCTACCTAAAACTACAAAGAAAGGTGAGAAAGTAGGTCTGGAAAAGTATGAATTTCGGAGAAAATCTGAGCAACTATATATAGGCCCCGAAATACTGCGGTTCGCCCCACACACCGGGCGGTTCGCCCGGTGTGGGGCGAGTCGCCCCACGTCTGGGGCGGTTCGCCCGGGAGATTATTTCGCGGAATTCCGCGTTTTCGACGCGTTTTTGGATTTCTTCCCCTTTTCGGACTCGGTTTCTGTCTTCTAGTGGCCTTCTAACCTCCAGATTCGACCCCTAGACTCCAAATCCTATCCGGAAACCTTCAGATACTCCAAATAGGCTTCTGGAACACCAATTCCTTGTCAACTTCAATATAATTGCCCGGAAATCCTCGATTTTCAACCAAAACCTGTAAAATAAAATCTAAAGGGAAACGTGACACTATTCTAATAAAATGCACTAAAATATAGCTAAATTAACATAGAGGATAGCTAAAATAGGTGAAAAAGACTCAAATGAAAGTGTAAAATACACATTCATCAGTTGGTAAAGTCGTTCCACATCCTCCACTTCCCGGGAGCCTTCTGGACTAAGACTACATTGCAGAGCCAGTCTGAGTAGTTGACCGGATAAATGTGTCCCGCTGCCAGTAGCTTGTCCACTTCTTCTTTGATGATGAGATTCTAGGCTTCTCCGCGAAGTCGATATTTCTATCGTATCGGTTTCACATTTGGGTCCACGTGTAGGCGATGAACCATAACCTTAGGATTAATTCCTACCAGGTCATCCGTTCCCCATGCGAAAATGTCGGCATTCGCCCGAAGGAATGATATCAACATGGTCTTTGTCGCTGCTTCCATCTCCGTTCCTATCCGTGTTACTCTGGATTCATCTGCTTCGAGTATACTAATTTCTTTTGTGGTCTAATTTGGCGCCATTCGTGGTGCTTCGAAATTTCATTTCTTCCCTTCATAGGGTTCTCTTGGTTCCTGCATCGCCCTGGAACAGGTTTTTTCTGAAACGGGGAAGCAGGTATATTCTGGTAGAATATCATCCAGAGTGACCCTGAACCGCCTCGCGCGGACCACCTGTCCGAATCCGAAAGGCGTAGGGAATTTTATACGCAAGTGCAGTGTAGAAGGCACCGCCCTAAATTCCATGATTCCTGGTCTGCTGAAGATCATGTTGTTTACAAAGGGAATATCCACGACTTGGAATTTCAGTAGATGGGTGACCTTTTTAGGGTCCCTTCCCAACATGATAGGCAGATACTCTACTCCTAAAGGCCTCACTCTTTTTACTCCGAATCCAACCAAGGTATCAGCGATGGAATCTGTCTCATCTCGTTGGAATGGGAATCGTAGGTAGCGCAATGTCTCTAGTGAAATGATGTTGACGGCACTGCCGTTATCGCTCAATACATTTCCAACTAACTGTGATGATATTTCCATTGTTATTACCAATGGTGGACTGGCGTGCCGCAAATGCTCCTGACCGGGGACTATGGGCGGTAGTTCCAAGTCGTCGAATGAGATGACGTTCCTCCCTCTTCTCGCTCGTATCTCAGTGTAATATGATATTGCTTCTAACGGATTGAGATAATGTCTAGTCCCCTCCGCCAGCTCACTACCTCGTACCATGTTGACTCTGCTCTGCTTGGACCCGCTACTATTTCCTTTCTCCGATCCTTATGCCTGCATCCGGCGCTCGTGACGCAGACCTTCTGGCGGGATAAATTCCTTACGGTGTCCTTCTGACAACAATCGGACCATTTCCTGCGCACAGGTGTGACAATCATTTGTCGCATGACCCCGCATCCTATGGTATGCGCAATATTCTTCCTCATCCTTCCCCACATTTCCTCTGCTAGATGTGCTTGGCCACCGTATATATCTTTCATGCTCGATTTTGGTTAATATCTCCGTCTGGGATAGAGTTAGGATTGGAAAAGTATCCATGTACGACTTCCTACTCTTCCTTCCGCCCGTGTCTCTCTTGGGATACGTTTTCCCCGTTTGTCGGGATGGTTTTTCCCCTTCTCTTCCGAACGCGCGGGAGGGAACATTCTTCTAGAATTCTTCTGCCTCTACGTGTCGATCCAGTGTGTCATCCAGTTCCTTTTCTCCTTGGGGACGTCGCAATGATAGTTCCTCCGATAGCTGTCGATTGGTAGTGTTGCGATATAGATAATCAATCCTTATGTTGAAGGGTGTTTCTCTACTTCCAATAAGGCCATGTTGAATCTAGAGACGTAAGAGCGTAAACTCTCATTTCTATCTTGTACAATGTTCGCCAGGTGACTGCAAGGTTTCTTCTTTCGTCGAAAATTGTCAAAGTGGGATGTAAACTTCTGTATAAGGCCTCCATACGAGAAGATCGATCCGGGTTTCGTGAGGTACCATTCCATCGGACGAGAATGCCATGGCTAGCGTATCGTCTGTATACCCGTTCGCTTGGAGGCAGCTTTCGAACCTGGCCTGATGCTCGTATGGGCAAGTGTCCCTGCTGAATATCGGAATATCACGCCTAGAGATTTCTCTTTCGGATTTTAGACAAGATCGCCTAATCTCCCACGACAGGGCATTCCGCGACTCCCTATATCCTTTAATCTTGCGTCTTTGTGACATGTGATTCCGCCTCCGGGATCCGTCATCCGGTTATCGCAGGGACTCCTCCTTCCTACTGTCCTTGTCATCTCACAGGTGGAATTCTCGCGGATTTCCCTCGCGTAACGGGGGTTCAACGTCCGACTCTTGTCCTCTGGGCGCCTCCCGCCCAGGATCGTCATCTTCCTTTTCCTCGTCATCCGAGATTAAGGCTATGATTTTTTGTTTCTCAGTTGTGTTCCTAGCTACCACCGTTGGATGCTGCAGATGCTTCTTTGCTACATTTTCATGTTCGCACTGCTGAAGCTGATTCTCTCGTCCCTCCTCTAATGCCTCCTGGGATATCGTCGGTGCGGGCTTGTTCAAGTCCCAATAGCCGATAAGGCGTTCGGCTAGCAAGGCTAGAGGTTCATCGCCAGGTATATGGATTCCTGAAATATCCATTGCCTTCTCTTTGCAGCAGCTCCCTTTACTGCTTTTGCCAACAAGTTCGTCGATCCGCTGGGGCTGGACGTTTCCCCGTCCCTCTTGGATTTTGTTGCATCTCGATTCCTAACGTCTTCGATGACATTAGCTCCTGTATTTGCAACTACAGGTTCTCGAGAGGGCTTGGTTGGATGAGTCATTGGTGCCTTGTCCTTCTTCTGTGGTGCCATACTCCCTCTTTTTTATGAGCCACAACTATACTACAAGATCAGATCCACCTTCAACGTATGTATCCCCCGTTGCCCGTGGTACCTGCGCGGATAGAGAAAGGGAGTTAAATCCCTTTTTGACCGGCTTGCCTTGGACAAATCGGTACAAGACCTTACTTGAACCTTGGAAGGGTTGTTTAGAGAGTAGTATATTGGTAATAGAATGAGAGTTACATCAAAATGTGAGACATGCCTTCTATTTATAGAGATAGCTTGAGTGAGAGACCGGCTCTCACATTGTTCTTCTGTACTTCTTGTCTGCAAGTCGCAGACAAGTCTTCTGACGCAACCTCCCTCAGCTGGAGGGAGTCTTCTATAATACTCTTCACATAGGTTGCGCAGGGCGTGCCTACGTGGAGTATTTCGCCGCGGACTAAGCTAGGCTATAGATCTTGGCGGAGGTCTTCTTCCAACGCAGCCTCCCTCCGTTGCGGGGAGTCTTCCATAACGCTCTACGTATAAGCCACTCGGGGTGTGCTTGTGCAGAGTATTTCCTTGCGGGCTAAGCATGGCTGCAGCTCTTCGCGGAGGTCTTCTTTCCGCGTGCAGGGCCATTACTTTGGTGCCGTGCCTTTACGGATCTTCCATACTTACACATAGGCGTGGCGGCGCCACACCTTGGTAAGCCTCCTTTCTGCGGGGTTGATGTAATTATCTAAACCTCTCCGCGGATCTTCTTTTGTACCTCACGGACAAGTAGAGGTCCACGAGTAGGATATTATATGTCATATCATTAAGTTATTCCTCTTTTTCTCTTTTTTCTTTATCTTGAGATAACTTGGAGTTGCACTCCTTCTTCCTTTTTGCTTAGTGACTTCCGTTTCTCCCAGGCCAGCTGGAGACCGATCTGTAGTGCAGTGACTTCCGTTTGTATAACTAGGAGGTGCATGGTTTGATCCATGGTCGTGACAGAGTTATAAGGTTGTTATAGATGTGGAGAAAATAAGGTGGTTTAGAATGTTTGTATAATAGTAATGTAGAAGTAGTAGTAATATTTGCAGTTAAAAAAAAAACATTAACATTTCACTAACTTACTCCCCAAAGTCTTTTCATCTATTTTCATTTTAAATTTTTTCAAATTCACTAAATAATGTTGAACAAGTAAAAAAAAAAAGGGAAACTAGAAAAAATAATACTCATCTTTTTTTTTTTTTGGATTCTATACGTATTTCATTTATGTCTGTTTCTTTGGATTCTATACGTTTCTATTTTGACAAATCTTTATCTCACAACTTTATTGTGGGTCCTGCCACTAAACCAACACACTAGAGTCATTATATAAACCTCCTAAAACTCCGATCCAAAAGCAAACGTATAACATCCAAAAAAACAGATGAGTAATAAAGTAACGTTGAGCCCAGACTCAAACGTTGAGCAAGTTGCAAAATCAATACTAAGGTTTACCAAAGGTTAGAAAAATAAAAGTACAAGGTGTTCGAGCGGTAAGGATGCTGAAGTAGCACCTAAGAGGTCAGTGGTTTTAATCCTAGAGTAGATCGATTTTTCGATTAAGATTTTAAAAAATGAAAAGTTGGAAATCTATATTATTATATAAAAGAGAGTCCTCCATGCCTACCTCATCAATGCAATGACCAATTAAAATCATTTATTCTATTCAAACCTAATCCAATCCTACATGTCATTTTAATAGATTTTTGAGTTTTATCTTAATTCAACTCCAGCCCTAAATTTATTCCAAGCCAGCCCCAACAACCACTAATATTATTAGACTAAAACATAATAGAACTCAATTCACTCTCTTAATCAATTCTCACGCAAAACGCAAGCCTATTCCTCACTTAATCAATCGTCCTTTTTTTTTTAGGATACTTTAATTAATCGTTTCTTTCTCTCATTCCTTTCTCAGAAACAAAAATAAAAAAAAAAATCTCTTCTTACTTTCCCTCCGGCCTCTCTTCAGTCGTTTTCTCCGATCGTAAATCCATCCAGCTCAACCTACATTGCCATATTAATGTTGATGATCGACCGATGTTATCAACTTATCCCAAACAAATCATTTATTCTTACCTAACAGCTCTGACGTAAATTCAATTCAACTTCAATATTGTGTTTTTATTCTCCTTCATTTTTTAATTTTTTTTTTATTATGACCTTTTTCATTTTTCAATTTCACTTTTACTTTAATGATTTTGTTTTTCACGTTTTCTAATTAAGTGAAAAATATTATACTATCAAATTAATTGTCATGGTACATGCTATATATGCTCCCTTCGTTGTGGGGTATGCTTCATGTTTAACTCTATTTAATTATCAATTTTCTATTTTAACTATAATGATAAATATTCAATGATTTTTTTTAATGACAAATATTACAACTACTCTTACATTATTATTATATAAAAAATATTCTAAACCACCTTATTTTTCCACACCTAAACCAATCTTATAACTCCATCACCGACATGGATCGTACCATGCATCTTAATCAAATTCAGTTTTTATTCAATTGGCTCACTTTATATTATTTCATTTATGATGGTTCAGGCTTAGCACTTCATTTTATTAGCTCTTTTTATGAAAAATTTATTTTTTCTTTCGAAAGTTCACTAATGATAATTAAACAAAACAACAACCTTAGGAATTAGAATAGTGTTCGGGTGTACGTATTATTTGAACTAGAATAATTGTCCAAATTCTTATATGAAACATTGAAATATGGAGTAACTAAAAGGCAACACTCCCTCTATCCGGTAAAAATGATTCAGTTTGACTTTTTTTTGTCAACATCTTTCAACTTTGACTCCCAATTACTCTTAAATTGCAATGGTAAATATTTAATAAAACTATATTATGAAAATATATGTTCGATATTTTCATAATATGATTTCATCAAATACATTATCATTATAGTTTAAGAGTAATTGAGAGTCAAAGTTGACAACAGTTTAACCGAAAAAAATCAAAGTGGGTAAATTACAGTGGGACGGATGGAGTATTGTTCATTTTTATACTATTAAATTCTTTTTACAAGCTAGCCTACATTCATTCTTAAATTAATAAAAATGAATTGTTATGTACAAGATGCAAAAAAAATTTATTTTATTTTTTATTATTATTATTTTTTTTTAATATAGATACATCGAGTCCCCAACTTCAATATATATTTAGAAGTTATAATAATTTATATAGTTATTTCAATTATTCAATCAACATGAGTTCAAATTGAACCGATCGAAATGGACCTAATATGAAAAATATAATCAACACCCGAATCCGATTAATATTCAAAATCCCATCCAATCCAATTTAGGTCTGAATAAAATCACTAAACTGAACAACCCGATTTGTGTGCAATCTAATGACCAAAGATAAAACTACTACTTTGGTTTCTTTATTCGAATTTGGATCGGACGATCTGTTTGCTATGTCTACTTATAAGCATCAAGAATAAAGGTGTCAAAATTGACCTGAATTCTAAGTCCGGCCCATATCCAAAATCTTTCTCAAAACATTATGGTCAACTATTCGAACTTTGACTCATTATCCGATTCATAATCACCCCATCTGAGATCAACTAAATAAATTTGACTCAAACCATTGGATACAAAATCACTCTAATTAAATAACTGAATTTAGTTACAACTGGATTAAATTAAATTTGAGCCAAGCTTATATCCAATCTAACCAATCCAAATTTACCCGAATAAAATTGTTATAAATATATAACTAATTCCATTTATAATGATTATTTCATCTATCACAATGATTTGTAATAGTAGTAATTTATAATTTTTCATTACAAGAATAATTTCTCATTACATTTATTCAATCCACCTGAATTCTACTTGATTCGGTCGAAATGATTTGAAATTTATAATTCGCAATAGCCTAATCTGACCAAGATCCAAAATCCAAACGCACCTGAATCGATTTGAGGTCGTTCTGAAATAAAACCATTGACTCGAAGAATCCAATATGAACGATAGTGATGGCAAAACTGGCCCGAAGTCAAAATCCAATTCGATTTGAATCTAAAGTCTAAGTTGAAATATTATTACTTATCCCCAAAAAGGGAACTAGACCAAAACAAGAAGAACAGGCAAAGAAGAAGGCCAAGAGAAGCATTTTTCTCTGCGTTCTCGGCCTCTCCTATGTCTGTTGATTCCCATTCTATAGTTTTCACGCATTTGTTCTTCTGTCATCAACTATTCAAACTATGACTTGATGTCCGAGCCAAATCACTCAACCAGAGATTAATCGAATAAATTTGATTCGAAGCTCCCGGTTCAACATTACCCTATTTAAAATTGGTCGGACTTCATCCGATATGAATTGTATTTGAGCCGAACTCATACAAATCGAATTTACCTTAATTAAATTTGTAAGAAATATATAACTAATTTTATTTATAATAAATATTTCATATTGCACTAGCTCGCATCTCTTGAGTTTGAGCCTATTGCATATGGTTTCCCACGGGGAGTGAATGTGCGATCTACGCATTTTGAGTTTGAGCCTATCTATTGCAATATGGTGTCATACGGGCAACGAATTTATGATGTAGGTGTTCTGAATTTGAGACTATTGCACTTAGTGCCTTTACGGGGAGCGAATTTGTAATCTACGCCTTTTAAATTTAAGCATATCACACTAGGTGGCCCATGGGAAGCGAATTCGTGATATATGCCTTGAACTAGAGCCTATTGAACTCGGTACTATACGGGGAGAGAATTTATAATCTGTGTATTTTGAGTTTGAGACTATTGCACCAGGTGCTTTGAATTAAGGGAGTGAATTTGTGATCTATGTCTTTTCAATTTGAGTCTATTCCACTAGGTGTGTACACATGGAGTAAATTTGTGAACCATACCATATGAGTTTGAGATAATTGCATCATTTGTCTCACACTTGGAGAGAATTGGTGAACTATATTTTATATGTTTGAGACTTTATCACTTAGTGCTCCACGAGGAGCAACTTTATAATATTTGTCTTTTGAATTTAAGCATGTCACATTAGGTGTCCCACAGGAAGCGAATTTGTTCTATATGCATTGAGATCGAGGCTTTGAGTCTATTGCACACGACACACCACGTGGAGCGAATTTATTATTGATGTATTTCGAGATTGATACTATTGCATCAGATAGGTTGGTAACATTGTTTACACACTATAGTACATTAACTCCACAAGAGGATTATCAATATATAATGATAGTGGGTTGGTAAATGATAGGCATGTATATAAATTCGGTTCTTAGAAGCATAAAGTACTAATATGTTGTTCTTTTTTTCATTAGATGTTTTTTTTTTCCAATATAACTATTATATTATATCTTATTGAATATACGGGTTGTGAACTAGTTAAAAATATAACTCGCAGTCAAGTACTGCAATAAAAGATGATTAGGATATTCTTAAGTTTTTAACCATTTACTTTTAGAGTTTATTGTTGCATTATAAGGCTCCCATAATAAGCCTAATTTTGATGCTTTTGGTCACAAGAATCCAGACTTTTCACGCATTGGTGGCATTGCCAGAAATGTAGATGGACATTTATCGAGTCCGCGCAAGCGCAAATTTAGTTTCTTCAAAACCTATAGCTAGAAAAAATAGCACTCATATATAGTTGTGCATGCCTTTTACTCTGCTGTTCTATCCTCTGATTTGGAGAGATAAGTTAGTTTACTGAAAATAAAATGAAATTCTCGTGAGCATTTTATTATCGATTGTTGGTGCTTGTGGCATAACAGTAATAAGAAGGTCCATGAAAATGCTTCGACAGATCCATTTTCAGTTTTTCTGTTCTCACGGCAGTTTTTGCAACAGTATAGAGAGCCGCAGCGCAGAGTTGCAATTTGCAAAGGTCAAGGGCTGTTTCCGAGCAGCAGTAGCAGCTGGGATATATCTTTCCATCTAAGCAGCAATATTTTCTCATTTCTCCCTTGAAGTTTTGTCATTGTATTAGCAGCCTTTATAAAGCAGAGTGTTTTCTAAATTTATGTATGTTTCGCAATATATATCTTTGTAGGCCACATAAACTATATTATTCACCATATTAATTAAAAGGAATTCGATCCAACAGCAACAACAAAAGAAAAATACATCACCACCCCGGGCACAGAGTGCTTAGCGCAGTGTTGTAATTCTAGTTTTAAATAATAGTTTGAAACTTTGAATGTGAACATAAACCACAAGAATGGATATATATGGACTAAATTTAGTCATACAATTAAATTGCCTACCTATTTCGTTTGAGAAGAAAGAAAATTAGATAGGTTCTTAAACCAGGTTACTGGCTACGGTGAAGACTGAAATAATATCTATTCTGCCAAATTAAGTGTTGGAGGTGCAGAAGACCAGTGAACATGCACGCACTATACATAATATCTATCGTCGTTTCATTTTCTGAATCCGAAATATTAGGTGTCTGTCAATTGGGTGCATAAAATCTAACATGTTTAAACACATTTGGTAGCTTCCATACACTCATTTTGGCATTTGCCAAATCTGTTCATGGTATTAAATGTATCCTTTTTTCTCTCCGCCTAAATCCATAGAAAGGTTCCATTCGTATGCACTACTTTAGCTCTGTCATGGTTTCACTGCTGTATTCTCACATACATACGTGGTGAGTGGTGACCACGGGCAAGTATTCATGAGATTTAAATAAAAATATAATCGATTTATCATAGGCGGGTGGTCGTAATAACAAACTACGGTGGGCGGAATATTTCATCAAACCACGGAAGATTGGGTGACAAGATTTGCGGGTGGGTGGCGGTTAATTTTGTATGCAACACATTACCGACACCTCAACATTCAAATTTGACTAAATAAGTAGAAACGGAATAACCAAATGGAGATTGAAGAATGGAATTGAGAGGGGTGAGAGTATGAGGGAGGCATGTGAGTAAAGTAAATAAACTTAGACCTAGTTACTTTTATTTTGGTTTTTTAATTCTATTAATATTTTATAGTAGTTTATTTGTTATATGTGTACATAATATAACTATTAACTTTAGTAAGTACACCCCATCTGTTCTCTCTAAAGCTTCTTATTTAATACTGTCAGAACATTTTTAAAATATAATTCAAAATAGATAAGAATTTAAAATAAAACTATAAATGTGATTTTACATACATAATTATTTAAAGTTGAAGTTTATAACCCTTACAAGCTTTTTCCAAACTCTTTATTATTTTTAATTATTTTTTAAAAAATTGTTCTTGCAATAACAAACATGAAGTTTTAGAGAGAACAGAGAGAGTACTAACTAATATTGCTCAAGTCATTATACATATAGTCAGGTTGGGTTTGGTCGGTTAGTGACGGATGTAATTGTTCACAAGGGCGGATTCAGAATTTAAAGTTTGAAGGGGTGAAATTACATTAAAACATAAACAATGAGACGGTTCAAATCCTTGGGTTAAAACTTTTGTGAAGAGACTCAACTGAAATCGGATCCATTTTGGAAAACGTTGCACAAAATTCTCCGGCAATCTAAATGTGTATCCGGCTGTTTGGAGCTCGATTCCACAACTCAATTTAGGGAAACTCTTTTAAGGAGGAATAGTGAACTCAATTAGAGAAATTGGTAAAAATTGTGTTTGGAGTTAAATTGAGAGAAAAATAGGTGTATAGAGTAGGGGTAATAATTAGACGTAAGAAGGAATGTTTTTGATTCGTAGCAGGTACAAAATTCGAGGAGAATCTTTTTGGTTGTTGTGTTTTTTTATGTGGGAGTATGTGGAGGATGGTATAAATTAAATATGGATGATGAATTGAAAAAAATTATAATTACATGTATTTTTTTCCCGCAACAGTGAAAAACAATAGATTGGAATAGTTGTGGAAGAAACTCACCGCAACAACAGTGTTCCTGTTCCCGGCCATAGATGGAGCAGCAAGCGCGAGCTTGCTATGCACGCGCGCCACGCGCCACGGGAAAAGCATACCTCCGCCGTCCAACCCTAGCTTTTTCCGCCGCCCGTTTCATAGAAAGAGGGGAATCAAATTAGAACCCCCATAACATAGCCCCAGTAGAGAAAGAAAAGGGAAACGTGAAGCAAAACGTACCGTTATTAATCCACCGGAGTCGCGGCCAAGTGGTCGGAATATTTTCCGGCCTCGTTTCAAAAATCCAAACCGATGGACTTGTAGATCGTCAAGAGACGAGAACAGTGGTGCAAACGGATTGAGAATCGGAGCCGGAAAAATATCAAAAATAGAGCGGAGATGGATGGTTGCGGCGGAGATTCTTTTTCACTTTTTCTCACTGACAACTAGTGAGAGAAAGGAGAAGAGGAAATAAGGAAAATGAAAAATGCCAAATCGAGTTTTGGAGAAATAGTGTGCGGTCTATTTTGGAATCGAGCTCCAAACGTAAATCTCGATTAAGAGCGCCCAAATGAATTTTGGAATTGAGCTCCAAACGTAAACGTATTGTACCTGTGTGATTCAGTGTGAGCGTGAGCCACACTTTCCATGGCCAGACCTCTATTCCATGGCTGACATCTTTTGTATTTGTTTCTTAGCGCCTCTGTCATTTTAATTGAATCAATCTATTAATGTAATTTGGTTAACAAAATGAAATTTTAAAATATTTAATGACTCAATCAATTTCATACGTCGAAAAATGAGAACCCTTAACATTGCAAGCATGGGCGGAAATATGGGATGGGAATGGATCACAACCTCTGAACTTTTTCAATTTTTTTATTATGATATATATTTTTGCAAATTTCGTTTCATCAGCCCTTAATTTTTTAGATAATGTATTTATTAAATTAAATTTTTTAACTTACCTATGAGGTTATGTGTTATAATATATACTCCCTCCGTTCCGGTGATAAGTATACATTTACTTTTTGCACGGTTTTTATTAATGAATAGTTTTGTTTGGTAGTGTTATATTAATATTGTACGTAAATGTGGCGTATAGTGGATTAAAGGAGTGGGAGATATGAGTGGAGATAAAGAAGTGTAAAATTGGGGTCCATATTTAAAATAATATAGATGAGATGTGAGGTACTTTCCAAAACTGGAAACGTAAATAATTGATTGAGATGTCCAAAAAAAATACGTAAAGAATTTGATTGGGACAAATAAATAATTATATCCTATCACCCCACTTTTAAAGCGTGGCTCCACCCATGATTACATGATCATCTATGATCTAACCCCTCGACTACAAGATCTGCAAAGAGAAAAAATCTAGTGAAGAACCAACTCGAACTCTTTTGGTTAGGTCCATATCGGAGCTTGATATGCTTCTCTCTCCCACTATTGTGGCACCGAAGCAAAGAAAGGATAAAGGAACCCAGATTTTAAATTTAATGGAATGAGCCTAAAAAAAACCAAAAAGAACTTGTCAAAATCATTCGTGGCGAAGGAGTCTATATATAAGTCGAGCACATACTATACTTTTCACTCAATTAGAAACACCTCCTGCAAGAAGGAAACAAATACATATTCGTAAATTAACATTTGGTATCATCAAAATTAAAATCAACTGAGGACACAACTCTAATTTTAAATAAACTCATGCGACCTATAATAAGGTGAATCTACTTCATGTATCATGATTGCTCATCTACAAGTAAATTAAATTATATATGAGGTCTTGAGTTGAGTTGATATTAGATTCCCTCTATGGTGTGGGGGCATCATGCATAAATATTGATGTATTAAAATATGTCTATGTGCAACATATTTTAATACGTTAACAATGCACTACGACGACCTCGGTTCTTTGATGCTTATTTCGTACAAGTCACACCTCCGAATCAGATACAATTACCGAGCAGGTCGTTCCCTTGGAATGATTACATCTCCGTGCCTCTGCAACCTCGGGCTGTCGAGTATAACGAAAGGACCAGAGGAGAATTGTCACCAAGCTCCAGATGCCATGAACATAATGGTATGTGCTCTAAAACACTTTAAATATCGGAGACTATGGGCGGTCACATGTATCCGAGATTCAAAATCCGAAGTTCAACATCAGACGGTAGAAGATTATGGATGGCGTACCCAACGGGCATGCTGACAGTGACTACACACCCAACATATGTGGATAAGAACAAAGGCATTTTCTTACATGAGTTGGGCCAAGCCCATTTTTTGTCAACATCATGCCTACCAACCACCACCTGTGATGACATTTCGCAACATCACATTGAGCTGACCATGTGATCTCCAACATCAATATAAAGCAGGAGGAAATTACCGATCAGTCTGAAATGGATCATCCGATTACCCTCCAATAATTGGAAAAAACAAACCTTACCCTCAAGTCCATTTTCCATATTTATTAATAAAATAATAAAAACCAACCACCCTTCCACCGGAGCTCCGGAAAGTTCCAAATCGGAGCTTCCATGGATTTAGAGCTTCCAGATCTGGCTAGAACCTCCGGAGCTTCCAGATTTGCTGGGCCTGGAAGCTCCAATTCGGAAGCCTCCAACCATGGAAGCTTTTGGAGCTTCCTCGAGCTCCGATGGAAACTCCACCATCTTCAAAAAATATTGTAAGTAAGTGAGGAAAAGGAAGAAGGAAAGAAGTGAGGAAGAAGAAGAAGGAAATGGTGTTGGAAATTGTTTATTTGGGTGTTGGACATGGTGTTATCTACATAAACCATGTATGACACCAAAAGAACCAAAAAACCATGTCTGGCACCAAAAGAATTAAAAAACCTTACCCTAAGGTCCATTTACACTTAAGAGTAACACTTGTTTTATCCCCGGCCTTAGAATAAATTGGACCTCCATAATGGACCTTAAAGTAAAAAACCTATAAAGCAGTGTCTCAATGTGAACAGGAACAAGCCAGTCTCCAACAACAACTGTTGAAATTTTAGCTAAACCAAATGTGGTTTGTCCGTGACTTTGTACCTCAACCAAAGGGGCTCCACACGTCGGAAACATAGGTTTCTCCATTGTGTATGAATCTACTATAGTAGTAGAAGACACTTGAGAAAAATTAGTAAAATTCCTTTTGTGGTGAAAGGGTAATTGAAGCTCAAATTGTGTTGGTTGATACATTGTATGGAATACCAAAGGTTGGTGATGGGAGATTTCCCACATGGCTAAAATTGAGAAGGAATAAACTAAGTAAGAATGCATGATTTGGCTTAGGGGTTGGACCCCCTGGGGTACCTATACTTTCTTTTTGGAATGGGGGAGGAGTTAGATGGCTCCTCAGTTCATCCAAGCGCACCCGCCTGGCTCAGCCATGAAGTCGGGCCCGCAACAAAAGTAAAAAGCGAACAGGTGCGATGCTTGACAGATATCTCATCACTTATATCCGTTCGTTTGCACCACTTTGGCTCCTATAAATACACCCTTTAGCAGTGCATAACAGATACTGCAATCTGCAATCTTTCTTCTCCAGAAAGCTTTACTTACCATATTGAAGTAGTCCATCCGAGTTCGTATTTTCTAGTACTTGTTATACGATCTCAACTGCAGTTCTATCTTGGGAGACTGTTCGTCAGATTCTGTTAGTACTGGGTGCAGGACGAATAAAGTCTTTAAGAGAGAGAGGAATACCCTCGACTCCGCAGATTTTTCTTGTTCTTTTCGAGTCTTCAAGTCTGATACATTCATGTTCGTACTATACCACACAGCAACAACATCCAAAGAGATCAACAACAGTAGGTCTTATTGGTGGGAAGAACCCTACTTGGAGAATACTCCATTGATATACTTTCATCTATATGCACACACCTGCTATTTTTGTTAACAAGGAAGGCACATCAACTTCGTTTAAGTAGTGTCTCTAAACTCCGGTTGGACCCAAAGACAGAGCGAATATACACCACTTACACCCCGTCCCCCGTGTGCTCCTGATAGCCTTGCTCATGTCGGATTCTCCTGTTAGGACTGCTTCTGCATACGCGTATTTTTTTCTTTTTTGAAACGGCAAATTTAACCTACCGTACTCCTACACTAATCATATACCACCTTATAACTCAAAATACACTCTCATACCACCTTATGGCTCCGTCGAGATTTGAACCGCCAACCTCTTCTATGCTACTCCAGTACTTCTATCATTCGGCTTCGGTATACGCATATAATATCACTAACACACTGCATTCTCTACTCCCGATTTTCTTCCTATACTTTAAATCAGGTCAAAGCCAACCTGACCTTAGATAGATCAGATGTACTAAGATCCAAAAAGTAACCCACGAATCGATCACCACGTTGAATTGAATACATCACAGCTTGTTTTGAATCCATATGATTATTATTCAAGTATATCCATCCATCCATAGCATATGAGCCTTTTGGTCTTTTGGAGTGTTGATGAACTTGGAATGACGCATCCCTGTCAATGCTTAATTGCGTGAAAACAAGCCCAAGAAAATAACAACACCAACCCTGGATGGCTGGATCTATTAGATTGAAGCTGTCAGAATCTGAACCTCACAAAATCATCATTATATTAGTAGTAGAATTATTTATTACACATTATAGTATTAATATACTCCAAACAAATTCTTGCGAACCTTATCTACGTGTCCAGGTTTGACCTACCAAACATTTCCAACACCTTCTTTTGAGCTAATCACCTCTTCATCCAACACGTGCGCATAACTCCATAAAAGAATCAAACTCAACTATAAAGCAAAACCTATCAATAATATACTTACATTACATCACACCCCAGATAGATATGAATGAATAATGATGCGTTATTTTAATTTTTAATACCGATTTTAATCAAGAATTATTTCTAAATGCCATTCAAAATATATTAAATAAAATTACATTTTGAATGTTTATGGAATCTATTTTCATTATCTGTAATTTTATTACATATTTCTTCGATGTAATTTAGATATAATTTGTATCCAAAATCAACATCAAAAATAAAACGGTGATGAGGATGTACGTTCCCAATCTTTGACCTTTGAACCTTTCTTTCTTTATGTATCTTTACAACTCAGTTTATTTTAAGAGGTTTTAGAGTGAAAGAAACCCCAAAAGATCCACTACGTGACAAATTTAGCTATACGACAATTTTGCTACGTGTCAAATTTATTATTGTTGTTACAAAGCTTTTTTTTTTTTTAATAAATAATTTAGATTTTTATCAATACACATAGCTTGCGTGGCGTTATGTAGGAGTAAAATTCCACGAAGATTTGAACATTTTCGTTCTATTGGATTGATGCACGCTAATGTCACGTGTCCTTCCATTTCCATCTACTTTATCCTTGCTTTAGCTTACTTGTTAATTTCTCATTAACGCTCCACAAATACTTTTATGAATGATGATCATTGATCTATGATCTTCATTATAATAAGAGACAAATATCCTTATTGTTTTCCTTTTCAATAACACACTTTGTTTAATAGTTTTGGTAGACCGGGTTTTCTAATATGAGCATGGGTATACATGCGAGATACTCTTTCTGACTCGTCAATAATAATGTATCATTTTATCATTTTAAGTGTTCATTATAAAATGTCAGAGATATAAATTTTGTCCAATGATGAGGGTGCTGGAAGATGTTAGGGGTTCGAACTCCGACATAAACATAAGATGATGATATAGGTTTAATTGGAGGTTAATTTGAGTTATAAGGTGTTAAACCAATAGTGTAGGAGTATGCATGGTTAAATTTTTCGTTTATATATATATATATATATTAAATTCATCTGTCAAATAGAAAAATTACATTGAGTTGGGATAAGTATGATATGGTTGCTTCGTGTGGATTTATCCTAGGACTTTAGCAGTGAATGTGAATTTTGTACAAGTAAAGCTTAACCAGTTTGTTACTGAAAAAACACAATCTTGAACAGTATAATGAACTCAAGAAGCCTTGTAAGAAAACCCCAAAATAGCAGAAAACAAATCCAATTATGAACGCAAAAAAGTTGCATTAAATCGAGTATTACTAAAAACCGTAGCAGCTAGCAAGCAAATTCCAAGCAGGTTCATTTCAAATAAAATAATCTCACTCTCATGCTGAAGCCACGTTTAAATCCACACAGTGCCATTTCAATGCAATCACACGACAACAATGACGCTTCTTGACTTCTAGAACCTCATCCCCCCACGTGTCACCACCACATACTGCCTCGTACCTAAACATGTTCAGTTATTACAACCTTCCACACTAAATCACCACCGTTTGTATACTGCTCCATGTCAATTTTATATTACATTTTTCAATTACAATAATTACAATACTAGTATGATATGATTCGCATTCTCATCTATGATCTACCCCATTTTTTATTTTTTGAACTACTTTAACACATTTACAGTATCTTTTAAATTGTTTACATATCTTTCATCTCTCTTATTTCATTCAAAAGTAAATACTACTCCCTCTTATCTTAATTAGATATCTTAATTAGATATCGTTCTAACCATTTCATCAATATTAATAAAAAAATATTATCCCTTATTTATAGGCCATGTATTAGTCTAATAATAGTAAACTATTAGTAATCTAAATACTCATACTATCAAACTATTAATAGTAAAACATCTATTATTAGTATAGGGCAATTATGATAGTTAAGCAAAAACGACAATTATTTTGTACAAATTTAAAATTCTAAAACGACAACTATTATAAATAGGAAGGAGTAGTATAAACAATATATCTAAACAAAGAGGATAATTTGCAACTGACTAAAAATACTCTATTTTATACAAAGTCACACCCTTTATTCCAAGTTTTATGACCACTTCGCTACTCCCTTTATTTCAAGTTTTATAGGATTAAATTCCAAGCGGAAACAATTATAATAAAAAATAAAAGAAACAAAACCACCAAACGATAAGTCGAGTCATTGTTTAGTGATACGAGTGCAAACTTGTAACAATTGCAGCTTAATACAAATAATATCGCATTAGCTAATAGTCAAGCATGTTGTAACAAATGTTAAAGACCATCTCCAACCTAAAAAAATGTGAAGAGTTGATTTCGAGACATATATAAAAGGCTAGAAGAGATCAGTATACTCAAATAATACAAGAAACATGAACGAATAATAAATTAAAAAATCAAATATAAAAGCGGACAATATTATATCAATCTCTAAACATTTAAAATATTCATACTTTACTTTAGGGGAATATTACTCTTAACCTCGCCCAGTAGTCTGGTCCAGCCTAAAAGATCTGGACTCATCTTGATTTGTGTGAGTTCACAGCATATATTACATTTTTTATAATTTTATTTTAATTTTAGAAAGAATTGAATATTTGAATATTCAACAATCAACAAGTGATGATTTGTGCAAAATGCATGCACCTAGCTCAAAAAGAACACAAACTTTTTCACCCCATCGGATAAGGCCGGCTTGGTTCCATACCATGGGGTGCCAAACTCCCCCTATACGTGGCGCCTTCCGAACGGTCATTCCTTAGCCCCACAAGAAAAAGACGACCGTACTTATCTCCTCGTGTATTTTATTCACTATTATAAATAGCCGCCAAATCCCTGTTTTTCAGAGGAAAAAAATAGAAATAGAAATAGTAATATTTCACCTCTTCCCCCCCCCCCTCTCTCTCTCTCTAAAACCTTCCAAATCAGCAGCTATTTCAGAAACAAATATGGGTATCCGAGAAACCGACCCGCTTTCACAGCTCAGCTTACCACCCGGGTTCCGGTTTTACCCGACCGACGAGGAGCTCCTCGTCAAGTACTTGTGTCGAAAAGTCGCAGGGTATAATTTCCCTTTGCAGATCATTGGTGATATTGACTTGTACAAGTTCGATCCTTGGGATCTTCCCAGTAAGTTCTTTTTTCTTTTTCATTTATTAGTTTTCTGTTTGAGACTAAATATCTAACAATATATTTGCGAACGTGTAGACAAAGCTACTTTTGGAGAAAAGGAATGGTACTTTTTCAGCCCACGAGATAGGAAGTACCCGAACGGATCACGGCCGAACCGGGTTGCCGGGTCTGGATACTGGAAAGCAACCGGAACGGATAAGATCATTATGACTGAAGGAAGAAAAGTTGGGATTAAGAAAGCTCTTGTTTTCTATGTTGGAAAAGCCCCCAAGGAACCAAAACTAATTGGATTATGCACGAGTATAGGCTCTCTGAACCACCGAGGAAAAATGGCAGTGCAAGAGTAAGTAATTCAGCTTTTCATTTATTTACATCATTTTAAAAAAATATTTATATATATTTGTAATATTTACGATTTATCAAGTTTTGACCGTCTATTTTTAAAAAATCATCTAAGTATAATTTCGCCCCTAGTTTTAAATTCTGAGTCCGCCGTCCGAGTTATTTAACTTTGACTAATAATGAGTTTTATGTTTTAAATTTACAGTTGGACGATTGGGTCTTGTGTAGAATCTACAAGAAGAATTCGGGCGGGCAGAAGCCGACAACATCGGGTATGCAGAGCAAAGAGTACAGCCACGGCTCGTCCTCATCGTGCTCGTCTCAATACGAAGACATGCTGGAATCGCTACCGGAAATGGATGAACGGTTCTTCACTTTGCCAACGATGAACAACTCGAAGAATAATTTCCAGCAGGAGGATCAGAAGCCCATCAATCTTCAGCAATTGGGCTCGGGGAATTTCGACTGGGCCACACTGGCTGGGCTTACACCTTTGCCTGAGCTCTCACAGCCCCAACAAGTACCGGCCAACAGATGAACAATAACTTAAATGGTGGAAATGACATGTATGCCCCTGTCTTTCCTCAAGTTGGTGGAGGTAGTGGGGGAATGTGGCGGATGAAGAAGTACAAAGTGGGATAAGGAACCAACAACGGATGGAGAATGCGGGGTATTTTCGACAAAACATGAACGCGTTTGTGCCGAGCATGTCGAACTCGGCTGACCCGTTTGGTGTGCGGTACCCGACGCACCAGGGTGGAACGTTGGGATTCCGGCAATGAATAGGAGGGCCGGAAGGGTAATTGTGTAGATAATAACATTGGCGTTATTTATTGGTTATACATTTGTGGAGGAGAGAGGGTCAATGTGTAATATTGACGAATTATGGGAGCCAATTGGGATAATAGGAATTATCCCACTGATTTTGCACTTTGCCGGGATAGGTAGTACTAGTAGCATCAATATTTGTACCTTGGGGGGACTAATTTGTATTGAAATTTAGTTTGGAGCTAGAGTGTATTTTCTAGTAATATACTAATATGTTTTTCGGTAACAAGCAAGATTAATAAAATGTTAATTATATTTGTTATAAATCTTTTTATATGAATTTGTAATTGATTCTGGAAATATCTCACATTTTTTGAAAGAGAATTCGAAGCCTATTATATTGTTCAGGTGAGGATGAGAACTCGAATTAATATTAACACGGAAGCAACAGCATCCTGTTGAACTTCACTAGGAGCCCCAAACCCCAGAGTACGTTTCTCTGTTTGGCCCTACACCTTATCATCGCTTTTTACTTCGTACTTTGGATATGTTTATAGTTTCTGCTTGTTTGATGTGTAGCGTGTGGTATCGAGTTGTTTTGTTTGTAATCTGTTAATTTTGAGGATTGGTAAAAGGCAATAATCCCAAATTCCCAGGCCGATACAATTACCTTGAATTCGGATTATGCGACCACGTTTGCAATTTACATTGGATCTAGTTCGATGTGAAATCCAATATTTGTTATGTTATAGCACGATTGTATGGTCATGTTGAATACTAAATACAGTCTCCATGTAATCGTGTATATGGACTGCAAGTTTTGTTGCTTTAATTGATCTTAAGTTGTCTATGAGTTTTTCATTCAAATTTATTAGTAGTTTTTTTTGAACTGAATTGATGCTAAGAATTTCAATGTTCAATTGATTCAGTGTTTAATTACAACAGAGACGGAAGACCAGGGCGAAATGTCAAGTTCACATCCCAATGGGTTGCTGAATGTTCAACTCCACCACGGACGCATCATCATCCTGTTGAACATTTGATACAACATCATGGAGGATAAAGGTTCATTGGGATGGGAGGTTTGAGCATCCCAAATTTAGGCAGATATCTTATGCAAATGGCAAGGTTTCATACATCTACATTGAAGACTGGAGCAATTTCGACGATGTTGATTTATGCAGTGCAATTTGGGGAAGGCTTACCGGTCCCATGAAGAACGGCCTGATGTGGTTTGTTGATCCAACCATCCGCAAGTTTCATGAAGCCCTCATCCCTTTGCAGCAGGACGAGGATGTGGTAAAGATGTTTGAATGTTCCAGGCTAGTTTCAAGCAAATGCGTTGATGTTTACACGCAGTCTGTTGATGTTGGTTCGAGGAGCAAGGTGATTGGTTTGTCAGGACTTATCTGCTCCTAGGATCAATTGAGCGCATGTGCCATACAAAGACGATGAATTCGATGATCTGTGGAACCAAGTGATTGATAGGGAAAGGATGCTCAGGAACTTGGTACTACTAATGCACGCAACTGGTATGTATCTCACAACTCCAAGCCGTACTTCCATGGACTTCGTATCATGCCAGGACAGGAACGAGCTACTCAAGGCCTCCCATTCCGAAACTGATCAATGCTGGCCCATGATGATGTGTGAATGGTTTTCATGGGCCAGCAACTTTAGTTAGGCTTCACATGCTACTATGAAGGTGCCTTAATGACATTCTGTTTTTGGATAATCTGTGGATGCTAATGAGTGGAGTACGAAGTTTTCATTATGTACAGTCCTATGGTAATTATGTGTGTGGCTTTGTTAATGTGTTGATTGTTCAGACACATTTGATTCTATACTCGCTGAAAACTTATAATTTATGAATAAGATTCAAATGTCAGAATCATCATGTACTTAACCTACCAGAACCAGACTGAAAAATAGAATCTAGGACAGAAACCCAAACTTTGCACATACCCATTAATTTTCAAGAGTCAATAACTATTCAGGAATCAAATGACAAATGGCCTGATACCAAAGACTTAAAAAAAATATAGGGGAAAAGAGGTTTAAACACAAACTAAACTTCTATTAATCTTCTTCTTGCCGAAACACATAAGGCCAATGCCTATAAATAAACAATAAGTCTTAATTAACTGCTTGCAACTGTTGTCAGGTGCTTCAATATATTGTGAACCGAATTCCACGGACAACATTCTTAACATGGCGGCTACTCTCCTCATGTCCAAACGCTACTCGAACAGTCATGTCACGGTCATTCAGAGATGCAAACATAACCTGCCCATTGTCATCACCAACATTTTTTTCAGTATGGTCAAGGGTCATGTTCAAACTGTTGAATACAACGAACCGCCGCTATGAGGATTGAATGGATACACCTTTCCAGCTTCTTGTTCATGGCATGGAACAGGGAGACGAGTTCCAGTACTAGTACAAGTACTAGATGAGGATTGTTTAAGCGCACCCAATTACGGATATCATTCTCATAGTTCGTTGGTATGATATCATCTCCCTGGATGATGTGGGTTGCATTCGCCCACAAGAACCTGTACCTTGTGCGATATTGTAGACGTTGACTGGTATTCATTGACACAGTAAGAGCCCAATTGTTTGTAGGAGTAAGTCGGGAGGTGGATGGTGAGACGATGATCTGTGGAGATTCTTATGAAAAAAGCAACAGGCCTTCCACGATTTTCAGCAAAAGTCCGTGGAGCATCAATGGTGAACGTTTCTTGAAGATTCTGCATTGTCTGAGTGTTTTTTTGTTGCAAAAGGCTTATGTTTTACAGATTTTGAGGACTTACGATTTTTTTCGTGTTGTGATTTGATTTCTGTGGGTGGGTGGGGGGGGGGGGTATTATATATAGGCAAAATCGTGTCTTTTCTGGGAAAGGTTCTCTTTTCAGTTTTGAGGAAAACAGTTGTGTAAATACGTAAACGGGAATCTATAATTTATTCTATAAAAAAAGAGAGTCAATGCCTAAGCAACAATTAATGATCAATCAGAATTATTTGTTATTATATATGCAAAACCTAATATGTGTCATGATAACAGAATTTTTATTTTTATTTTTTTATTTTTTTTTTGATTTTTTATTTTATTCCAAACCTACTATTACATAAAGCTACTAATCTGACATACAAGTAGATTCTAAAATATGAAGTAATTGCAGCTGTGATTAAAGATGAATTATTTAATGATAATTAGGGAAAGTTAAACGTAACAAATTTTCGAACTCTTGATTCACAATTGCCATTTATTTTCATTCTCCCCATTACTCAATCAAAACAATTCAAATTCCACTCTTTTGTAAAATTTAGCGGACGAGAAGAGGCACCGGAGAATTGCAAGCTATCCGACCTGTTGATAGGTAATTAGTGCTTTCCTCTGGAGCGTTGTCGTACTTTCCTCCGGAGCGTCGTAAGGCGAAGGTCTTAAAACGTCCTTCGCACTTTAAGTGCCTTCCGTACGGTACCTAGGATCTGAGGAAGAACTTGGCAAGAGGGGGGGGGGTTAGTGCCACAAGCCCGGCTTGTCTAAGATCAAGCCGGAGGGACGACTTTACATGTAGGGAGTTGGTAAGCTTCCCTAGTAAATGTAGAGTGAGAATGTAGTATGATGACTGAGTGATTGATTGATTGAATAGTTGGTACCTTTAATGAGGTGAGCCCATATTTATACTAGCAAGTAGGATATTGCTTGAGTACTTATGATCGTGACAAGTGTCCGACCATGATTGAATCTTCTCATGGGCTTGGGCCCATTCGGAATGACCCATGGGCTTTGGCCCAGATCTTCCACTAAGGCTGGCAGGGGCAAAATGGTCATCCTTGGTACCAAGTGCTCCTAGGGCGGATGTCGCCCTAGTACCGTCCGAGGAGGGGGTAGTAGGGCGACTGCCGAGCTTCTAAGGTCCGAGGACCACCTTTCCCTTGGGACATGTTAATTCTTCCTTGACGTAAGGAGTTATGTCCGACCACCCGTGGTAGTAGGGCGGAAGGACACTCGTCCGACTACCTGTGCTAGTAGGGCAGAAGGGCACCAGTCTCGTTCCTCTCGACGTGCTAGTAGGGCGAGGCTACGTAGCCGGAGGTCGTGGTGTAACCCGAGGAGCTCTTTGCTGGGCTTGCCTTTCTCCTAGCCGGTGGCTACTAGGACTTTGTCCTGCTAGTAGGGCGTCACCGCGCTAGTAGGGCAGCTCAGTGGCTAGTAGGGCAGTTGTACTTAAGGGCCGCATATAAGGACTTAGGTTATTTTGCCCAGTCTTTTGTCTGGTCGGACCCTGATGAAAGGTGAACGGACCCTTCTATCATGGTCAGCCCATGACGCCCTAGTACGCTCTTAGACGTCCTTGGGGTTGGACATATTCCGACACCAACATATGTCCCCCTAGTTTCCAAGTATCTTAGTAGAAGATAGTTGTGGAACTATTAAGTTCAAGTCGGCTTTCCCTTCAATCTTGAAGTATGGTCCGATGTACGTTTGCAAAAAAACATTTTTCCATGCAACCCCATGGTTTTCACAATCTTTCCCTCCTCCTATCTCTCCCTCCCCCCCCTCTTTTTATGGTTCGAGTAGACCGTACTCGGACCACGAAAAAGAGTATTTGTATGAAAGAGATTGGATCCGGGTAAGGTCATGTAGCTTCAATAGGTCGAGGAGTAGTCTTTTCTTCCTTCGGAGCATGTGTAATCGGACTTTTTTTTTTTTTTTTTGTTTGCTCTAGGAGCCAACTTGGTGGCGAGCTGCTCGAGGAGCGTATCCGGTGGTGAGCTTGCTCGAGGAGCGTACTTGGTAGGGTGCTTTCTAGTTCGCGTACGCTCCGGCCGGTTTTTTCTCAAATCGTGGCGCTCTCGGGGTAAAATCATCTTTTCATGATGTGGCTTAATCTGGGCCGTCTATCTCGTCGCGCGTGTGGCCCAGATTCATTGACACGTATGCGACGGTTCGCCTTCCGGTACTACCCTCTTATAAATAGGGGTACTTAGATTCATTTGCAAACTTTTCGCCAAAACTCACTCAGAGCAATTACAACTGAGCGACCAACATTCCTGAAGAGCGAGGCATCTGTGTAGTCGAGCGTGGTCGTCGAGCAACAACTTATCCCTTTCCATCAAATCAAGTAAGTATCTTTCTTTCCTTTATTTTTTCTGCTTTACTCGCGCTTATTACTTTGCTTGCTTTTCGTGCTCCTCGCTCCTTTATTTTTACATACCTGCTTTCTCCCTTTTTTCTCGTCGCCCCTCGCCTCCCTATATGATAGTCGCTCCCCTTGGTCGTGCCTGCGCGTCTCGGCTTTGAGACTTGGACTTAAAATTCACCTAAATTGACCTCTCGGACCTTACATAAAACCGACGTTGATTGATGTTTTCCTCTTCCTTTGTTTAGGATGTCCGAGAGGAATGATAGCGAGAACGTGTCCGAGGGACAAGGGTACGCAGACAGTAGCAGTTCCTTGTCTGCAAGCTTTCTCGATAACGACCTTCCCGTTGTCGATGTGCCCGCGGAGGAAGAGGAAGTAGCGAGTACTCCTCCGGGGGACAAGCTAGTCGCTCTGTCTAGTGGGCCGAGGAACGAGTATGACTTGAACGACTCGTTTATCAATGACGAGGTCGAGGAGGGCGTCGCTCCTAGTGTTCCTTCCGAGATAATTAATGTTGTTGCTGCGGCGCTCGGGCGGGGTTATCGAGCAGGTGGTCAGCCGGACCCTATAGAGCCACGGTCGTCGCAGTAGATGATGCGCCCGCCTTGCTTGGTGCTGAGGTACCTCCTTTGACTGAGAAATCCTCTTCAAAAACTACGAAGAGTCCAAGCCCCGTGAGGTACTTACCTCAGGGTTATTATCAGAGAGTGGTAACTCTCTCTTCTGACGACGAGGTCCGTCGACCGCCTCCTAATTTTGATGGGGCCGGTCCGAGTGGGAGCAAGCAAGTCTCTTATGTACATAACGAGAGCAGCGACTCTCTCTTCGGGGACGACGACGAGTTTTCAGTTGATGCGTCCGAGGGAGAATCCCAGAGGAGTCGCGAGGAAGAAG
This sequence comes from Plantago ovata, assembly GCA_028274465.1. Lineage (NCBI taxonomy): Eukaryota > Viridiplantae > Streptophyta > Magnoliopsida > Lamiales > Plantaginaceae > Plantago > Plantago ovata. Next base: position 58,138,215 of record CM051455.1, read on the forward strand.
GATTACCGCTCGATGTTGAAGAGGGCGAGGACGCGCACGAGGAAGGAAACCAAGTATCCGCGTCCGAGGATGTAGGACTTCTCGCTCTGCGCCGAGGAAGAGAAGACGAAAGGGCGGGCCAGTCGCTCCTAAATTTGCCAAGGACGGTCGTCCGAGGGGTGCCGCTTCCTCGGGCGCTAAGTTTACTCGCCCCGTCTCGGCATGTCATCATCCGGATCCGTCTGGAGAGCTGAACGAGGACGGTGCCATTCCTACTGCAGCGACCACTATTTGTGAGGAGGAGATCCCTCACCTTAGGTGGATTTACTCCTTGCCGGCGTCCAAGGTCGATATACTCCTTCCGACGCCCGACCAGACCTTTTACAACCCGCCGGCCGGGTACATGGCGGTTCACACTATGTCCTTCGAGCGAGGCTGGTGCATGCCCTTTTGTGACGCCTTCCACCAACTCTTCAATGACCTGGGCCTCGCTCCAGCTCAAATAATCCCGAGCTCGCTCGGCACGTTAGTTTGCTACGGGGTCTTTTGCCACATCCGAGGGATCCCGGTTAATTATTCAACATTTATCCAACTCTTCCGGGTGTCTGTCAGTCCGGGAACCCCCATTTCTACTTCTTCTCGACCAGACCGGGGTTTGCTTTTTAACGGAGGCTCCATCGTCCATCGGCTGTAGGTGGTGGTCGCGCTATTTCTATGTCCGCAAGGTACGACAACCGGGCATGAGCGACGAGCAGATGGCTTGGGGTGTCCCAAAGAAATTTTTCAGAGGAAGTTCGGTGGGTAAAAGGGTCGTGGGCGACCTGGCTCCTTGGGCTGCCCGACTACAGCGCGAGAACTTGCTTCCGGAGCCCAAGAGGTACTTTTACTGGGCGTTGAATCTCTAGCCCTTGCCATACTTGGCAAATTTGACCGATCCGGTATGTTGCGGCTTTAAGAAGGATTTCGGTAAGTTAATCGTCCGAGGCACCTTGTGCGAGGAGCGTCTCCTCGCTCGGTTTCATAATTTTGTCTTCCTTTCCGAGTTTTTACTTTCATACTTAGCTATTTTTTGAGTCACTATGTTGCTCGCGCCTTCATGTTTTTGTTCGGTCCTCGGACCTTTATATATTTGTATGGTAACTTCCTTTCTTCCTTTGCAGGCTATTGGCTCAAGTGGATCATGTCTGAGACGCTCGAAGCCGGGAGAGACAGCGCGCCGCTCAGCGCAAGCTTGTCCAACAACAAAAGTTGGACAAGGTGATGAACTCCCCGTCGCAGCTGCCTTGCGACCCTCCTAGGAACGCGGCCGTGCACAAGGATGAAGTGGCTCGTCGCGAGCGTGAAGGTGAGCCTCCCTGGAGATGGCTCTGCCACAGCTGAAGAAGGCCGGCGCCTCGTCCAAAGAGGACAAGAGAGCTAAGAAGTCGAAGAGGAGCTCCGACGACGAGGGTGGTCGCACGGGGAAGAAGGCCCGCAAAAATAAGGGCAAAGGGAAGGAGATCACCATGGACGAGGACCTCTCGGACGAGGTAAACCGCATCATGGCGCTCGACGAGCTTGATCGGGCACATGAGCTAAGCCAGTCTCGTGCAAGGTAATGTCCTCCCTTTCAATTTCAAAATTTCACTAAGTGTTTTATTTCTTGGGTCCTCGGACCGTTCTTTTATTTGCTGCAGCTCGCCGCTATAGTGGCGCGATCGGGAACTTGGCGGCCGACAAGGGTGCTCCGGAGGAAGTTGCAAACTTGCACCTCCAACTCCAAGAAGCTAATACCCGTACTCGGGCGCTGGAGGATGAGTTGCAGGTCGAGAAGGCCAAGTTCGCCAGTCTGGAGGCCGAGGGCGCGAAGGTGCAAAGGCAGATGAAGGCTTGGAAAGATGCATGGAACAATCTTTCCATCAAAATGGCCCGTTTCAAGGATGCCGTCCTCGGGTACCTCAAGGACACGCGGTACGAGGGCGCCAAAGCTTTCTATGAGTCCGCTGATGATGTCGTTTTTCACCAATTAAATTTGTTTAATAGCCAAAGAACACTTATCACTACACAAACTAGAGTGCAATAGCAAGTTGTCCCCGAGTGTCGTTCTCTCGGGACCTAACGTGGCTTTGTTTGTGGTTTTTGCTAGTTATTTCAGACAACGAGTTCAAGTGTTTGTAGAAGTGTTTTCTTAGAACAAAGCAACGAGAAATCAGATCGTTGTAATCAAGTTTGGAAAACGGTTGGTGGTAGAAATCAAATACACATGCATGGGTTACGAATATGCTCACAAGTTCAGTGCGTAAAACCTTCGATCAAGTCTGCTAAGCAACTCGTCTAGGTAACTTTCAAGACACACATCATAAAAGACCACTATCAATACTTTAGAGGTGCTTGTCACTAACACCATTTATCTAGCATGCTGCAAATCTCTAACATACAATCCTATAGCTTTCATTGACCAAGAGTTTGTCACTATACTCAATTCGAATATATTTTGTAGGCAACTAAGAATCATATGAAGGAATTTGCAGCAAGATTGAATCACAATCTCATGTAAGCATAAACATAACCCATAGCATGCATATTCTACATTCTAACACCAACATAAACGATTTAGCTACTCATATTCATCAACATAGACATCAAATCATATGAATTGTAAATAGAGTACATCAAATCAAACTACTAGACAGAGATAATGATACAATGTTACCACCAAGCTGTCACTATCGGTGGGTATTGATGAAAACCTCTCGTAGATGAAACAATGGATGCAATCCTATGCCAAAACCTTTAATCCAATCTAAAATACAATGTAATCTGAGTTTCTCTGAGTTTTGGGGCTTAGGAGCTCTCCAAAACGAAGCCAATGTTCAAAAGTCTCCAAAAAGTAACTGAAGATCAGATCTAAGAAGGAAAATCCGAAAACGTAACCGCTGCCAAGCGGAGCGCTTGTCAAGCGAAGCGCTTGGGCCCTCCAAGCGCTTCGCTTGGCTGCTGTGCCAAAGCTCCTGGAAAATGAAGCGGAGCGCTTCACTATTCCAGGCGCTTAGCTTGGCTCCTGGGCAGATTTTTGTCTTCAAATCAATCTTTTTGCCCTCGTACGGCCCTCGGGTGCCTTGGACTCATCCTTCTCAATGCTTATTGATGCTCAAACACTCACGAACAAGCCGTGGAGATCAACGAACTTCAACGGGGCCATTTTCTATCAAAAAAGCTCGTTTTTAGCTCCAACACGCCATTTCGTACCTAAGTGCCTGAAAATGCAGAAAACAATAAACGTGACACTATTCTACAAAAATAACCAAAAACAAGGCTAAAAGATAGCAAAAGAAGGTAAAAAAGACAAGATGAACGCGTCAAAAATACGTTCATCAAACTCCCCAAACCAAACCTTTGCTTGTCCTCAAGCAACAAACTATCCTAAATGCAACACAAAAGGAGTCTCATGCCAAGTAAAGTGAACTAATCTATTGAATCTACCAAATGCTTATGAACAAAACCAAATGAGCATGACATGCAAGTAGGTTGAAGAATGCCTCGATTGCGAATATACACATCTCATGTGCACTTGGTTAAACAAAGGAGTCTCTCGTAACATCTTCTACCTGGACCTGGTCAGTGACGACACAATGATGCATGTTATCATACTACAATTACCCCGTGCCTATGAAACCGAGGGCTTACTACTGTTCACCAAGCGAGACTTTTCCTCAAGAGAGGGCGAACCAATACTGGCTCTCATCAAACGAAGGAGGATTTCCTAGAAAGAGAAGACACTCCCCTATTCTACCCAGACTCTCAACGAATGAGTCTCCTTCAACCACTTCTTGAATAGCAAGACGAGATGGTCAAGAACAGGCCTTGGACAAAGGCGACACGAAACGAAAGATAGAATTTACAACTCGATAACTTCACAATAACAAGTATTACATGACACTTGACACTTACTAGACTGCTTTTTGGCTTGCAACGACCCTTCTTTTGCTTTTTGGGTCTATTCTTCATTTCCCCCTTTTTTTTTTTTTTTCTTTTTCTCTTTTTTTTTTTTTAATATAGGGGCAAGCAGCAGTACTAAGTGTCAAAAACACCTCCCCAAACCTATTCGAAAGAATAGGTTTGAGCACAAAGACGAAAAAGAAAAAGGAAAGACTCTTTTACAAAGACACCTCCCCAAACTATTCGAAAGAATAGGTTGGGACACAAAACAAAAGAAAAAGAAAAAGAAAACTTTACACGAATCAAAGACGAAAGACAAGTATAACGAAGCAACCCCCTCCCAAACCTATTGCATGCAAAAAATGAAAAAAACACGACAAATCACAAGGAACTGAGCGGACAACAGGCATGTACAAAACCAAAAGAGCACATAGTACTGAAAATCCAATGACCCCTCCCCAAACCTAAACTTTTGCTCGTCCTCGAGTAAAAAGTTTTGACAAGAAAGGAAAATTTGGATTGAAAGTAACACTTCCCGATATAAAGGTTCGTGGCCAACTCCTATAAAAGAGTAGTACCTGAAAAGACTCAAGAAACAAGTGAAACGGGTGCGCAAAGGTGAGAAGAATGGAAAAACGAGGAAATCGGGGTACAGGGTCCAGGCGGACCGCTTG
>CM051455.1:58142885-58236432 GCA_028274465.1 Plantago ovata
TTTTGAATTTAAGCATGTCACATTAGGTGTCCCAGGAAGCGAATTTGTTCTATATGCATTGAGATCGAGGCTTGAGTCTATTGCACACGACACAACCACGTGGAGCGAATTTATTATTGATGTATTTCGAGATTGAACTATTGCATCAGATAGGTTGGTAACATTGTTTACACCACTATAGTACATTAACTCCACAAGAGGATTATCAATATAATGATAGTGGGTTGGTAAATGATAGGCATGTATATAAATTCGGTTCTTAGAAGCATAAAGTACTAATATGTTGTTCTTTTTTTTCATTAGATGTTTTTTTTTTCCAATATAACTATTATATTATATCTTATTGAATATACGGGTTGTGAACTAGTTAAAAATATAACTCGCAGTCAAGTACTGCAATAAAAGATGATTAGGATATTCTTAAGTTTTTAACCATTTACTTTTAGAGTTTATTGTTGCATTATAAGGCTCCCATAATAAGCCTAATTTTGATGCTTTTGGTCACAAGAATCCAGACTTTTCACGCATTGGTGGCATTGCCAGAAATGTAGATGGACATTTATCGAGTCCGCGCAAGCGCAAATTTAGTTTCTTCAAAACCTATAGCTAGAAAAAATAGCACTCATATATAGTTGTGCATGCCTTTTACTCTGCTGTTCTATCCTCTGATTTGGAGAGATAAGTTAGTTTACTGAAAATAAAATGAAATTCTCGTGAGCATTTTATTATCGATTGTTGGTGCTTGTGGCATAACAGTAATAAGAAGGTCCATGAAAATGCTTCGACAGATCCATTTTCAGTTTTTCTGTTCTCACGGCAGTTTTTGCAACAGTATAGAGAGCCGCAGCGCAGAGTTGCAATTTGCAAAGGTCAAGGGCTGTTTCCGAGCAGCAGTAGCAGCTGGGATATATCTTTCCATCTAAGCAGCAATATTTTCTCATTTCTCCCTTGAAGTTTTGTCATTGTATTAGCAGCCTTTATAAAGCAGAGTGTTTTCTAAATTTATGTATGTTTCGCAATATATATCTTTGTAGGCCACATAAACTATATTATTCACCATATTAATTAAAAGGAATTCGATCCAACAGCAACAACAAAAGAAAAATACATCACCACCCCGGGCACAGAGTGCTTAGCGCAGTGTTGTAATTCTAGTTTTAAATAATAGTTTGAAACTTTGAATGTGAACATAAACCACAAGAATGGATATATATGGACTAAATTTAGTCATACAATTAAATTGCCTACCTATTTCGTTTGAGAAGAAAGAAAATTAGATAGGTTCTTAACCAGGTTACTGGCTACGGTGAAGACTGAAATAATATCTATTCTGCCAAATTAAGTGTTGGAGGTGCAGAAGACCAGTGAACATGCACGCACTATACATAATATCTATCGTCGTTTCATTTTCTGAATCCGAAATATTAGGTGTCTGTCAATTGGGTGCATAAAATCTAACATGTTTAAACACATTTGGTAGCTTCCATACACTCATTTTGGCATTTGCCAAATCTGTTCATGGTATTAAATGTATCCTTTTTTCTCTCCGCCTAAATCCATAGAAAGGTTCCATTCGTATGCACTACTTTAGCTCTGTCATGGTTTCACTGCTGTATTCTCACATACATACGTGGTGAGTGGTGACCACGGGCAAGTATTCATGAGATTTAAATAAAAATATAATCGATTTATCATAGGCGGGTGGTCGTAATAACAAACTACGGTGGGCGGAATATTTCATCAAACCACGGAAGATTGGGTGACAAGATTTGCGGGTGGGTGGCGGTTAATTTTGTATGCAACACATTACCGACACCTCAACATTCAAATTTGACTAAATAAGTAGAAACGGAATAACCAAATGGAGATTGAAGAATGGAATTGAGAGGGGTGAGAGTATGAGGGAGGCATGTGAGTAAAGTAAATAAACTTAGACCTAGTTACTTTTATTTTGGTTTTTTTAATTCTATTAATATTTTATAGTAGTTTATTTGTTATATGTGTACATAATATAACTATTAACTTTAGTAAGTACACCCCATCTGTTCTCTCTAAAGCTTCTTATTTAATACTGTCAGAACATTTTTAAAATATAATTCAAAATAGATAAGAATTTAAAATAAAACTATAAATGTGATTTTACATACATAATTATTTAAAGTTGAAGTTTATAACCCTTACAAGCTTTTTCCAAACTCTTTATTATTTTTAATTATTTTTAAAAAATTGTTCTTGCAATAACAAACATGAAGTTTTAGAGAGAACAGAGAGAGTACTAACTAATATTGCTCAAGTCATTATACATATAGTCAGGTTGGGTTTGGTCGGTTAGTGACGGATGTAATTGTTCACAAGGGCGGATTCAGAATTTAAAGTTTGAAGGGGTGAAATTACATTAAAACATAAACAATGAGACGGTTCAAATCCTTGGGTTAAAACTTTTGTGAAGAGACTCAACTGAAATCGGATCCATTTTGGAAAACGTTGCACAAAATTCTCCGGCAATCTAAATGTGTATCCGGCTGTTTGGAGCTCGATTCCACAACTCAATTTAGGGAAACTCTTTTAAGGAGGAATAGTGAACTCAATTAGAGAAATTGGTAAAAATTGTGTTTGGAGTTAAATTGAGAGAAAAATAGGTGTATAGAGTAGGGGTAATAATTAGACGTAAGAAGGAATGTTTTTGATTCGTAGCAGGTACAAAATTCGAGGAGAATCTTTTTGGTTGTTGTGTTTTTTTATGTGGGAGTATGTGGAGGATGGTATAAATTAAATATGGATGATGAATTGAAAAAAAATTATAATTACATGTATTTTTTTCCCGCAACAGTGAAAAACAATAGATTGGAATAGTTGTGGAAGAAACTCACCGCAACAACAGTGTTCCTGTTCCCGGCCATAGATGGAGCAGCAAGCGCGAGCTTGCTATGCACGCGCGCCACGCGCCACGGGAAAAGCATACCTCCGCCGTCCAACCCTAGCTTTTTCCGCCGCCCGTTTCATAGAAAGAGGGGAATCAAATTAGAACCCCCATAACATAGCCCCAGTAGAGAAAGAAAAGGGAAACGTGAAGCAAAACGTACCGTTATTAATCCACCGGAGTCGCGGCCAAGTGGTCGGAATATTTTCCGGCCTCGTTTCAAAAATCCAAACCGATGGACTTGTAGATCGTCAAGAGACGAGAACAGTGGTGCAAACGGATTGAGAATCGGAGCCGGAAAAATATCAAAAATAGAGCGGAGATGGATGGTTGCGGCGGAGATTCTTTTTCACTTTTTCTCACTGACAACTAGTGAGAGAAAGGAGAAGAGGAAATAAGGAAAATGAAAAATGCCAAATCGAGTTTTGGAGAAATAGTGTGCGGTCTATTTTGGAATCGAGCTCCAAACGTAAATCTCGATTAAGAGCGCCCAAATGAATTTTGGAATTGAGCTCCAAACGTAAACGTATTGTACCTGTGTGATTCAGTGTGAGCGTGAGCCACACTTTCCATGGCCAGACCTCTATTCCATGGCTGACATCTTTTGTATTTGTTTCTTAGCGCCTCTGTCATTTTAATTGAATCAATCTATTAATGTAATTTGGTTAACAAAATGAAATTTTAAAATATTTAATGACTCAATCAATTTCATACGTCGAAAAATGAGAACCCTTAACATTGCAAGCATGGGCGGAAATATGGGATGGGAATGGATCACAACCTCTGAACTTTTTCAATTTTTTTATTATGATATATATTTTTGCAAATTTCGTTTCATCAGCCCTTAATTTTTTAGATAATGTATTTATTAAATTAAATTTTTTAACTTACCTATGAGGTTATGTGTTATAATATATACTCCCTCCGTTCCGGTGATAAGTATACATTTACTTTTTGCACGGTTTTTATTAATGAATAGTTTTGTTTGGTAGTGTTATATTAATATTGTACGTAAATGTGGCGTATAGTGGATTAAAGGAGTGGGAGATATGAGTGGAGATAAAGAAGTGTAAAATTGGGGTCCATATTTAAAATAATATAGATGAGATGTGAGGTACTTTCCAAAACTGGAAACGTAAATAATTGATTGAGATGTCCAAAAAAATACGTAAAGAATTTGATTGGACAAATAAATAATTATATCCTATCACCCCACTTTTAAAGCGTGGCTCCACCCATGATTACATGATCATCTATGATCTAACCCCTCGACTACAAGATCTGCAAAGAGAAAAAATCTAGTGAAGAACCAACTCGAACTCTTTTGGTTAGGTCCATATCGGAGCTTGATATGCTTCTCTCTCCCACTATTGTGGCACCGAAGCAAAGAAAGGATAAAGGACCCAGATTTTAAATTTAATGGAATGAGCCTAAAAAAAACCAAAAAGAACTTGTCAAAATCATTCGTGGCGAAGGAGTCTATATATAAGTCGAGCACATACTATACTTTTCACTCAATTAGAACACCTCCTGCAAGAAGGAACAAATACATATTCGTAAATTAACATTTGGTATCATCAAAATTAAAATCAACTGAGGACACAACTCTAATTTTAAATAAACTCATGCGACCTATAATAAGGTGAATCTACTTCATGTATCATGATTGCTCATCTACAAGTAAATTAAATTATATATGAGGTCTTGAGTTGAGTTGATATTAGATTCCCTCTATGGTGTGGGGCATCATGCATAAATATTGATGTATTAAAATATGTCTATGTGCAACATATTTTAATACGTTAACAATGCACTACGACGACCTCGGTTCTTTGATGCTTATTTCGTACAAGTCACACCTCCGAATCAGATACAATTACCGAGCAGGTCGTTCCCTTGGAATGATTACATCTCCGTGCCTCTGCAACCTCGGGCTGTCGAGTATAACGAAAGGACCAGAGGAGAATTGTCACCAAGCTCCAGATGCCATGAACATAATGGTATGTGCTCTAAAACACTTTAAATATCGGAGACTATGGGCGGTCACATGTATCCGAGATTCAAAATCCGAAGTTCAACATCAGACGGTAGAAGATTATGGATGGCGTACCCAACGGGCATGCTGACAGTGACTACACACCCAACATATGTGGATAAGAACAAAGGCATTTTCTTACATGAGTTGGGCCAAGCCCATTTTTTGTCAACATCATGCCTACCAACCACCACCTGTGATGACATTTCGCAACATCACATTGAGCTGACCATGTGATCTCCAACATCAATATAAAGCAGGAGGAAATTACCGATCAGTCTGAAATGGATCATCCGATTACCCTCCAATAATTGGAAAAACAAACCTTACCCTCAAGTCCATTTTCCATATTTATTAATAAAATAATAAAAACCAACCACCCTTCCACCGGAGCTCCGGAAAGTTCCAAATCGGAGCTTCCATGGATTTAGAGCTTCCAGATCTGGCTAGAACCTCCGGAGCTTCCAGATTTGCTGGGCCTGGAAGCTCCAATTCGGAAGCCTCCAACCATGGAAGCTTTTGGAGCTTCCTCGAGCTCCGATGGAAACTCCACCATCTTCAAAAAATATTGTAAGTAAGTGAGGAAAAGGAAGAAGGAAAGAAGTGAGGAAGAAGAAGAAGGAAATGGTGTTGGAAATTGTTTATTTGGGTGTTGGACATGGTGTTATCTACATAAACCATGTATGACACCAAAAGAACCAAAAAACCATGTCTGGCACCAAAAGAATTAAAAACCTTACCCTAAGGTCCATTTACACTTAAGAGTAACACTTGTTTTATCCCCGGCCTTAGAATAAATTGGACCTCCATAATGGACCTTAAAGTAAAAAAACCTATAAAGCAGTGTCTCAATGTGAACAGGAACAAGCCAGTCTCCAACAACAACTGTTGAAATTTTAGCTAAACCAAATGTGGTTTGTCCGTGACTTTGTACCTCAACCAAAGGGGCTCCACACGTCGGAAACATAGGTTTCTCCATTGTGTATGAATCTACTATAGTAGTAGAAGACACTTGAGAAAAAATTAGTAAAATTCCTTTTGTGGTGAAAGGGTAATTGAAGCTCAAATTGTGTTGGTTGATACATTGTATGGAATACCAAAGGTTGGTGATGGGAGATTTCCCACATGGCTAAAATTGAGAAGGAATAAACTAAGTAAGAATGCATGATTTGGCTTAGGGGTTGGACCCCCTGGGGTACCTATACTTTCTTTTTGGAATGGGGGAGGAGTTAGATGGCTCCTCAGTTCATCCAAGCGCACCCGCCTGGCTCAGCCATGAAGTCGGGCCCGCAACAAAAGTAAAAAGCGAACAGGTGCGATGCTTGACAGATATCTCATCACTTATATCCGTTCGTTTGCACCACTTTGGCTCCTATAAATACACCCTTTAGCAGTGCATAACAGATACTGCAATCTGCAATCTTTCTTCTCCAGAAAGCTTTACTTACCATATTGAAGTAGTCCATCCGAGTTCGTATTTTCTAGTACTTGTTATACGATCTCAACTGCAGTTCTATCTTGGGAGACTGTTCGTCAGATTCTGTTAGTACTGGGTGCAGGACGAATAAAGTCTTTAAGAGAGAGAGGAATACCCTCGACTCCGCAGATTTTTCTTGTTCTTTTTCGAGTCTTCAAGTCTGATACATTCATGTTCGTACTATACCACACAGCAACAACATCCAAAGAGATCAACAACAGTAGGTCTTATTGGTGGGAAGAACCCTACTTGGAGAATACTCCATTGATATACTTTCATCTATATGCACACACCTGCTATTTTGTTAACAAGGAAGGCACATCAACTTCGTTTAAGTAGTGTCTCTAAACTCCGGTTGGACCCAAAGACAGAGCGAATATACACCACTTACACCCCGTCCCCCGTGTGCTCCTGATAGCCTTGCTCATGTCGGATTCTCCTGTTAGGACTGCTTCTGCATACGCGTATTTTTTTCTTTTTGAAACGGCAAATTTAACCTACCGTACTCCTACACTAATCATATACCACCTTATAACTCAAAATACACTCTCATACCACCTTATGGCTCCGTCGAGATTTGAACCGCCAACCTCTTCTATGCTACTCCAGTACTTCTATCATTCGGCTTCGGTATACGCATATAATATCACTAACACACTGCATTCTCTACTCCCGATTTTCTTCCTATACTTTAAATCAGGTCAAAGCCAACCTGACCTTAGATAGATCAGATGTACTAAGATCCAAAAAGTAACCCACGAATCGATCACCACGTTGAATTGAATACATCACAGCTTGTTTGAATCCATATGATTATTATTCAAGTATATCCATCCATCCATAGCATATGAGCCTTTTGGTCTTTTGGAGTGTTGATGAACTTGGAATGACGCATCCCTGTCAATGCTTAATTGCGTGAAAACAAGCCCAAGAAAATAACAACACCAACCCTGGATGGCTGGATCTATTAGATTGAAGCTGTCAGAATCTGAACCTCACAAAATCATCATTATATTAGTAGTAGAATTATTTATTACACATTATAGTATTAATATACTCCAAACAAATTCTTGCGAACCTTATCTACGTGTCCAGGTTTGACCTACCAAACATTTCCAACACCTTCTTTTGAGCTAATCACCTCTTCATCCAACACGTGCGCATAACTCCATAAAAGAATCAAACTCAACTATAAAGCAAAACCTATCAATAATATACTTACATTACATCACACCCCAGATAGATATGAATGAATAATGATGCGTTATTTTAATTTTTAATACCGATTTTAATCAAGAATTATTTCTAAATGCCATTCAAAATATATTAAATAAAATTACATTTTGAATGTTTATGGAATCTATTTTCATTATCTGTAATTTTATTACATATTTCTTCGATGTAATTTAGATATAATTTGTATCCAAAATCAACATCAAAAAATAAAACGGTGATGAGGATGTACGTTCCCAATCTTTGACCTTTGAACCTTTCTTTCTTTATGTATCTTTACAACTCAGTTTATTTTAAGAGGTTTTAGAGTGAAAGAAACCCCAAAAAGATCCACTACGTGACAAATTTAGCTATACGACAATTTTGCTACGTGTCAAATTTTATTATTGTTGTTACAAAGCTTTTTTTTTTTTTAATAAATAATTTAGATTTTTATCAATACACATAGCTTGCGTGGCGTTATGTAGGAGTAAAATTCCACGAAGATTTGAACATTTTCGTTCTATTGGATTGATGCACGCTAATGTCACGTGTCCTTCCATTTCCATCTACTTTATCCTTGCTTTAGCTTACTTGTTAATTTCTCATTAACGCTCCACAAATACTTTTATGAATGATGATCATTGATCTATGATCTTCATTATAATAAGAGACAAATATCCTTATTGTTTTCCTTTTCAATAACACACTTTGTTTAATAGTTTTGGTAGACCGGGTTTTCTAATATGAGCATGGGTATACATGCGAGATACTCTTTCTGACTCGTCAATAATAATGTATCATTTTATCATTTTAAGTGTTCATTATAAAATGTCAGAGATATAAATTTTGTCCAATGATGAGGGTGCTGGAAGATGTTAGGGGTTCGAACTCCGACATAAACATAAGATGATGATATAGGTTTAATTGGAGGTTAATTTGAGTTATAAGGTGTTAAACCAATAGTGTAGGAGTATGCATGGTTAAATTTTTCGTTTATATATATATATATATATTAAATTCATCTGTCAAATAGAAAAATTACATTGAGTTGGGATAAGTATGATATGGTTGCTTCGTGTGGATTTATCCTAGGACTTTAGCAGTGAATGTGAATTTTGTACAAGTAAAGCTTAACCAGTTTGTTACTGAAAAAACACAATCTTGAACAGTATAATGAACTCAAGAAGCCTTGTAAGAAAACCCCAAAATAGCAGAAAACAAATCCAATTATGAACGCAAAAAGTTGCATTAAATCGAGTATTACTAAAAACCGTAGCAGCTAGCAAGCAAATTCCAAGCAGGTTCATTTCAAATAAAATAATCTCACTCTCATGCTGAAGCCACGTTTAAATCCACACAGTGCCATTTCAATGCAATCACACGACAACAATGACGCTTCTTGACTTCTAGAACCTCATCCCCCCACGTGTCACCACCACATACTGCCTCGTACCTAAACATGTTCAGTTATTACAACCTTCCACACTAAATCACCACCGTTTGTATACTGCTCCATGTCAATTTTATATTACATTTTTCAATTACAATAATTACAATACTAGTATGATATGATTCGCATTCTCATCTATGATCTACCCCATTTTTTATTTTTTGAACTACTTTAACACATTTACAGTATCTTTTAAATTGTTTACATATCTTTCATCTCTCTTATTTCATTCAAAAGTAAATACTACTCCCTCTTATCTTAATTAGATATCTTAATTAGATATCGTTCTAACCATTTCATCAATATTAATAAAAAAATATTATCCCTTATTTATAGGCCATGTATTAGTCTAATAATAGTAAACTATTAGTAATCTAAATACTCATACTATCAAACTATTAATAGTAAAACATCTATTATTAGTATAGGGCAATTATGATAGTTAAGCAAAAACGACAATTATTTGTACAAATTTAAAATTCTAAAACGACAACTATTATAAATAGGAAGGAGTAGTATAAACAATATATCTAAACAAAGAGGATAATTTGCAACTGACTAAAAATACTCTATTTTATACAAAGTCACACCCTTTATTCCAAGTTTTATGACCACTTCGCTACTCCCTTTATTTCAAGTTTTATAGGATTAAATTCCAAGCGGAAACAATTATAATAAAAAATAAAAGAAACAAAACCACCAAACGATAAGTCGAGTCATTGTTTAGTGATACGAGTGCAAACTTGTAACAATTGCAGCTTAATACAAATAATATCGCATTAGCTAATAGTCAAGCATGTTGTAACAAATGTTAAAGACCATCTCCAACCTAAAAAAATGTGAAGAGTTGATTTCGAGACATATATAAAAGGCTAGAAGAGATCAGTATACTCAAATAATACAAGAAACATGAACGAATAATAAATTAAAAAATCAAAATATAAAAGCGGACAATATTATATCAATCTCTAAACATTTAAAATATTCATACTTTACTTTAGGGGAATATTACTCTTAACCTCGCCCAGTAGTCTGGTCCAGCCTAAAAGATCTGGACTCATCTTGATTTGTGTGAGTTCACAGCATATATTACATTTTTTTATAATTTTATTTTAATTTTAGAAAGAATTGAATATTTGAATATTCAACAATCAACAAGTGATGATTTGTGCAAAATGCATGCACCTAGCTCAAAAAGAACACAAACTTTTTCACCCCATCGGATAAGGCCGGCTTGGTTCCATACCATGGGGTGCCAAACTCCCCCTATACGTGGCGCCTTCCGAACGGTCATTCCTTAGCCCCACAAGAAAAAGACGACCGTACTTATCTCCTCGTGTATTTTATTCACTATTATAAATAGCCGCCAAATCCCCTGTTTTTCAGAGGAAAAAAATAGAAATAGAAATAGTAATATTTCACCTCTTCCCCCCCCCCTCTCTCTCTCTCTCTAAAACCTTCCAAATCAGCAGCTATTTCAGAAACAAATATGGGTATCCGAGAAACCGACCCGCTTTCACAGCTCAGCTTACCACCCGGGTTCCGGTTTTACCCGACCGACGAGGAGCTCCTCGTCAAGTACTTGTGTCGAAAAGTCGCAGGGTATAATTTCCCTTTGCAGATCATTGGTGATATTGACTTGTACAAGTTCGATCCTTGGGATCTTCCCAGTAAGTTCTTTTTTCTTTTTCATTTATTAGTTTTTCTGTTTGAGACTAAATATCTAACAATATATTTGCGAACGTGTAGACAAAGCTACTTTTGGAGAAAAGGAATGGTACTTTTTCAGCCCACGAGATAGGAAGTACCCGAACGGATCACGGCCGAACCGGGTTGCCGGGTCTGGATACTGGAAAGCAACCGGAACGGATAAGATCATTATGACTGAAGGAAGAAAAGTTGGGATTAAGAAAGCTCTTGTTTTCTATGTTGGAAAAGCCCCCAAGGGAACCAAAACTAATTGGATTATGCACGAGTATAGGCTCTCTGAACCACCGAGGAAAAATGGCAGTGCAAGAGTAAGTAATTCAGCTTTTCATTTATTTACATCATTTTAAAAAAATATTTATATATATTTGTAATATTTACGATTTATCAAGTTTTGACCGTCTATTTTTAAAAAAATCATCTAAGTATAATTTCGCCCCTAGTTTTAAATTCTGAGTCCGCCGTCCGAGTTATTTAACTTTGACTAATAATGAGTTTTATGTTTTAAATTTACAGTTGGACGATTGGGTCTTGTGTAGAATCTACAAGAAGAATTCGGGCGGGCAGAAGCCGACAACATCGGGTATGCAGAGCAAAGAGTACAGCCACGGCTCGTCCTCATCGTGCTCGTCTCAATACGAAGACATGCTGGAATCGCTACCGGAAATGGATGAACGGTTCTTCACTTTGCCAACGATGAACAACTCGAAGAATAATTTCCAGCAGGAGGATCAGAAGCCCATCAATCTTCAGCAATTGGGCTCGGGGAATTTCGACTGGGCCACACTGGCTGGGCTTACACCTTTGCCTGAGCTCTCACAGCCCCAACAAGTACCGGCCCAACAGATGAACAATAACTTAAATGGTGGAAATGACATGTATGCCCCTGTCTTTCCTCAAGTTGGTGGAGGTAGTGGGGGGAATGTGGCGGATGAAGAAGTACAAAGTGGGATAAGGAACCAACAACGGATGGAGAATGCGGGGTATTTTCGACAAAACATGAACGCGTTTGTGCCGAGCATGTCGAACTCGGCTGACCCGTTTGGTGTGCGGTACCCGACGCACCAGGGTGGAACGTTGGGATTCCGGCAATGAATAGGAGGGCCGGAAGGGTAATTGTGTAGATAATAACATTGGCGTTATTTATTGGTTATACATTTGTGGAGGAGAAGAGGGTCAATGTGTAATATTGACGAATTATGGGAGCCAATTGGGATAATAGGAATTATCCCACTGATTTTGCACTTTGCCGGGATAGGTAGTACTAGTAGCATCAATATTTGTACCTTGGGGGGACTAATTTGTATTGAAATTTAGTTTGGAGCTAGAGTGTATTTTCTAGTAATATACTAATATGTTTTTCGGTAACAAGCAAGATTAATAAAATGTTAATTATATTTGTTATAAATCTTTTTATATGAATTTGTAATTGATTCTGGAAATATCTCACATTTTTTGAAAGAGAATTCGAAGCCTATTATATTGTTCAGGTGAGGATGAGAACTCGAATTAATATTTAATTTAATTATAATTTTCCCCACCCCTTCCGTCTTTCTTCTTCAAAAATTAAATTCCAAATAAACTCATCATTACATCTAGTAATATTATCCGATACGATACCACAAACAAAAACTTCTCGCAAGAAATTCACTATTCATGTTTCTTACCTTAATTAGGAAATCCTTTCGCGAAGCCAAACAAGCCGAATGAATTTATAAATTGCTTACGATTTTACGATTATGATTACCTACATGATTTACCAAAATTATTGAACTTATTCATTTAAAAATTAACATAACATATAACATTAGTACGTGATTAGTTGCTTAAGAAAATTTATTAGGTGGTTTAGCTAACTACACAAGAATTGTTAGCAAACCAAAAATCTCATTTGAATTTAATCTAATGTGATCTGTCAAAATACGCGTGAATGATTCACATTCAAACCGACCATGGTCTAAAACTTGAAAATCTCTGACAAGCATAATTGACGCATATACACTAGTATATACTGTACTTATTTGTTTTAGTTTTACTTTTACAATTACTTAAAGATTTTCTTAGTATACGAAGTTGTTAATTTTCAAGTTTCAAAACATAAATAAATAATAAATATACGGTCTAGTCAAGTGGCAAGTCACAACCATATACTGTATATACATTTCATCACGTGTTGCAAATCTTCAGCCGTCATTTGCCATTTCAAGTTTCAACCAAGCTCACAAGCTGGTGCCAGCTTCATTTCCAACTCACACCAAAAATAACTTACAAAAAATTGCGGTTATTTTACTAGGTATGTTATCCTTTTGTCAACTATAATATTTTAGTTTAAATTTGAAATTTTTTAGTTTTTCTTTTTTTTTTAGAAAAACTTCATAAATTAAAAGGAAAGTAGGAGTTCAGTACAAAACAAATTAAACAGAAATGACCCTAGGAAAGCTATTGCAAATGTCTACTAACAGAATCCAAAAGCCAGGAAGGGCAAAAGTCCCATTCCTTGTAGAAAATATTGAAATTTGCTTCCCAGAGCTCCGGGTTTTCTTCTGACTGCGGCCTTACTCTGTTTACTTCCTTTTATCCATGATATGACTCTCTCATCTCCTCATTGTGGTATAAACTTCTCATCTAAATCCTACTTTGGCTCATGAATTTTTTACACTCTTTATCAAATTCTATTTCATATTTATCAAATTTCATCCTCCACTTTCTATTGTGACCACCACCACTAAAATTTTGTCCCAACTCCAGTGATCAATATTTAGATAGAAAATGATCTAATGAAACCTATTATGTTATTAGGGATAAGGCCCTATCCATGAGGAGCTCAACAAGGAACTTGATCTCCTTGTTGCTACTCCAATAGAGGAGCAAGTGAGTTCATTGATGAGTGTTGATCCCCTTAAGCAACAAGGTTAAAAGACTAGAGGGGGTGAATAGTCTTTTAAACTTTTTAGCGCGAAAGACTTGGTATAAGTGCTAGCAAAACTTAATAGTAATTAAGTTGTAAACAAGTAATCACATATAAAAAGATAGCTAGCTTGTTGAAAGTAAGTGCAGTAAGTAAATAACAGCAGATTATAGTGATATTTGATGGTGGCGTAATCCCTCAACTAATCCACTTGTCCTGTCTCAGGACTAAAATTCACTATCAAGGATTTTGAGTTCCCTTACAAAGTCCTATCTCTAATTGAATTTACTAACCACAGAGCTTGCCAAGCTTTGTAACAAACTAAGCGTTTTTCTTAATCTTCCAAATTAAGTAGTTACACACTAAAGGATCTTTCCTTTGCTAATCAAATTTAGGAATTTTCCTTGTATTTTGTTAAATTCCAAGTGTGATTTAAAAGTAGGTGCTATGAGTTGTTTTCTACACATGGAAACTTTTCAGTTTCTGTATTGGCAAAATTTCGTATTTGAGCTCAACCTTGAATTCAATCCAAGAACACACTTATTGGATCATAATTATGGCCCAAATGTTCCAACATGTTGGTCCAATCCGTTGAGGACCTCCACGCATAACTCCAGTCGTTTTGAGCCCTTGATTCTATTTTGGGGACTCAACCGATCAAGTAAAGCCCATCTCTTCTCTTCAAGAGGCCCTCTAACACATGCCGGCCGTATGGCATATGAAGCCCTAACCCTAACTCAACTTATTAAACCCGGAAAAATAGGTTGATCGTGGAGGACCTACTAACAAACGCACGACGTCAACGTCTCTGCAGTCCCTCATCCCCGAGTATTTCGGAGTCGTTGAGGAGTGTTTCAAAGACGGCTCCATTGAGTCTAGGATCGTTGAGAAATCTTACGCAACCCTAAGTTCGGATATGAAGGCGAGATTTTCTCTAATGACGAACTGATCAGAGACTATAAAAGCACCTCAACCCTTAGCTCTCAGATCACGAAATTCTTCATACTCGAACTCTCTAAATTATTATCAAAGCTATCATCCCTAACTTCATCTTCTCCGATACACTAACCCAGCAGACCCTCATGTACTCTGGCGCCCTCAAACCGTCGTATCAATCCCTCAAACCATCGCATTAAGCTCTCAAACCATCATATTACCTTGAACATTCGACGCCCTCAAACTATCACAATACCTTGCCGGAAATCAGTCCCTGAACGGTGTTCAAGGCCGAGCAAATCGTCATTTAGTTCCTCACCGAATCTCAGGCTAAGTCGATCATATTTTTCTACGTCTTGCATTTACATATTATTCTTTCTTACGACCTACTGACTTGAGCGTCGGAGTCCATACGGCTGGCACCCACTACAAGAAAAACCGGGTTTAGCGACGGATGCCATCCGTTGCTATACTGGAGCGATCCGTCGCTAAAGACCATTAGCGACGGATGGCTCGTCGCGAAATAGGATGTCGCGAAAAGTGGCGTCGCTAATAAGAAAAGTGGAGTCATCCGTCCTTCGAATTAGCGACGGATAAATTTAACCATCGTCGCTTTTGTCGTTGACCAAACTGGAGATGGATAACTTTATCTGTATCTGATTTTAGCGACGGATGAATCGATCCGTCGCTAATCGCCTGATACAGGTGGCTGGAGCTGGTTAGAGTGGGTTTGGAGACGGATGAATCTATCCGTCGCTAAATCTCCTGGAACATTTTTTTTTAAATTTAATTTTTTGTAGTTGTTCACAATGAAACTATTTATGACCAACAAATATATACTAATTATTCAAGCATTCGAACGATACTCATAAAATTACTAATTGTCCTAAAATAAAAAGCTGTTCGAAATAAAAATAAATTGTACTAAAAGATGTTTGAATGAAAAATAAAGTGTGCTATAAAAAAAGAAAAACATCCACAAGGCTATCACATCATGAAGTCGGGAGGAGGCTCGTCACCGGGGCCAGCATACTTCTGCATCATCCAGTTGATCGCAGACTTGAAGCCAGCCTTCCTCTGCGCTTGCTCCTCCCTCAACCGAGCAGCTTCCTGGGCCTGCTCCTCGACAATCGCCTTCAGTCGCTCGTGCTCCTCGAGGAACTGGGTAGGCACCTCGGCAGTTCCCCGTTGGCGCTTTGAACTGGAGGACGAGTCACCCTGGTTGACCGTCTCCGCTATGGCCTATGAGAGGCTGTCCATGCCGAAGACACGCCCCTTCTCATCGAGCTCGCAGATCTCCAAATAGATGGCGTTCTGCTCCTCGACGGTGAGATCACGGTTCTCAGTCCTGGTCAGGTACTCCTCCTGAAAATTCAAACAAACAACAAGATTTAGTACGTTACTGAAGAAGCACAAAAAATAAGGAAATTTACATATATCACCCCTACTAGATGTCGAGTTTGATCATTTAGGTCCCTCTTAGATAAAGAATTACATTGAAGTCCAAAATCACATTTTATTTTTGATATTCCAAAAATGCCCTTATTCAATATATGTTTCCCAAACGAGGCCTTATGAAGTTTTATTTAACAAAAATTAGTTTAACTTAATTAGTGGGTTTATATAATTTTCTATGTTAATATAATGAATTTTGGGAGGCATATGATAATATCTCTATATTCAATTCTATTAATAAACTTAATTTTGCAATATTAATTTAGATAATGTAGATTATTTAGTTAATTTTGACAACTGTAATTTCTGATATTATACTAATGTATGTTTAATCATTTTAAATTAATTAAATTTATTAGCACCTCCAGAATCAGAGTTGTTAGCTATCAAATAAGAGGAAGAAGTGATTGGAGCCCTATTTATTTTTAATGTTATAGATTTTTTAAATTTTTTTAATCAGTTTTATTTTTTTAAAAAAAATTAATTAGTTTTAATTTTTTAATTTTTTAAATATAACTTGAGGTTGTTTGGCTGCTGCCAAAATCAATAATTTGAAAGGGGTAAAAGAGTTATTTTTAGCCAGTCATGGGTTTATATGTTGTTGGTCCCTTTAAACAACAAGTAAAGACTAGAGGGGGAGGGGGGTGAATAGTCTTTACAAACTTTTTCGACGTTTAAAAACTTTCTCAGCAAGTGCTTATTACTTTTCAGTAATGAGTTTGCTGATACTTAACTTTCTCAGCAAGTGCTTGTTACTTTTCAGTGACAAGTTTGCTAATACTTAAAAACAGAGTGCGGAAGTCTTTTATGATAAGTGCTTTTGTCAGAAAGCTAGTTTCAGCAAGTAAGCAGATAAACAGTGTAAAACAACGTAGCTTGCTGAAAGGTAACTGCAGAAATGTAAATCACACAAACACTTTTATAGTGGTATATGAGAGTGGCGTAATCTCTCAACTAATCCACTTTGTCCTTTCTAGGACTGAATCCACTATGATAAGATATGAGGTTCCTTACAAATCCTATCACTAATGATTGATGATGCCGTTTTTCACCAATTAAATTTGTTTAAAAAGCCAAAGAACACCTTTCACTACACAAACAGAGTGCAATGGCAAGTTGTCCCCGAGTGTCGTTCTCTCGGGACCTAACGTGGCTTTGATCAAGGGATTTGCTAGCTAATTACAGTCAACTAGATGATGAATTTTGAGAAAGATGTTTGAACAAAGGAAGTGAGAAATCAAGAGTTTTTGTAAACAAGTTTGGAAAACGGTCGGTGGTAGAAATCGAATACACATGCATGGATTACTAATATGCTCACAAGTTCAGTGCGTAAAACCTTCAACTAAGTATGCTAAGCAACTTGTCTAGGTAACTTTCAAGACACACATCATGAAAGGTCACTATCAATAATTTAGAGGTGCTTGTCACTAACACCATTTATCTAGCATGCTGCAAATCACTAACATACAATCCTATAGCTTTCATTGACCAACGAGTTTGTCACATACTCTATTCGAATATATTTTATAAGCAACTACGAATCATATGAAGTAATTTGCAGCAAGATTGACTCACAACCTCATGTAAGCATAAGCATAATCCATAACATGCATAATTCTACATTCTACCACCAACACAAAGGATTTAGCTACTCATATTCATCAACATAGACATCAATTCATATGAATAATAATCAGAATACATCATATCAAACTACAAGACAAGAGAGTGATACAAGTTACCACCACAGCTGTCACTAATCGGTGAAAATCAAAGAAAACCTCTCCGTAGATGATTACAAAGGATGAATTCCAATCAAAATCTTGAATCCCAAGCTAAATTACAATGAATCTATGAATTTCTCTGAGTTTTTGGGGCTTAGGGCTGTCCAAAACTCGTCTCCAATGTTTTGTATCTCAAAAAGTAACTCCAAAATCAAGTAATGAAGGCAAAATCTGGATCTGTAACAGCTGCCAAGCGCTTCGCTTGGGCAGAGCCAAGCGAAGCGCTTGCTTCCTGTTCCTCTTTTGAAATCTCCTGAAATTCCAAGCGTCCCGCTTCTCCAATTCCAAGCGAAGGGCTTGCCTCCTGGGCTGATTTTGGCCTCGAAACTCGATCTTTTGCCCATGAACGGCCCTCGGGTGCCTTGGGCTCGTCCTTCTCGGCACTTATTGGGGCTCAGACACTCACGAACAAGCCACGGAGATTGGGGAACTTCAACAGGGCCATCTTTTCCATCAAAAAGGCTCGTTTTTAGCTCCAAAAACGCCGTTTCGTACCTAAGTGCCTGAAAATGCAGAAAACACAAACGTGACACTATTCTACAAAACTAACCAAAAAACAAGGCTAAAAGATAGCAAAAGAAGGTAAAAAAGACAAGATGAACGCGTCAAAAATACGTTCATCAAACTCCCCAAACCAAACCTTTGCTTGTCCTCAAGCAACAAACTATCCTAAATGCAACACAAAAGGAGTCTCATCCCAAGTAAAGTGAACTAATCTATTGAATCTATCAAATGCTTATGAACAAAACCAAATGAGCATGACATGCAAGTAGGTTGAAGAATGCCTCGATTGCGAATATACACATTCTCATGTGCACTTGGTTAAGCAAAGGAGTCTCTCGTAACATCTTCTACCTGGACCTGGTCAGTGACGACTCAATGATTCACATTATCATACTACAATTGGCTCGTGCCTATGAAACCGAGGGATTACTACTGTTCACCAAGCGAGACTTTTCCTCAAAAGAGGACGAACCAATACTGGCTCTCATCAAACGAATGAGGGTTCCCTAGAAAAAGAAGACACTCCCCTATTCTACCCAGACTCTCAAAGAACGAATCTCATTCAACCACTTCTTGAATAGCAAGACGAGGGTGGTCAAGAACAGGCCTTGGACAAAGGCGACACGAAACAAAAGATAGAATTTACAACTCGATACTTCACAAGGACAAAATATTTACATGACACTTGACACTACGAGACTGCTTTTGGCTTGCAACGACCCTTCTTTTGCTTTTGGGTCTTATTCTTTATTTTCTTTCTTCTTTTTTATTTTCTCTTTTTTTTTTTTTTTTTTTTTTTTTTTTTTTTTATATAGCTAGGCAAGCAGCAGTACTACGTGTCAAAAACCTCCCCAAACCTATTCGAGAGA
The DNA here is from genome assembly GCA_028274465.1 of Plantago ovata. Lineage (NCBI taxonomy): Eukaryota > Viridiplantae > Streptophyta > Magnoliopsida > Lamiales > Plantaginaceae > Plantago > Plantago ovata. The sequence continues at coordinate 58,162,146 of CM051455.1, forward strand.
ATAGGTTTGAGCACAAAGACGAAAATGAAAAAGGGAAAAACTTTTTACAAAGACACCTCCCCAAACCTATTCGAGAGAATAGGTTGGGACATAAAACAAAAGAAAAATAAAGCTAAGAAAAATCTACAACGACTCAAGACGAAAGACAAGTATAACAACGTAACCGATCGAATAGGTTTAATACAAGGAATCACACACCTCACACTACCTCCTTCCTAGGCATTTGGCAATCTCTAATCGAGGTGAAAAACTTGTCGCCTCTTACGTACATAATTACACGGGTTACAACCATAGATTCTAACATGCATCATTTTATATGGTCACCGTGAACCGCAGTAGAAGAAACACCACTCGAGGTGATGTCGAGACTACTAAGCTTAACTAGTGCACAAGTGAATGTGACAAACCAAGCGAGACAAGCCTCAAACTACTTGCAAAGTGATGCAACATATGATAATGGTCATAAGCACTTAGTCTACACAATAGAAAAGTTCGAAAAAACTTGGCAATAGACTCCACACAACAACGTGCAACAACTAATCTATGGATGATATGCATGCAAAAATTTGAAAAAACACGACAAATCACATGAACTTGAGTAAAATCAGGCATGTACGAACCACACAAACATATAGTACTGAAAATCCAATACCCCCTCCCCAAACCTAAACTTTTGCTCGTCCTCGAGCAAAGAAAAGTTGAATGAAAAGGAAAAATTGGATTGAAAGTACACTTCCCTGAGAATAAGGTTCGTGTCCAATCTCCTATATATGAGTAGTACCTGAAAGGACTCAAGAAACATGTGAAAACGGGTGCACAAAGGTGAGAAAATTGGAAAAAAGGGGAAAACGGGGAAGCAGGGCCCAAGCGGGCCGCTTGGATTATGCCAAGCGGACCGCTTGGGCAAGCGGCCCGCTTGGGCATCATCCAGGCGGGCCGCTTGGATTTTCAGTAGGAGAAAAAATCCTATTGAAAATCCAAGCGGTCCGCTTGGTGATGTCCAAGCGGAGCGCTTGGATAAGCGGCCCGCTTGGTATCGCCCAAGCGGGTCGCTTGGCCCCCGTTACTCCATTTTCCATTGTTTTTCAATTTCCACCATCTAAGGCACCGAGACAAAAACTAAGCTACTCTAAACACGACAAAAGGCTCACAGGCCACAACTACAAAAGCAAATAAAGAGTGCAAGAGACTAATGAAATGAACTAAGATACAATAGGTACCTCGACCAAGTCAACTTCCACTTCATGAGTCGACTCGAGAGGCTCTAGGTACGACTTAACTCTCTGGCCATTGACCTTGAAGGTAGTTCCGGTTTTGTTGTCCAAGAGTTCCACAGCACCATGGGGTGCTACTCGGACAATTTCAAATGGTCCGTCCCATCTAGAACAGAGTTTTTCAGGAAAAAGTCGCAACCGAGAGTTGAAGAGGAGTGCCTTTTGACCTGGGACTAAATCCTTGCGGATGATGCCTCTATCATGATACCTCTTTGCTCGTTCCTTGTATATCTTACCACTTTCGAAGGCTTTCAATCTTAGCTCATCTAGCTCGGTGAGTTGCAAAAGTCTTTCTTCACCGACTTTCTCCATATCAAGGTTCAATTGCTTGATAGCCCAAAGTGCTCTATGCTCCAACTCCACGGGTAGATGGCAAGCTTTCCCGTACACAAGCCGGTAGGGAGTGGTACCAATCACCGTTTTGAACGAAGTCCTATATGCCCATAGTGCATCTGGCAACTTGGTGGACCAATCCTTCCTCGAGGGTTTGACCACCCGCTCCAAGATTTTCTTGATTTGCCGATTGCTCACTTCCACTTGGCCAGATGTTTGAGGATGATATGGAGTAGCAACGAAATGTGTCACCCCGTACTTCTTCATGAGATTAGCGAAGACCTTGTTCACAAAGTGAGCTCCCCCATCGCTGATAATGGACCTCGGGGTCCCAAACCTATTGAAGATCACATCACGAAGAAAAGAGAGTACAACCTTGGCATCATTAGTCCGGGTGGGAACAGCCTCTACCCATTTGGTGACATAGTCGACCGCAACCAAGATATATTCGTACCCATTACTCTTAGGGAATGGTCCCATAAAGTCTATACCCCAAACATCAAAAGGCTCAACAACTAAGTTACCTTGCTGGGGCATCTCTTGTTGCTTGCCAATGTTGCCACTCCGTTGGCATGAGTCACATTGCGCCACAAATGAGCGCGCATATTCAAACAAGCTGGGCCAAAAGAACCCGGATTGAAGCACCTTGCGAGCGGTTTTTTGGCCACTATAATGCCCTCCACATTCTAACTCATGGCAGAATCTCAGTATCGACAATTGCTCTTTCTCGGGTACACACCTCCGCAAGACTTCATCTCCTCCCTTGCGGAACAAGTACGGGTCATCCGATATGTAATGGCGACAATTCCTCACAAGTGAACGCCGTTCAGGTCCAGAGAGATGGGTTGGCATCACATTTGTGGCTAAGAAGTTAACGATATCGGCGTACCATGGTTCCAACTCTATGCGCATCAACTGATCATCGCGCAAATCATCTGGGACGGGTGTGTCATCTTGTGGAATGTTTGGCAACCGGGACAAGTGGTCCGCCACTAGATTTTCCTTGCCACTTTTATCAATTATCTCCACTTTGAACTCTTGGAGAAGAAGTACCTAACGCATCAAGCGGGGCTTGGTTTCACGCTTAGCAATCAAATGCTTGAGAGTTGCATGGTCAGTGTGAACAAAAACTTTGTACCCAGTAATATAGGACCTGAATTTACTTAGAGCAAAATAACCGCTAAGAATTCTTTCTCAGTGGTAGTATAATTAATCTGAGCAGCATCTAAGGTCTTACTAGCATAGTAAATCACTCTGAAATGGTTATCAACCTTTTGACCAAGAACAACACCCATAGCATAGTCAGAAGCATCACACATAATTTCAAAAGGAATTTTCCAATCCGGAGAGACTATAATAGGGGCTGTTAAGAGTTTCTCCTTAAGTGTGTGGAAAGCGTCAAGACATTCTTGTGTGAATTCGAAGGGAACATCTTTAGCAAGCAAGTTACTCAAGCACTTAGCTATCTTAGAGAAATCTTTGATAAATCTCCTATGGAAGCCTACATGCCCAAGGAAGGATTGCAATTCACGCACACAAGTAGGTGGAGGTAACTTTTCAATGATTTCAAGTTTCCCTTTGTCTACCTCTATCCCTCTTTTAGAAATAGCATGTCCTAACACAATTCCCTCTTTAACCATATAGTGACTCTTTTCCCAACTCAAGGTAAGATTACATTCAATACACCTCTTCAAGACACGATCAAGTTTATCAAGACAATCATCAAATGAATCACCGTAAACGGAAAAATCATCCATAAATACCTCAACAAATTTATTCACCATGTCGGAGAAGACGGAGAGCATGCAACGTTGGAAAGTGGCCGGAGCATTGCACAATCCGAAGGGCATCCTACGGTATGCGAAAGTGCCGAAAGGACATGTGAAGGTGGTCTTCTCTTGGTCCTCGGGAGCTATAGGAATCTGGTAGAAACCTGACAAACCATCCAAGAAACAATAGAACTCTTGCCCAGCTAGGCGGTTAAGCATATCATCAATAAATGGTAAAGGAAGATGATCTTTCTTTGTGGCAGAATTCAATTTCCTATAATCGATGCACATACGCCACCCCGTTGGTTTTCTAACGGGTGCTAATTCCCCTTTATCATTTGCTTCGATCGTGATACCCGACTTCTTAGGGACTACATGGACGGGACTAACCCATTTGCTATCGGGAGCTGGGTAAATCATCTTAGCATCTAGGAGTTTAAGCACCTCTTTCTTCACAACTTCTTGCATAGCTGGGTTTAGCCTACGTTGTGGTTGCCTAAAAGGTTTCGCATCTTCCTCTAAGGCTACTTTGTGGGTACATTGCACCGGGCTTATACCCTTGATGTCACCTATGCTCCATCCTATGGCTCCGGTATTTCTTTTCAACACCTCCACTAACTTAGCCTCTTCCTCCTTACCAAGCTTAGAAGATATGATTACAGGTTTAGACTCATTCTCTCCTAGGAAGACATATTTCAAATGGCTTGGTAATGGTTTAAGCTCAAGGGTTGGTTCACTAGGTGGAGGGGTCACTCCTTCTTCCTCATCTATTCCTAGAGACTCTTCTACTTCTTCTCCTAGAGGAATTTCGGGTGCATTATCTAGGAGGGCTGTCATGGCTAGGACTTCTTCAGTTACATAATCTTTTTCAAGGTTCATAGTGAGGGCAGCTTCTAAAGGGTCACTAATATGATGAGCAAAGTAAGAATCGCAAGAAACGGGTTCATAGCAATCAACAAATTTAAGCTCTTCAATTATAGCTTCTTCAGAGTCAGGAGCATATACCTGTTTGTATTGTTCAATCTGTACCTTATCTCCGAGCACTTCCATAGTGATCTTCTTCCCTCTAAGCTCCAAGCAAGTGTTGGTGGTGGCCATAAAGGGTCTGCCCAAAAGCACTATGTGCTCTTTTTTCGCACTAGTTCCCTCATCCGCCGTTTCCATTACCACGAAGTCGGTTGGCACGATGAGTCAATCCACCTTTACTAGGATATCCTCAACCACCCCAAGTGGGCGTTTCACACTCCGATCAGCCATTTGAACGACCATGCTCGTGGGTTGGATTTCTCCTAACCCCAACGCCTTGTAGATGGAGTATGGCATTAGATTAATGCTAGCCCCCAAATCAAGCATTGCTTTTGCAGATCGGCCGTTTCCCATGGTGATACTAATGATGAAACTCCCGGGATCTTTTTGTTTCAAGGGTAACTCGTTCACGGAATTAACCATCTCGAGTTCAGCTACCTCCCCCTTTTGAAAGATTTTCTTATTACTCCGCACCTCCTTGAAAAATTTCGTGTAGGCGGGAATATTTTGAATCAATTCCAAAAGGGGAACGTTCACCTCTACTTTTGACAAGATCCCATATATTGGTGAGTCTCGAATATCTCTCTTGGTCTCCTTAACTCTCCCTGGAAATGGAAGATGTGGCTTAGGAGGCACGTAAGGGTTGGCTGACTTATGAAGTTCGTCTTCCTTTTGGTGTGCACCCCCTTGCTCACCTTCCTTTCCCTTTCCGGGAACGAGCTTGGGAGTTGGTGTCCCTTCTTCTTTCTCCTCCTTTTCCAGCTGCTCATCATCACCTGTATCACATGTATTATTAGGCAAAGATTTATCTTTAGAAGGATACATCAAAGGATATGGTGGTCTTGATTCCTTGCCACTCCGCAAAAGTATGTTTGCCTCTTCAAGTTCTTCCTCAACTCTTGAGCTCTCTCCATGCTCTTCTTCACTTCCCAAATCAGTCCTGAGCTCCTCAATTATCTCGCCTTCAAGATTCAAAATTCCATCGGTTGGAGAAAATTTCAGATTCTGCTCCCAGGTCCCAAGCGAGCTGCTTGGTAGAGCGCAAGCGGAGCGCTTATCAAGCGCTTCGCTTGGCTCTGGCCAAGCGCTTCGCTTGGCACCTGACTCCCAATTTTTTTCTTCTTTTTCAGCTACTGAAAATTCAAGCCCTCCACTTGGCTGTCCCAAGCGCTCAGCTTGAGATTTCAGTGAATTTTCCTCTTGCTCATGGCATTCGGATGCCCATTCTTCACTCATTTTCTCTTCTAGTAACTCGAGCATGACCTCAGATTCTCCTAGAACTTCATACACACACTCCATTCTAGTATCAAAATCCTCTTGGTATTTACCCGCTACTTCGAGCATATTTCCCCAAACCTTCATTAGAGTGGATAACACCTCCTCTTCCTCTTCGGAGAAGCACTCCTCTTCACCTTGATCTTGCGAGTCTTCAGCCTCATAGACGTAATATGGGATATTTTCGCCCGAGCATGTCTTCACTTTATAATCGAAGTTGTCATCATAAGAACTAATTGCAATAGGCTTGGGTGCTCGATACATCTCTGAGTAGTCAACCGGTGGCACAAGAGTACGGTTATGTGTCGCAACGAGCAATCTCCCAAAAACCTCTTTGATTTGGGATACGGTACAACTCTCCATACCGTCACATGCACCATCTATCACCAACTGCAAGTCTTCATCCAATGCCCGATAAAAACAAGTAATCAGTTCATATTCGCTCAACCGATGATGTGGGCATTCGCTCTTGTAGAGCTCAAATCTCTCTAGAGCACCACAGAACCTTTCTCCCTTCCGCTGAGTGAATTCAATTATCCGCCTCTTGAGCTCTTCATTTTCCCTAGACGAAAGGAACCGATCAAGAAAGGCGTCTACCACGTCTTGCCAACTCCTCAGTGATCCCCCAGGCAAAGATCTCAACCATTCCTTGGGTTTTCCAGTAAGAGCACATGGAAACAACCGACGAAAGAGCTGATCATCATTCAAATCACGTGGTGGTAACAACCCAACATCACGCCGGTATTCTACCACGAATCATAATGCATTCTCGCAAGGCGAATCTCGGAAGGTAGCTATGCTATAGAGAATTTCATCAGTGACCTCATATAACCTAGCCTCCGGTTCAAGATAAATCGCCGGCTCTTTCCTTATCGCCTCATACCGGACCTTGAAAGATTCGTTCAAGCAAACTTCTTCCATACCTGTCCAACAACAAAGCCTTCAACTAACTGTAAGTTTCTGTTAGTTACGCAAAACTTTCACACAATTCAATCAAGAAAGAAATAAGGGGTGGGAAAGAGATGTTGGCTGAAAAAAACCAAACAAAAACACCAACCAAAGGAGTTAAGTCCCCGGCAGCGGCGCCAAATTGATGATGTCGTTTTTCACCAATTAAATTTGTTTAAAAGCCAAAGAACACCTTTCACTACACAAACAGAGTGCAATGGCAAGTTGTCCCCGAGTGTCGTTCTCTCGGGACCTAACGTGGCTTTGATCAAGGTTTTTGCTAGCTAATTACAGTCAACTAGATGATGATTTTTGAGAAAGATGTTTGAACAAAGGAAGTGAGAAATCAAGAGTTTTTGTAAACAAGTTTGGAAAACGGTCGGTGGTAGAAATCGAATACACATGCATGGATTACTAATATGCTCACAAGTTCAGTGCGTAAAACCTTCATCTAAGTCTGCTAAGCAACTTGTCTAGGTAACTTTCAAGACACACATCATGAAAGGTCACTATCAATAATTTAGAGGTGTTTGTCACTAACACCATTTATCTAGCATGTTGCAAATCACTAACATACAATCCTATAGCTTTCATTGACCAACGAGTTTGTCACATACTCTATTCGAATATATTTTATAGGCAACTACGAATCATATGAAGTAATTTGCAGCAAGATTGACTCACAACCTCATGTAAGCATAAGCATAATCCATAACATGAATAATTCTACATTCTACCACCAACACAAAGGATTTAGCTACTCATATTCATCAACATAGACATCAATTCATATGAATAATAATCAGAATACATCATATCAAACTACAAGACAAGAGAGTGATACAAGTTACCACCACAGCTGTCACTAATCGGTGGAAATCAAAGAAAACCTCTCCGTAGATGATTACAAAGGATGAATTCCAATCAAAATCTTGAATCCCAAGCTAAATTACAATGAATCTATGAGTTTCTCTGAGTTTTTGGGGCTTAGGGCTGTCCAAAACTCGTCTCCAATGTTCTGTATCTCAAAAAGTAACTCCAAAATCAATTAATGAAGGCAAAATTTGGATCTGTAACGGCTGCCAAGCGCTTCGCTTGGGCAGAGCCAAGCGAAGCGCTTGCTTCCTGTTCCTCTTTTGAAATCTCCTGAAATTCCAAGCGTCCCGCTTCTCCAATTCCAAGCGAAGGGCTTGCCTCCTGGGCAGATTTTGGCCTCGAAACTCGATCTTTTGCCCACGAACGGCCCTCGGGTGCCTTGGGCTCGTCCTTCTCGGCACTTATTGGGGCTCAGACACTCACGAACAAGCCACGGAGATTGGGGAACTTCAACGGGGCCATCTTTTCCATAAAAAAGGCTCGTTCTTAGCTCCAAAAATGCCGTTTCGTACCTAAGTGCCTGAAAATGCAGAAAACACAAAACGTGATACTATTCTACAAAACTAACCAAAAAACATGGCTAAAAGATAGCAAAAGAAGGTAAAAAAGACAAGATGAACGCGTCAAAAATACGTTCATCAATGATTCTCATAAACCAAAGCACACTTGCCTTGTTTCCAACCTAAAATTAGAGAACTAAACCTTGTTCTCCACCAAACTTGGGACACTTAATCAGCAAAACTATGCTTGATTAATTCCCCCTGAATTCCACGCCTGAATAAGGGTGTTTATCAGTTAGAGAGGTTTGGGATGAGATGACTTGAATATAACTTTGCAGCTATAACAAGTGATCTAAAGAAACTCAACTTGAAATACTTTGCAGTAAGCAAGTTGTTGTTTCTGGTGTCAAGACTTGTTCTTGTTTAATTAGAAGAAAGAACACTTAAATTTCTTAGCTTTCAATGTTTTACTTCTTCACAAGTAGCTTTTGTTTCAAGTTTAAGTCTTGGAACGGATCAATAGGCAGTAAAGAGTAGAGAAGGATTTGAGTGTTTAAAGCACAAGTTAGAGTTTGATCACGTTGTTGACACACCCTTCTACTCAGCCTAAGGTCTTCTATTTATAGTGTCTCAAGGGAGCCGTTTGAATTTCAAATTCTAAGGCTTGTACCTTAAGATGTCCACTACAAGAAAACAGGAGAATAGCGACGGATGCCATCCGTCGCTATTCAGGCCCGATCCGTCGCTAACAGGACTTAGCGACGGGCCACCCGTCGCTAAATAGGACGTCGCAAAAAGTGGCGTCGCTAAATGAATTAGCGACGAATCGGGTTTATCCGTCCCTAATTTTAGCGACGGGTAAAATTATCCGTCGCTTAGTTGGTCAACGCAAATTGAGCAACGGATAGATTTATCCGTATCTAAATTTGGCAACGGATAAGTTTATCCGTCTCCAAATTCTGGGACACGTGGATCCACTTACACTGGTTGAAGCGTAGCGACGGATAAGCTCATCCGTCGCTAAATCTGATTTTTTTTTTAAAAATAAATTTCTATTTCATTTTTTTCTGTTTCTTTTAATTTCTTTTATTCACCTACAATATAATAAAATATTAAAAAATATTTTTTTTAATGCAATAAGGGGTGCTGCGAGAATCGAACTCGCGATCTCTCGCACTTAGCGAGAATCATACCATCAGACCGAACACCCATTTTCTTATACTATATGAAAATGATCCAATACGCACGACAAAACACCTTATGCACAAATCATTACCAGCTTGCTTATATCTAGATAGGCCATACTCTAATTTAACAATACATATGAAATGTTTCGTACAATAGGCAATGCTCCAATTTAACCTAAAAACCTTTATTCAAACGTGCATTTTAAAAGGCAATGCCCCAACTACAACAAGGAAGAGAATTGCTTACTGTGAAGTTAGCAGCTTCCTTGGCAGGGTCATCGTTGGAGTTGGAGGCAACGTAACCTCTCTTTAGATAAAAGAACACTTCCTTACCCTTGTTGAATGCTCAAACTACAAGAAGAAGAAGATAACGATTATATAATCATCGCAAGTCCATATATATACACCAACCAAGAAGAAGTAAAAAGAAAAGGAAAATAAGTCCAAGAGCTAATAGAGCATGTAGTGTGACTTCACAAGTGTAAATCAAAACACAATACAATAAAATCAAAGCTACACATAAGCAGACATACACAAAGAATCATATTGCACCAGGCAAGAACCATGCCCATAACCATCTAACAAAAATCTAGCATGACCAAAAGCCATCCAAAGTAGCATGACCAAAAACTCAAATTTCAATTAATAACCATCCAAAGTAAACATGACTATTCACCTTAGGATCATCCTGTTACATTACGAACTAGAAGTTCAAGTAAAGTTATCAATTTACTACACTACAAGTGCACTATTTCATTGACCTTACAACTTAGATACCTTTTCCATATGCTTTGCTAGTGCTCCTGTGAGTATGACCAATCCTTTCAATATTCTGGAACGAAAATACCACGGAACATGCAAATGTTCATATCAATCAGCAACTTTAAAAAATAAGTTGTACTACAAGATATGCAAGGAATACATTAGAAAACATTGCCAATGCGATAATGTGCGTAAACCCATACCTCTTCCTGGCTGCTTCTTAATTCCCACAAAAACTGTACTAAATAACATAAAGAAAGCATCTGATCAATTCTTAATCCAACCAATATAAATATAGTTAAACCAAGATTCAAGAATCTCTTCAAGTTGTGCATCAAGTTAAAACAGTAAACAGAGACGAGACTCTGTTAAATTTCAAGAGTTACATCGACGAACATGTTTACAAAATATCATTATCACATAGAAACCAATAGAAATTACTTGTTCTTTTCATAATTTCTAGAAGGCAGACTCTTCTAATCTCAATGATAACAAACAAATTTTTCAATAACTCTTGGTACTATTTTCTCGTATAAATTCGAAGCAAAATGCTACCGCAGATAAGAATAAGCCTCACAACATATTGAAATTAGCTTATTGAAATTCTCCTAGCACAACAACTAAGTCATTCATTTGATGAATCACATAACCTACTATATACCCAGAATATTAATCACCATACATGGACAAGAACATATGTCGCTGGTTCAAACGACTGAATTATAAGCCTATTAGTAAATCAAACTCAGGAAAAATACGTGAATTAAGAACCCTAAATCTATAAATTATCCGATTTCAATCATAAACTATCCAATTTATACTGCAAACTTAGGAAAAATACGTTAATAATAAGAACCCTAAATCTATAAATTATCCAATTTCAACCATGAAAAACTACATAATAGAACATACACTACTAATACAAAGCATACAATTGATAGAAATAGTTCAAATTGTAAAAAATAAAAAAATAATGAAAGTTAGGGTTAGAATTAGTACCTTCGATTTGGGAAAAAATAACCAATGAAATCACGAATTGTTTGTACATCCAACTTCCTTGTCAAACGAGCTTCGATTAGACACCAAGAACACAAAAAATGATAGAGTTTTGATACATATATGAAAAAGGGGGAAATGGAGATAAGAAGAGAAGAGAAGAAGAAGAAGAAGAAGAAGAAGAAGAAGAATGAGGAGAAGAAGAAGACCTCTCTGGTCTTATCCGTTTTCCCCTTTTTTTTTTTTAAATTAAGCTTATCCGTCGCTAGGCCCAAAATAAAATATTTTTTTCCTTATGTTTTTTCCTTTTCTTTTCTTTTTTTTCCTTTTTTAATTAACAGTCAACGGAGGGGAGCGACGGATGATCTTATCCGTCGCTACAATAGCGACGGATAAGCTTATCCGTCCCTACTTTACCGACAGATAAGATCATCCGTCGCTATCTAGTGGCCGGTTTAAAGACGAACTGAGCTTAGAGTGCAGTCACTACAAGAAAAACAGGATTTAGCTCCGTCGCTATATGTGAGCGATCCGTCGCTAAATGCCATTAGCGACGGAAAGTGATAGTGTATATGTCCTAGAGACAGTCCTTATTAAGGGCATGGAGCCCTTATAGAGGGCATATATGTACTATTACACAGGTCAACGCAATATAATATATGTTTATTGTTTTACCATTGAGTATCGCTTTCATATTTATATTACACCAGGCATGCAGCATGTCATATCTCTATTTCTGTCTGTATTGATATTAAACATGTCCCCTCGGATAGATGACCAATCACACAGATAGTGGGAGCTATGTGAGTTATCATCCATCCCAAACTCTCCCTAGTCGAGGTTCATCTCGGATGTAGGGGTCTGAATGAACCAGATGAGACTAGTATGCGTGGAGGTTATACTTGTTGGAGCAAGTGTGAGCCGATCCCACGGCCACGGAACGAATTGTTGGACAATCGAAAAACGTTCCCATAACTGCGCATAGTTGTTCGAAAAAAGGATTATCGAACAATGGAAGTACCCACCGGACACTCCCATCGATGTATACTCTACACCGAAGTGTCTATGGGAACCGGTAAGTTGTCGAAGTGATGCCAGTCGTCCTTTGGACTTACAGGACTTTATCATCACATTTGTTGCCCCATATCCTTGGTGGACCCATCGATGTCAGCTCTGAATAAGCAGTTAACCTAAGACACGATCCAGGATTATGGCTACATACAAATGGGGATGATAAGTGTTTCTGTGAAGGATTCATCTCTCAAGTGTAGCGCAGGAGAGTACTGCTCATAGTCTTCATAGTTGTGTTGGTAAAGTCACTGGCCAGTGCATCGATATATTATGATGGTCATAAGTATATTTTAGTAACCAAGCAACTCCCTGAGACGCCCGTGGATGTATTATTGGGATAGACACATCATCGATCCTAGATGCATTCGAGTCAGTCAGATGAAGGGATGTTACCATCGCCGCGTTGAGCGCAACAGACTTCGCAACGAAAGGGTTTGCTTTGAGAAATCTCTCAAACGTCCTAATGTATTAATATTGCAAACGGAACCGTCTAGGAATTCCATTTTGCCTAGTCTGGGACTTGCTTAATACAGTGAGGCCCTATTGGTCACACTATGTGGTGATTCAGCTTATCAGAATATCCTTGAAGATGGAATCGCAATTAATTTGGAATTAATTGTGATTGATGGATTATAATTGATTTGGAATTAATTATAATATTTGGTGGCTCATTTGGAATTATCAATTGAATTGGTTAATTAATTGTATTTTATGTAAATACAATTAAAGATTATATTTTGGAAATATAATAGAGGTTTGATTTGAAAGGATATGTTAATTTAGAATTAACATATGCAATTGGGCAAAATCTACTTAGAGTTTGAATTGCCTTAGAACTATAAGTGGGTCCCAAAATTGGGACCCACCTATCTCCCGTAGGACATGGGCGCGCGCTGGGATTGGGGAAGGAGTTCGACTCCTTCCTCTATTAGAAGTCCAAGGGATAAGTTAGATTTTCCTGATTGAGTTTTAATTTGATTGGGAATGAATCTAGACTTGATATTGGTTTCCTAGTGCGATAAGAATTAGATTCTTATTCCTTTACGAAGTCTAATTGCTTATGCTTTAGGCTTCTATTGACTACTATATATAGTAGACTATTAGAGAGCTTTTTCATAATTCTGAACAATCAATTCTTAGAGAATTATTCTACCCAGTTTTCTTAGAGAAAATAAAAAGCTCTCCCCTCCTCTATAAGCCACACGCGCGCGCCACCCTTGCCGGAGGAATCGCCGCACCGTCTTCTTGGTCACATAAAGAATATCCTAGCATTCTTCTGATAGGCTGTTCATCCGTGGATACCAAGGTTGAGGTTCTAGGAGCTGGAAACTAACTCTTATTGTCTTGCAGATAATCAGAGTTCGACGAAGGAGAAGATGCACCGGATTATTACGAAGACTTGGAAGCTGCTTTGGAAGTAAGGTTAGTCTTCTAATTGACGTGTTTACATATATACGGCATATACATAATCAATTAACCTGTATGTTAAGAAAATTTTGAAATTCCGCTGCGTACCCTAGGGGTAACTCTGATCGTATTTTCTTACAGTGGTATCAGAGCGAGGTTAATTAATTACGTATATACGTATATATATTGTATGATTTTGTAGATATGTGGATGCAATTGATTTTATGATTAATTCGATTTTCAAAAGTTTTGTTTTTATATAAATTTAGAATTTATATTTTTCAAAAAAAAATTAAAAAATTGTATATATATATTTCCGACCGGGTCGCCTGCGCGACGCAGGCGCCCGGGCACCTGCGGCACCGCAGGCGCCCGTGCCCGCGGCGCAGGCTCTTGGCGCCCGCGTGCCGCGGGCACCCGGGTGCCTGCGGGACGCAGGCGCCCGGGCGCCTGCGGCCGCGGCGCCCGTGCCTGCGTGCCGCAGGCGCCGGGCTCCCGCGGCCGCAGGCACGGTAGGGGACGGGACCATGTTTTAATATATATTTTCCGGGTTGGACCCAAAATCGAATTTTAAAAATTTTGAGGATTGAATTTTATATTTGGAATATAAATATGATTTAATTGTAATTGTTTTTAACTAGAGGGGTTAAATTTAATTAGTATAAAGTTAAAGGGCTTATTTGTAATTTATCAATTTATTGTTTATTGCAAATTAGTCCTTCTACTTTTGAATTTTAGATTTAACACCTCCAAGGTTTCAAAAAATTACAATTAAGTCCTTCGGGTTTTCGAAAATTGCTACTTGGTTAATAGAATTTTCGATTTTTCAATCTAGTCCAAATTTTCAATTATTTCATAGAGATTATAAGTATGGGATTATAATTTTCATAATGAAATTATGAAGTCATTTGGCATCCACATAGACTACTACTTGTTTTGTATGCTCGATATGCTATTGTTTGACAATGCATGTTTAAATACCAAGTATTTTACTTTCCGTTCGACCGCTATGCATGCGAGGGTAGGCGGCGCCCTCTTTTATGTCGGACCGCATATTTTATGTATGGGTAGGCGGCACCCATTATGTGCTTGACCGCGTTTAGAACTAGAATGGATAGGCGGCATCCATTACGTGTAGACCGCTCATGCATGATGGGTAGGCGGCACCCTTATTTGTTTGTTGATGACTGATAACAACCCTCAAGCGACAAGCCCCAACCAATATAAGTACAGAAATATATATATGTATGTATTTTTGAGATGCTTTCCATAGGGTGCTTCAATTCTGAACTTTCATTGCGTTTTCTTGTATTGGCGACCTCGTCTTACAGACTCGCAGTGATCGTCAGATTAGAGTAAGCCTATGGTTATGACTTACTGCATATTGTATCTAGCGACCTCGATAGGTACAATATGTAGGGCATCGGGTTAAATTAGATTTAACAACCAAGAGTTGCGTGACTCAATTGGATAGTCCTACCGGTCATATTATGCTATGCGACCAGCCCCCGTTGGAGTATAGCATAGTATGGATTTGGATCTTGGCCACTACGGTAACTTGTTGGACATTACCCGTATGTTTGTTTTGGGGGCAAGCATATGTGAAAATAGTGGGAGCTAAACAGCTAAAGGACCTTGTTATTTAGTTATGTTGACTGTGTATTTAGAAATAGTATTTCAATAGTTGATTTATTATTTTCGTTCTATACTATTTCTCTTGGAAAACCGAAATGGCGAGTATCTCGCTCCGTGCTGTCTTAGAGAAGCAAATTTTGACCGGACCAAACTTCCTAGATTGGATCAGGAATATATGTTTGGTGCTGAGGTACGAAAGGATTGAGTACGTCTTGGACGAGGCTAATCCCGTGTGTCCCGAGAATCAGACTGCCGATCAAGTTGCTGATTTGGAATCAAGCCAACAAGGCAAAGTCTGATAAGCATCATGAGGATGCTAGATCCGCGCAGTGTATTATGCTGGCGGCAATGAACAATGAGCTGCAGAGACAACATGATAGCATATTGCCGTATGAGATGCTGAAGCATCTTGAGTCGCTCTTTAAGACGACAACCAGAAGTGTTGAGTTTGATTTGATCAAAGAGATACACGGATGCAAGCTCAGTGAAGGAGGGAACATGTCTGAGCATGTTCTCAAAATGATTGGTCTCTTTGAAAAGCTTGCCGATGCCGGCGTTAAGCTAGAGAACAAGATCATGGTGATATTTGTCCTTCAATCATTGCCGAGTTCGTATTCGCAGTTCATCATTAACTACACGATGAATGCGAAGGACGTAACACTGCCTGAACTTCATAATCTGCTGAAGACATATGATCAAACTCTTCCTAAGAAGGAAAAGTCGATCATGCTTGTTGGGCAACCGTCTAACCCAAACCCGAGAAACAAAGGTGCTAAGGGTAAGGGAAAGTCGGGGGCCAAGGCTAACACTTGGAGTGATAAGCCTAAGCGTCCGAACCAGAAAAGGAAGTTCAAGGGAAGCGGAACTGTACGCACAGATGAATGTCTTTTCTATAAGCAGAAAGGACATTGGAAGAAAGATTGCCCTAAGTTTAGGGCAGATCAAGCTAAGAAGCCACCGACTTCTGGCTTAGGTATGTTTGTTATTGAAATGAACATGACTACTTTTGACTCCAATGGTTGGGTGTTAGATATGATGAACGTGGCATTGTCGGGTTCCAATTAATCAAATAAATTTGTATTTAGCCAAAGGCAATTCACAACTACAACGAAAACCGTAGTGTAGCAGTAGAATAACCTCGAGTGTCGATCTATAAGGACTATAACTAGCTTTATCTAATTTAACTTGAGAACATAAAATAGCAGACGACTTAGCAAAGGTTTTTCTTAACAGATAATGGAGATTGGTGATAGTTTGGTCATTCAAAGCATAGCAGGTTAATAATCATGCATAAATTCCTCGATTTTGCATAGAGATCTTTGATCAATGAGTTGTCCAGTTGTAATTATTCAACACTACGAAGATATAGATTTAGATAGATCAAAGATCAATGAATTGTCCAATTGTGTTCAATAATTATTCAACAATACGAAGATAGAGATTTAGATAGATCAAAGAAATAAAGCAATAACTCTTGGTATAATGCGCGATATATCCATTAGCATAATTATTAACCCTTCGCTAAGAAATCACATACTATCACCAACAAGAAGTTTAGCTACTCATAGTTGTCATGCAATCAACAGAAATCATACCACGAATGAATGAAAACATGATGAAAGATATATAAAAATAAGTAGAAAAACTGTAAGATACAATGTTACCGAAGGTTGTCAATCTCCGAAGAATCGCGATCTTACAAGCTCCAAACTGCTAAGAAAAAGTATCTCCAAAGCTAAGAACCCCCAGAACAGGCTCTGGGAAATTCCTACCTAAAACTACAGAGAAAGGTGAGAGAAAAGGTCTGGAAAAGTATGAAAAACGGAGAAAACTGAGCAACTATATATAGGCTTTCGAATTGTGTGGGGCGAAGGGCCCCACACACCGGGCGATTCGCCTGGTGTGGGGCGATTCGCCCCACATCCCGGGCGACTCGCCCGGGAGTAAATTTCGGCCCAGAACGCGTTTTTGGATTTCTTCCCCTTTTCGGACTCGGTTTCTGCCTTCTAGTGACATTCTAGCCTCCAGATTCGGTCCCTAGACTTCAAATCCTATCCGGAATCTTTCAGATACTCCAATTAGGCTTCTGGAACACCAATTCCTTGTCTACTTCAATATATTTGCCCGGAAAACTTCGTTTTTCAACCAAACCCTGTAAAATAAAAACTAAAGGGAAACGTGACACTATTCTAATAAAATGCACTAAAATATGTTAGTAATTGTAGAAAATTACCTCTAAGGTTAATGCAGCGGAATTCAAAATTTTCCTACATGGATCGTTGATTGAATAATCATTTAACATGCTTCATATAAATGACTTACCCGTTATCCAGCTTCCAGCTTCCATTAATGAATGATCTAATCATTAATTTGTTCTTCAAAGAACAATTGATGATCTTCTAAAGATTCTGACTGAACTCGGAACAATTCTAAGCTGCCTACGTACCCTCAGGATCAAGTCAAACGTAGTTCAATTCTTCGTTGATGAATTCTCCATGGATGCTAGGAAATCCATATTCATAATCTACATTAAGCAAAACAAAAAAATCTCAAAGATCATAATAAAATGAGAATTAATCAAAGAAGAAAAGAAAAGAGTTAGAATGAATACAACCGTGTAGAAGAAACTCAAAAGAGAAGGAGAGCTCTAAGCCACAAATCAGCAACAACACGTATCAAACCCTACTAACTAATATCAGCCGCCTACTGATGGATATATGTGCATAAAACGCATAATCTATTTTACATGGGCCTGGCCCAGTCGGCTGGTATACTAGTTAATGAGCCGGAGGTCTTGGGTTCGAAACCCACTACTATCAATCCTTTTCTTTTGGGCTTTTAACACTTGATCCTCATTCTAAATTGGTTCAAATGCACATTCTAACTTTAATTAATTAAATCCAATTTAATCTAATTATTCTTTTCTTCTTTTATTAATTAAATCTAATTTAATTAATTTATTTTCTAAAACTATAAATTAATTAAGTACATTGAATTCAATTCAACTTAATTAATTAATTCTATCAAATAGAACATTCTCAACAATATTAAATTAAATATTTATCAATCAAATTGATATTTTATTTAATATAGTAATTAAGTCATAAATCCAATTTTAACTTAATTAATGATTTCCATCAAATGAAATGTCATTGACAATAGTAAATCAAATTTTATCAATCCAATTGACATTTAATTTACCCTAATGCTTAATCGGGAGAATTATCACCTAGTTGTATATAACCCATAGGCCCTCACATATTAGGCAATGATCAAATCAAGGTCTCAGTGAATATTTCTAGACAATCGTCACTAGACAATACTAATATATAAGGAACGTTTGTTGAGGAGATACAAACTACCTGTGATGTAGAGTACTTTGATGATACGGTCCTTTCATTCTCGAATACTCGAATGAGTCTAGAATATGGATTAGTGTCTATTCCAATAACTCATCCACTGTCTCTCAATCTTCTTAGTCGATCTAGATGATTATGTCCAAACACCATTTTGACATATATCTTTGCAGTGGCCACTGACTAATGATCGCACTAAATATGAGATGTAGAGTATTCTCTCCTTGAATCTATTAGGAGGAATGAATCCTGATCTTGGTCCAATCACTCACACCATATGCTTCATAATATACCCAACGCATGCCGTATCTACCCTACTTTAAGAGTGCAAGCGTTGCGCATGGTTAAAGTATATTATTCCACATATGATGTAGTATTGACCTCAAGTCTGAGGACTATTACATCACCCTACAATCCGATACTTCCATAGACACTTAAATAGAATTTACCAAATGGTTTCTCGGCTGGGTATGCCAACACTCTCCAAAGTGTCCATGTGTTCATCATGAATAACCAAGCTATTCGCAGCAGTGAGAACTACTACATCCTCGAAGGATCTGATGCAACACATGCTAGTCTCTATCGCATCATTGATATCCCATATCTCAATGACCATCAACTAGTGGCTAATTTTAGGACTTAAGTTCTGACACGCAAGCTCCCACTAACTTGGTGATTATCTTTAGTCCTTGGGAACATAATACAGAATAATTCAAACAACCAAATAATCTATCCAGTAAATGTAATGCCAATTGTATTTATGTATGCTTAAATAAATGTAACATAAATAAATACCAATAAGCTGAATGCGGTAAAGTACATATCGTCCTTAATGTTGGTTGTCTCTAGGACATATATACTTTCAATCTCCCACTTGGCCTAGAGTCAATCACTCATGTGTGTCCAACATTTAGATTCCTGGAATGGCTAACTTGTCTCTCCAAAGACAAGGTTTTGTGAAAGAATCAGCGTTGTGTCCTCACAGAGAAATTACTTTATTTGTTTATGTTGCAATCCATCAGTGGTTTCCAAACCAATGATAGTGTCTCAGTAGATCATGCTAGAATCATAAGATCTTGGTTCCTTTGCATGTGCAGTCGCATTAGTATAATCGCAAGTTCACAATTCGATTACTAACACTTGGAACTACCCCTTGTTCTTCTAAGAACCTTCTAGCATAATCATACAGTACATAGGTTGTTGAATCTATAGATCATTAGATCTAATCTAATATGATACTATTACTAAGATGAATACAAACTTATAATTGTGATGAGTCCAATCATCATATTTATAATGAAGCTTACTACTCATATATCTAATATATATCTAAGCTAAGCTCCCACTCTCCACGAGATCCGTTCATAATCATCAGTCACCTTGACTGTTTCATGGATCACATATGTACATTTTAGGCGACAGTTGTACCATACAACATCATGTATATGTACGAAATTCATACTTCAATAGGGCAATTTAATATTGACAGTATAACCATGTGATAATAATAACAATAATAAATTCTCCTAGAATTCGATTATTGTTCACCAACACATTATTTATTCAAAATAGCGAACAGTGTGTAGAGTTTTAATATTCTCTCAAACCTATACAACAAGGTTTCAATATGAGAATATTCTAAATACTTTCATTCAAGCCTCTCACAATGAAATTCTTGGATGACCAATACCTTGACTGTTAATGTGAAAGCCATCTCATATGATGTTGGTGTCAAACATTTTTTTTTTTTTTTTTAATCATATAGATTATAAGAGCTTCTCACAAACACTTCTAAAGATGTAAATATGATTTATCTACTTTTGAAATAAGTTAAACTAATTTACTTATTTCAAATGTAAATGATCAAACTCCTAGAGGCTTGCATAAGTCCACAATGGTCCTATTTGATTTTGCATATCCATACATGATTTGAATTCGACACTAAGGCCTATAACTCTGTCAAACACACTTTACAATAAAGTTTCTCCTCAGAAAGTGGTATAGGCTTGTTATCGAATATATCATGCAATTATTAGATGCTCATGCAAGTAAAATCTTATAGGACTGGTCTATAATCCAACCAATAGATAATATATAGTATGTCTCCCAGACTCAACTATATAATTTTGATTGTCCTACACTATGTAGGCATAGACTCCGTTGTTGATATAATACTTTCCTGAAAGAAACTACTACTATGTAATAATAAAATATCAATTTACTTGAGTTCTAAACCTAAGTAATCTCTAGTCCATCTCTTAAGATCCTATGGCTTTAAACCACCTCTCAAAATCGATATCAAATATCATTTTGTTAGCTATAGGTTATAAACTCATCCCTGCGAGTATGACAGTAAATAATCGTGATCCTTCTAAAGGATTTCATACAATTCAATTTGTCACGACAATTTACTTAACCTAGGAGTTTGTTCATTTGCGTTCGAATTCGTTTAATTATCCTGAATGTTATGAGGCACTCTAATATTGGGACACCCAATAAATTATAGTGATCAAGGTAACACTCAAATGCTAACCTTGCTACGAAGAATGTGCAACCTTTAAATTGCACTGTTTCAACTTATGGGAATAACTTATTCATAAAAGGATTACTCTCCAAATGCTTTCATTAGCTTATGGGCATTACCAAGTAACTTACTCCCACTAACCTCAAGCACTGTTGAATCTTCCTCTGAATCTTTGTCATGGTTAAATGACAAGTTATCAGCCTCATTAGTTAATTTGTGGTCTTGAAACCATTTCAAACATTGTACTCCTATCTAATTCATTCCTTGTGAACTCCAAGTTTTAAAAGAATAACATGTGTCAAGAAACAACATCCAATTTGTCTCTTATAAATATAGAGATAAAGTTTCACAAATGAACACATTCTAAAATCCTATTAATCATGAAGAACTTTAATACATATATGGGCCAACCCCATATTCAACTATGTAATAAAGAATCTTACAACATAACTATTATGTGTCTCTAAGACTGATTTAGTAAGGATATAATTAGGATACATATTGAGCTTCAATTGCACGTGTAACAAAGTATATGGGTTAATCTATGTCGAACATAGCATTTCCATTTCAATGGAACCCATCATGGGAGATTAACCATGTCTAACAAGGTTTAATTAATTTCACTCTATTAGAACCCATGGCCTTTTATAACAATCCATAACCATGTTGTAAGTACTATTCAATTGACCCAATCAAAGAATAAAATACTCCATATAACATGTTTATATTCTATTCAGCATTGTGACTTTGTACTTCTCAAGGGCAATGAACTTGCATCTTCTCAAGCGCAAGTGGTTAGACCAAGGAAAATATAAAGCACATTGTGAATTAGGACATTTCCCAATTTGAATGCTTACACATGCCTTGCAATGTGTGTCATCTCAAATTGTTATTTGGTATTCATCCCTTTCCAAAAAGATCTAGTGAATACCATTTAATTATAAGATAAGACTTACAATTCATATGTTTCAAAACAAATGGTGTCAAGTAGTCTAACTTACGTAACACTTGTCATTCTTATCTCGCAAGTTCAACCAAGTTGACAAATAACATAATTTTGGAAAATTGGTTTGTTATGTTGGTCTTCTTATCATGTATTGAGAAATCCATGTCTTATGGTTAAGAACTTTTGATCTATGTTCTTGAAGACGTCTACCTCTATACTATTAGTGTGACTAAATAGTAGGTAAATTCACTATCGTCTTAACAAGTACAGAAACAATGTTCTTAACATATGAAATCAATAGAATAATTTCATTTGTAATTAGTATCCAATACTAAAATTACTTCATAGACATAACCAACTTTCAATACGCAATAATGTGCCTGAATCTTTATGCAATAATTGCTTTAAGTTCAAGGAATCAAACTTTGCTACCCATACTCTCATTGAATTACTATAATTGCAATAGAGTGTATTATTCGTTAGACATTTACTCTTTCTTCAAAGGTCATCTTTAAGATAAATGGAAATATATTTAGAGCAGCTCTTAGTATATTTATTCTACTTTCCATTCCTTACGGATTGGTTTAATAGAACTGCTCACTATGAGCACCATTTACCCATGGATGATGTTCTTGCAAAAAATTATGAGTAGTAAGCAGCTCTAGTAAATCTCACTTCTATTGTATTTAATATTCCCTATGAAATTAATACAAATCATGAAGTGACTTAAAAGAAATTAATTGAAGAAATGCCAAGCAATATTCTCTAAGAATTATAACATCCTCAATTGACTTTCTTATTCCAAATAATATTAGAGCTTTTGAAGAGAAATCAAATTTCAACATTTAAAGATAATACGCATTGACTATCATAAGAACTTGTACTCCCACTGATTTAGCCAAACTCTAGAATAGAGGTTGACCAAGGTCAATGTTCATCATACATGTTCTAAGAGGTATCTTCTATAATGTCTTCATACTCTCATGTTGTGCAAGCTACTTGTGTACCATACACGCCTAAGTCGAATACGTTACCTAGTTGTCCTTGTATTTAATATAAGTATTCTTGTCCAACTCGAAACACTCAAATTCAAACACAAGACAATCTTGGGTACGTGCTTGTCCAAGACAAACTCAATTAAATCAAATGCAAATAACAGTACAGTCAAAATTTCATTGGTAAATGAATCAAACTAATAGTATTCATCAAATGCCATTCTACAACAACCTTATAAAACATAATGTAAATAAAGCGTGAATTAAATTTAACTCTAATTCAATAAGAATTCACAATATCCTCATTCAGCGACTAAATAATCAAGGCCTTTTGACTTATTTAGTTCCATTAATTTTATCATATTCACCGACCCCATTGGAAGAATACGGATTCATTTCTAATATGAATCTTAATGGCCAAGATCCAAATCTGCACTACTACAGCCCCTGCTATGGCTGATCACTGTAATAGCCAAATAAGGTAGGTATCTAAACCAATTGTACAATACAACTCTTGGTTGACCAAAGCTACTTTGATCGACGTCCTATAGGCTATGCCTGACGCTATGGCGACTCGACATAGCCCAAGTAAGTCACGACCATCACACAGTACCAACTATGGACCTATGAAAGAGAATTTCCATCGGCAAACAGAGTAAGCACTATGGTGCATATTACTCATGAGATTAGATGGTTCCATTCATCATTCAATTATGATGGGTGACGTCGTGCGATCAAATCGAGACTTAAATTTTAGATGGGGAACATTATGTCGGGGTATTTAATCGCTTAAACAAGATCTTAGATAACTATCAAACATAGGGCGCCGCCTACCCACACATACAATTCGCAGGCCAACAAATAATGAGTCCGCCTACTCATGCAGACAAACAAATAATGGGTGTCGCCTACCCATGCATATGACAGATGCGGTCCGGAAACTAGTGGGTGCCGCCTACCCATAAATAGCGGACATAAAGTGCTATACTGATTTAAAATAAATCATATAGACATTCAAAGATGTGTGAGCAAGTAATTGTGAGTTAAAGTTTGCAAGAAAATATAATTTGTCTCATCTTTATACTTCTAAAGTATTTATAAATATTTTACTTCAAAAATAAAACATTTATTAATTTCCAAGAAATTAAAATTAATTATAAATTCAATTTATAATAATTTATAAGTCATAAATCTAATTTATGAATTTTCCAGAAATTTATAAACATTTAAAACAAGTTTCTACATTAATATAATCTTCTAAAGAATATTAATATTTAAACTTAGTTTATAAGCTATGTCAAACATGTATCTAATCATTAATATAAATCTCCAAGATTCATATTATGACAGAAATGTAATTTATAAACTACTCATGAATTAAATAATAAATTTCTAAAACTCTAGGGGTTTATTTTAAATTTCCAGAAAGCTTTTATGAAGTTTCTAAAACTTATGAGGGCTAAATCGAACGTATCGAATACTCAGAGGACCAATGGCAATTTCTAGAATTATAAAATCAAATTTTAATGGTCAAATTGAAAGTTACAAAACTTAAGGACTGGATTTATGAATATAAACAGTGCAGGGACCTCTGCTACAATAAGACGGAAGAATCTGTCAAATTGTAATAAAGGTCCCCAAACTTTTGTTCCTTTCAACCAAGCCCTTATACTTTCTGCAAATTCTCAATTCGGTCCCTGCAAGTTCCAAAAGCTTGTACATTGGTCCTACAATGGAGTCTTCAACTCCAATTCGACTTTCCCATCAATCTTAGTGTTCCAAACACAAATCCAACAATCAATCCATCATTAAACATCATCCATCCATACGAATCATCAACATATCGAATCAAAAGGCATCAAGAATCAAAATCCCCTTTTTTTTTTTTTTTAAATAAAACGAATCGGGATCGAACGGAATCAGGCCACCGATTCTGTTCGTCCCCAATCTTCCTGCGGTCACGTCAAACGCGTTCATCCCTCCCTTCTTTGATGAAATTCAAATCGATATTTGAAACTTCGAAGCTTTTAAAGGAGACCAACAATGGATCAAACCTTTTCGGGGCTTCAAACTCGAATCAAATCTTAATATGGACGGGACGGATAAAGAGAGGATGAAAATTGGAGAAGATCGATATATTAGGTCGATGGAGGAGAGGCAAAATGGAGCCAAGCTCCGATGGAGCTCAAAACTCCATCCGCCATTGATGAGCGGCAGCGAGCTGGGTTCCAAATCCAGTTTGCTGCCTTAATTTTTTTTTTTTTATTAAATAAAATCAAATCTTACAAAATAAATATATCTAATATATCATTCTGGAGATCAAAACAAATAAACAAACCCAGTTCGTATTTTACGAGATGGATGGAATCAAATTATATGATTTGCAGTAAAGAGACGATAATGATAATTAATCAATTAACAATCTTTAATCAATCTCTGCTAATCAAACTCAGTTGCTATAATAATAGCCGATCATATCAGACGTTTATCCAATACAATATGAGTTGCAAATACAAAACCCAGTTTCTTGCAATTTTAAACATTAACTCACAATGAACATAAAAAATAGGGCAATTTACATCTACACCCCTTGTTAGTTTTTTTTATTACAGATCTTACCTTCTTAGTTTAACAATTACTTACAGTCCCCTGTTAGTTAAAATCAATTACAATTAGCCCCACGAACTTGACTTTTCGCGCACTAAGAGCTGGAAATGACAGTTTTAGCCTTGCCGGAATCTCATTTTTTGGCTTGAGCCAAACAGCTTCAGTTTAATTTATTTACATATTTACCTCTAAACTATTTTATTTTACAAAATTAACTTTAATTTATTTCAAATTAACCACAAAAAATAAATAAATTTATAAATGAACTAATAATAATTGTAAAATTACCCCAATTTAAGGTTTTGTTTCAAATCTACCCAAAAATATAAGTTAAAAAAAATCAAATATAAAATTAAAAAAAAAAAAGAAAACAAAGGATCTGGTCGGAGCTCCGACCAGACCACAGCTCCGGTAACCGGAGCTATTAAAGAGCTCCGGTTAGGAGCTGTTAAAGAGCTCCGATCGGAGCTGTTAAAGAGCTCCGATCGGAGTTGGTAACAGCTCCGATCGGAGCTATTAAAGAGCTCCGATCGGAGCTGTTACCAGCTCCGATCGGAGCTCTTTAACAGCTCCGATCGGAGCTGGTAATAGCTCCGATCGGAGCTATTAAAGAGCTCCGATCGGAGTTGGTAACAGCTCCGATCGGAGCTGGTCCGATCGGAAGTTCCGGTACCGGAATCCGGTACCGGAAAAATGTAAGATGAAGGTGAAGATGATGTAAAAAAAAGGAAAAGAGAAAAGATAAAAAGAAAAAAAAAAGAAGAAGAAAAAAAAGGAAAAATGATATAAAAAATGCTAAGGCCTTGTTTGGCCGTTTTTTTTTTAAATTGAATAACGGCCAAGTCAAACTTTTTCCGGGCTAAGGGGGTAACTGTAATTGTTAAACTAATAAGGGCAATTTTGTAGTTAGAGCTCGTAGCAAGGTAGGTAAATGTAATTTTCCCTAAAAAATAACATGTAAATATATCATTTCAATCAGCCTAGCTCCGATACCACTGTTAGTAATTGTAGGAAATTACCTCTAAGGTTAATGCAGCGGAATTCAAAATTTTCCTACATGGATCGTTGATTGAATAATCATTTAACATGCTTCATATAAATGACTTACCCGTTATCCAGCTTCCAGCTTCCATTAATGAATGATCTAATCATTAATTTGTTCTTCAAAGAACAATTGATGATCTTCTAAAGATTCTGACTGAACTCGGAACAATTCTAAGCTGCCTACGTACCCTCAGGATCAAGTCAAACGTAGTTCAATTCTTCGTTGATGAATTCTCCATGGATGCTAGGAAATCCATATTCATAATCTACATTAAGCAAAACAAAAAAATCTCAAAGATCATAATAAAATGAGAATTAATCAAAGAAGAAAAGAAAAGAGTTAGAATGAATACAACCGTGTAGAAGAAACTCAAAAGAGAAGGAGAGCTCTAAGCCACAAATCAGCAACAACACGTATCAAACCCTACTAACTAATATCAGCCGCCTACTGATGGATATATGTGCATAAAACGCATAATCTATTTTACATGGGCCTGGCCCAGTCGGCTGGTATACTAGTTAATGAGCCGGAGGTCTTGGGTTCGAAACCCACTACTATCAATCCTTTTCTTTTGGGCTTTTAACACTTGATCCTCATTCTAAATTGGTTCAAATGCACATTCTAACTTTAATTAATTAAATCCAATTTAATCTAATTATTCTTTTCTTCTTTTATTAATTAAATCTAATTTAATTAATTTATTTTCTAAAACTATAAATTAATTAAGTACATTGAATTCAATTCAACTTAATTAATTAATTCTATCAAATAGAACATTCTCAACAATATTAAATTAAATATTTATCAATCAAATTGATATTTTATTTAATATAGTAATTAAGTCATAAATCCAATTTTAACTTAATTAATGATTTCCATCAAATGAAATGTCATTGACAATAGTAAATCAAATCTTATCAATCCAATTGACATTTAATTTACCCTAATGCTTAATCGGGAGAATTATCACCTAGTTGTATATGACCCATAGGCCCTCACATATTAGGCAATGATCAAATCAAGGTCTCAGTGAATATTTCTAGACAATCGTCACTAGACAATACTAATATATAAGGAACGTTTGTTGAGGAGATACAAACTACCTGTGATGTAGAGTACTTTGATGATACGGTCCTTTCATTCTCGAATACTCGAATGAGTCTAGAATATGGATTAGTGTCTATTCCAATAACTCATCCACTGTCTCTCAATCTTCTTAGTCGATCTAGATGATTATGTCCAAACACCATTTTGACATATATCTTTGCAGTGGCCACTGACTAATGATCGCACTAAATATGAGATGTAGAGTATTCTCTCCTTGAATCTATTAGGAGGAATGAATCCTGATCTTGGTCCAATCACTCACACCATATGCTTCATAATATACCCAACGCATGCCGTATCTACCCTACTTTAAGAGTGCAAGCGTTGCGCATGGTCAAAGTATATTATTCCACATATGATGTAGTATTGACCTCAAGTCTGAGGACTATTACATCACCCTACAATCCGATACTTCCATAGACACTTAAATAGAATTTACCAAATGGTTTCTCGGCTGGGTATGCCAACACTCTCCAAAGTGTCCATGTGTTCATCATGAATAACCAAGCTATTCGCAGCAGTGAGAACTACTACATCCTCGAAGGATCTGATGCAACACATGCTAGTCTCTATCGCATCATTGATATCCCATATCTCAATGACCATCAACTAGTGGCTAATTTTAGGACTTAAGTTCTGACACGCAAGCTCCCACTAACTTGGTGATTATCTTTAGTCCTTGGGAACATAATACAGAATAATTCAAACAACCAAATAATCTATCCAGTAAATGTAATGCCAATTGTATTTATGTATGCTTAAATAAATGTAACATAAATAAATACCAATAAGCTGAATGCGGTAAAGTACATATCGTCCTTAATGTTGGTTGTCTCTAGGACATATATACTTTCAAAATATAGCTAAATTAACATAGAGGATAGCTAAAATAGGTGAAAAAGACTCAAATGAAAGTGTAAAATACACATTCATCAAACTCCCCAAACCGAACCTTTGCTTGTCCTCAAGCAACTAAGCTAGACTCTAATGCAAAAAACAATGCAACACAAAAAATGGAGTCTCATGCAAAATGAAATGAACTAATCTACTGAATCTATCAAAAAACATATGAACAAGAACCATATAAATCAAAACATGAATATAGGTTGAAGAATGCCTCGATTGACTCATACACATCCACATAAGCACTTATGTTAAGACAAGATAGTCTCTCGTAACATTCTCTACCTGGACCTAGTCAGTGACGACGTAATGAAACATGTCAAGATACGAATGGTTGTCTCGTGCCTATGAAACTGAGGACTTACTGTTGTTCACCAAGTTAAGACTTTTCCTCAAAGAGGTCGAACCAGTAATGGCTCTCATCAAACGAAGGAGGGTTCCCTATAAAAGATAACACTCCCCTATTCTACCCATCTCTCAAGTAAAGCCTTAAGCTATTCACCACTTCCTGAATGGCAGGACGAGGGTGGTCTAGAACAGATGACACTCAAAAACAAAAGAAAAGATAGAAAATTACAACACGATTACGAACATTACAAGAATTGGAAAATGAAACACAACACTTTGCTAAACTGCTTTTTGACTTTTCTTTTTTTGGACCCTTCTTTGGTTTTTTGGGGTCTTTTTCTTTTTTTCTTTTTTTCTTTCCAGTTCCTTTTTTTCTTTTTTCCTGGAATTTTTCTTTTTCTTTTTTTTTCGATTTTTTTAGCCAGCAGTAGCACAACGAAAAGAGAAACAAAATAACTCACAAACAACTTCCCCAAACCTATTCGAAAGAATAGGTTGGAGTACAAAATTTACGAGAAAGGAAAAATAAACTCACAACACAGAATTGAAAAAACGAAAAACAAGTCTAATGATA
The DNA here is from genome assembly GCA_028274465.1 of Plantago ovata. Classification (NCBI taxonomy): domain Eukaryota; kingdom Viridiplantae; phylum Streptophyta; class Magnoliopsida; order Lamiales; family Plantaginaceae; genus Plantago; species Plantago ovata. The sequence goes on from CM051455.1 coordinate 58,191,610, forward strand.
GTGTAACCCCTCCCCAAACCTATTCGAAAGAATAGGTTGCAAACAAAGGATCACACAACCTCACACTACCTCCTTCCTAGGCATTTAGCAATCTCAAAGCATGGTGAAGACTTGTTGCCTCTTAGGTACATAATTACTCGGGAAAACAACCATAAGACCCTAACATGCATCATCCTATTTTAAAGGCCTTCGTGAACCGCAGTAGAGAAAACACCACTAAGTGATGTCGAGACTACCAAGCTTAACTAAGTGCAATACACAAATGTGACAAGCCAAGCGAGAAAAACCTCAAACAAAATCATAGAGATGAAGCATATGATTAATGGCATAGTTAGTTAATCTACCCAATAAAAAAGTTCAAAAAATTAGGCAATAAACTCCATATAAAACATGCAAGACTATCCTAGGATGAATGTAGTGAATGCAACCTAAAAACTAAGAAAGCAGTAAACGTGCAAATGCAAACAAAAAACAAGATACCAATCAACACAAAGCCAAACAATACTTAACATCGCGGTTCACATCCCATCCCCCTTATGATACTTAAGCTAGTCCCTAGCAAAAGAGAATGAGTAATAAGAAGTGATACTAGATGTTACCGAATGGTTTGGCCTCGATTGGCTGAGAGTGGACATGTGAAAGGACTAGTCATCGGGATTGTAATCCCCATAATAGTCCCTCCACATGTCAGACAGGAGATCATTGGACCGCTGTAGAGCCTCCTGCTGCTGCTGAATGAGCTGTTGTTGCTCCCACCTTTCTTGCCTATCCTCACGGCGATGCTCCTCAAATATCTCCCAGTCGCGGTTGCGCTGGGCAATGTGTCCGTCGAGGTCTTGTCGCAGTCCTTGGACAGAAGTGGTCAAGGCTGCAGCACTGGCATCAACTCTATCGAAACGATCGTCGAGGTAGGCCCGAAATTCAGAGAAGTCAAAATACCTCTAGACCCCTGTGGTGCTCGAGGCGGTGCATGTGGTGCTCTATGGACAAAAGGAATATCCGGGATAGGGGCTTGGCCATCATCAACTTCCATAGCATCCTCATAGTCATTTTCATTATCCGAATCGGATGGTCGGAAGGGTGCTTCCACATCAGCAGCGGCAGCCGTGGGGTTCTTTATTTGATACCTAGCAAGCTGTACATCAATAGTCGAGGGTGAAAGGGCAGCGACCTCGCAATCCCCCTCATCAATGTCCTCGACCCCGTAATATTTGCAGTAGGCAGTGATGAAGCTCGGAAAGATTAAGGGATTCTTCTTCTTTTCCCAGTGGCGCTCATACTCCTTATACATGATGTGATCGACGTCGATGCGATGCTTGTCTATCAAGCAGTAGAGGAGCTCGGCGTAATTTGGCTGTATCCAAGTGTCATTCTTCCTAGGGATCAAGTTGAAGATGCAGAATTTCATCATCACCTTAGCCTCGATGCTACGGTCGCTCTGACGGATCCGTGCAGGTTCTACTCCGATTTCTGGATACCTGTACTCCCTGTTGCAGATCACGTCCGTAATGTATCTTCCTATCCCCCTAGAGGCCCTCGAATATTTGTAGGCATGGTTGCTCCCTGTGAACTCCCGTTGCCCAAAATGGATGAATGAAGAAATTGTTTCTGGCGTCCATGGTATTATTAAGCCTCGAACTAGTACCCCCTCATTCTCCTCGAGATCAGTGAATCCAGTGTAGAACTCTTGGAGGAGACTCATGTCGTACCCCTTGAACCTGCTGGAACTATACCAAACCCAATTCCTTTTTGATGCCAATCGGGAGAGCGTCCTATACCCCTCCGTTTGAGCTACTTCCTCCGGAATATCAATCCGTCTATCTGGTATGATCGATCTCCCACCTTCGGCTAGCTCCGCTTCGAGCCTTTGTCGGACATCTATCGTAGCTAGAGACAACTCGTACAAGTCGTGAGAAGGTTGGGAGCTTGATGCTACCCCCTTTCCCTTCTTGCTCGAGCCAGCTCTCCTTGATCCTCTTGGAGCCATGATTCCTACAAACAACAATTAGTATCTTTGTATGACACAAAACAGACTTATGCATATGCAAATGTACGAGCGAACAAACGAGCTATATCTACTACAATCGAACTCCTCAAAAACCCACTGTCTAGTCTAGCTACTTCATCATGCAACATATCAATGTAACTACTACAATCACATATCACATTATGCTCTTGCTAGTCAACAAATGCCTTGAATCACAAGGCTCAATTCTGAAAAATCTAACAACATAAATCCTCAACTTCATTAATCATGCATTCTACCACTACATCCATCATTATCATATCAACAAACACATGTTTAAACATGGAATGAAAGTAAAAGATACATTGCATAATAAGATATAGTCATCTAATAGCAAAAATCTCAAATCAACAAACCAAGCCTAATTGAACATGCAATTGATAGTGAATAACGTTTCTAATCACACAAATCATCAACCCATACATCATACAAGCTTAATTGAAGCATAAATCAAAAAACCCCCAAATTTGAAAAATTAGGGTTCATGTGAGATTACCTCAAATTCGAAGATTGAATGAATTAGGAAGAGATTTGTTCGGATGAAAAGAAAGAGTAGGTAACGGGCTTCGATTGAAGCTAAAGAACACACAAATTGATGGAATAATGAAGAAGTTATGAAGGATTGAAGATATTTTGAAAATTGGGGAATTTTTTAGAGTAAGATGAAGAAGATGAAGTAAAATGAGAGAAATGGGGGGAGACCCCCGTTTTTCTTCTCTGCAGGGTCGTGGGGCGAGTCGCCCCACGCCTGGGGCAAGTCGCCACGTGTGGGGCGAATCGCCCCGCATGTGGGACGAATCGCCCCGTGCGTCCAGAGAGCGCGCGCTCTCTGGACTCGTGGGGCGATTCGCCCCCTACCTCCTGAGGCTGGGAGACGAAACTTTTCGATAAAAATGCGGTTTTTAAGTCCCCGAAAACCATTTTACTCATAAAACCACTCGTAAAAGCTCACTCATCAAAAAACATAAGCACATACGACACAGAGACGAACAAATTCACATATGAAAAGCAAATTGTTCAAGTATGAATGCATGCAATAAAGCGGTAAAAAAGCGATAAAAACTCCGGGTTGCCTCCCGGATAGCGCCATTGTTTAAAGTCTTTGACTCGACTCCTGTTTGCGCCTAGCTCTTCTTCTTGAGGGTACTAGACTTCCCCTTCATGGATCTTCTCCTCATGCCACGAACCTGTGAATAAGAATGAACATAGACAGCAAGACCACAGTAGTTAATAGTGTGAGAAGTATCAGGTGGATCAGATATGGCTCGCAACACATGTCGCTTGCCATCCACCTCAATGGTGCAAGTCCTTCGATAGATGTCTATCACGGAGCGTAGTTTGGTCAAAACCGTTCGCCCCAAGAGAACGACATCCCCCATCCCAGGTGTAGACTGATGAATGTGTATTTTACACTTTTATTCGAGTCTTTTTCACCTATTTTAGCTATCCTCTATGTTAATTTAGCTATATTTTAGTACATTTTATTAGAATAGTGTCACGTTTCCCTTTAGATTTTATTTTACAGGTTTTGGTTGAAATTCGAAGATTTCTGAGCAATTATATTAAAGTTGACAAGGAACTGGTGTTCCAGAAGCCTATTTGGAGTATCTGAAGGTTTCTGGATAGGATTTGGAGTCTAGGGGCCGAATCTGGAGGTTAGAAGGCTACTAGAAGTCATCAACCGAGTTCGAAAATGTGAAGAAATCCAAAACCGCGTCGAAAACGCGGAAATTCCGCGAAAATACCGGGGGGCGAACCGCCGCACCATGGGGCGAACCGCCCCGTGATATTTCGGGGCCTATATATAGAGCTCAGTTTTTCTCCGAAAATCATATCTTTCCAGACCTACTTTCTCACCTCTCTCTATAGTATTAGGTAGGAACTTCCCGGGGCCTGTCCTGGGAGTTCTGTAGCTTAGGGGATACTTTTTCATAGCAGATTGAAGCTCGTAGGACCGCAATCATCCGGAGATTGACAACCTTCGGTAACTTTGTATCTTACAGTTTTATTCTACTTATTTTATTATATTCTTTCAACATGTTTTCTTCTATGATTTCTGTTGATTGCATGCCTATTATGAGTAGCTAAACTTATCATTGGTGGTAGTATGTGAATTCTTAACGAAGGGAAGATAATCATGCTAATGGCTATATCGCGCATTATACTCCGTGTCATTGCTTTATTTCGTTGATCAGTTGTAACCAAAATTCTCGTATGTTGTATTGATTATTATGCACAATTGGACACTAGTCGACCATCAGACTATTTATCTTCGTAGTGTTGAGTAATTACGGAACACATTAGGACAATCATCAGACCAATTATCTTCGTAGTGTTGAGTAATTACGAAACGCATTAGGACATTCGTGATTGACTAGTCAGACTAGTTATCTTCGTAGTGCTTAATACTTGCAACAGGACACTAGATTGATTCAAAGATCTCTATGCAAGACCGAGGAATTTATGCATGATTATCGACCCGTTATGTTAAGAAGGACCATACTATCACCAATCTCCATTATCTGCTAGAAACCCCCTATTGCTATCTATCTGCTGTTTTATATTCTCTTGTTAAATAGATAAAGCTAGTTATAGTCTTGAGAGAACGACACTCGAGTCATTCTACTGCTACACTACGGGTTTCGTTGTAGTTGTGGATTGCCTTTGGCTAAATTACAAATTTATTTGCTGAATCGAGACCTGACAAATCTCCGTTCATCAAATTGGCGGCGTTGCCGGGGACTATACTCCTTTTTTCTGTTTAATTTGTTTATATTTACAGCTTTAGATTCTTAATTCTATTAGTTTTAGTTTTCCTTTTTAATCTCTCTCTAATACTGCTTTCCTAGTCTGTTTCTAATCACCCTTCCTAGTCTGTTTCAGATTGTGTATGCTGCATACACGTTCGGCAGGAACACCGCTTGCTGATTCAATTGTTGAGATCGACAGAGTCTACCACCAAAGAAGGCGACTACTTGAAAGGCGCGCACTAGAGGAAATAGAGGAAACCGATTTCTCTGAATCTCTACTTAGTCTCTTCAAGGAAATCGACGGAATGGCAGAAGGTAGACCACTGAAGGCATGGGTTCAACCCACCAAGGATCATATGAGGGGACCGGCGATTGTTCTTTCGTCTGCAACCCGAGATCTGGATATCAAGAACCACGCATTCCAACAACTTCCGAGGTTCTATGGCTTATCAAGGGAAGATGTGATGGGGTACTTGCACGATATCGATGATTTCGTCAACCAACTCCCACGACCCGGAGCTGACATAACAACGAACGAGTTGAGGATGAAGGTTTTTGCTATGGGACTTGGCGACAGAGCCAAGTCATGGCTGAGTTCTCTTCCAGCAGGCTCGCTGGACACTTGGGAAAGGTTTTTTCAGCTTTCATGGAGAAATACTTCCCTCACACCTTGACTACCGCGCTAAAGGCGCAGATCACTGGATTCAAACAGGACTATGATGAGACCATCTACACCGCGTTCGAGAGGTTCCAAGATCTCACGAACAATTGCCCTCACCATGGTTTTGAACTTTCTGACTTAGTCCAACACTTCTACAATGGACTAACCTTCGAGAACCAACAAGTGGTGGATTTCCAATGCCGAGGCAATATTTGGGAGGAAACCGCAGAAGCCGTCTGGGCAGTTTTCGAAAGGCTTGCTAAGGGTTCGCAGTTCAAGGACCCAAGAGCAATGGTTAGGAGACGTGGACCTGAAGCTCCACCGATTCAAGAAGCCCCTATGTACAGGGGGAATGGGAATCAATTCGAGTGCTTTACCAACGAATTGAAGCATGTTCTCAAGAGCGCCACCGGAACAACTGTTTCGAACGAAGTATGCCGAATATGCAAGAACTATGGGCATGGGGCTCATATGTGTAGATCGAAGCTGGCATACGACGATGGCAACTGGGCTCGAGGAGGCGAAGAAGAAGCCTTTGCTACGGAGTTTGGCACTCAAGAAGTTAGCTACGGACAAGACGGTAGGAATCCTCGAGGTGGATTTTGGAGAAGGGGATACCGTAACAATCAAGGATATGCACCGGCTTACCAAACTTATGGACCCAACCAAGACCGTAGTAGGCTGAACTATGGTAATGATCTGCGAAAACCCCGCTCCGAAAGAGCCACCGAAGTCGAAGTCGGCTCAACTGATGGAGAACTTGCAGAAGATGGTCGATCATACACAAAGTTTTCTCAAACGTTATGAAGAAGATTCTGAGAAGATTAGGGAAAGGCTCGATAGGTTGGAAGAGTGCACTCGGCTTGCCCATCAAAAGATGCAAGAGTTGATCGACCGAGGAGCAAGTAGGGAGCAAGGCAAACTGCCCAGCAACACTGAGAAGTCGTTGTCCATTAACTTAGTGGGTGATCTACCTGTTGAAATCACCATCAAGAAGGTTGCTAAGTGCGAGAGTTGCAAGAGGGACCTGCCCCCACAAGCCGAAGAAGAAGAAAAGGACCTTGGTACTAACAAGAGTGAAGAGGAACAAGAGGATCCTGAGCCACTCCCTCAAAGTTTCGATGTTAAGGTCGGGATTGGGGAGCTTGAAGATGTCCGAGCCACACTAGACACAGGATCCTACTCTAATGTGCTCCCTTTGAATGTTTTCGAGAAGAGTAACCTTGGAGAACTAACTGTGCATAAGACTATTGTGCAACTGGCGGATGGATCCCTTGTGAAACCCGAAGGCATTGTGAAGAATGTATTAGTCAAAATTGGTGAAACCTCTGTCCACACCGATTTTGTAATTATGCCAGCATCAGCACCAGGAACGGGGGATGTCATACTCTTAGGACGAACATTCTTAACTAAGCTACGCTCCGTGATGGACATCTACCAAAGAACTTGCACCATCAAAGTGAATGGCAAGCAACACGTGTTGCAAGCCATACCTGATCCACCTGAACCGCCTGATATTACTACTCACTACTGTGGTCTTGCAGCCTATATTCTTTCTTATTCACAGGTTCGTGGCATGGAAAGGAGATCAATGAAGGGGAAGCCTAGTACCCGCAAAAAGAAGAGATAGGCGCAGACAGGAGTCGAGTCAAAGACTTTAAACAATGACGCTATCCGGGAGGCAACCCGAAATTTTTACCGCTTTCTTTACTGCTTTTCTGCATGCATTCATTCTTGAACTATTTGCTTCTTGTATGCGAATTTGTTCATGTCTATGTCGTATATGCTTGTGTTTGAGTGAGATTTTTCGAGTGGTTTTTGAAAAAATTGGTTTCGGGGATTAAAACCGTATTTTCTGACGTCAGGAACCGTCTCCCCGCATCGGGGAGCACAAGGCGAACCGCCCCACTTGGGGGGCGAACCGCCCCGTGCGTGGGGCGAACCGCCCCGCACCATGGGGCGAACCGCCCCACGGCCCCAGATCTTCATAAACGCGGATTTCAACCCCAAAACCTTATTTTCTTCATTCTTCTTCATCCATCTTCCCAAAAAACCCGAAAAGTGCGATTTTACATCTAAATCTTCATAACTTCTTCATTTCTTGACCAAATTGAGTGTTCTTTAGCTTAATTCGAAGCCTATTACATGATCTATCATCCTATCCGAACAGATTTCATCCTAACTAGTTAGATTTGCAGATCTGAGGTATCATCCTTAGAACCCTAATTTTCGAATTTGGGGGTTTTCTATTTTGAGCTTCAATTATGCTTATTTGATGCATGGGTATGTTGTTTGTGTGATTAGACATGTTATTTACTATCAATTTCATGTTCAATTTTGCTTGGATTGTTGATTTGGGTATTTTGCTACTAGATGATATATCTTGTTCTGCAATATGTCTTTATCTTTGGTTTCTTGCATATGAATGTGTTTATTGAGTAATGTTGGTGGATTTGACGATAGAATGCTTATTAGTTGAGAATGAGGATTTATGTTGGTAGAATTTTTCGCTGCTATGGTATGAATTGAGCCTTGTTATCAAGGATATTGGTTGTCTAGCAAAAGCATGATGTGATGTATTGCATGAAGTAGTTACATTGGTATGTTGCATGATGCAGAAGCTAGGCTAGACATTTCGGTTTGGGGAGCTCGATTGTTGATTTTATCACTTGTGTGTTTCGCTTTTACACTAGTATGTATTTGAGTCAGTTTTGTGTCATACGAGGTGCTGATTGCTGTTTGTAGGTACCATACCAAGGGAAGGGGGCATTCCCGTATGATTGCTGTGAAGAACCATGTCAAGGAAGGTGATCTCGCTAGACGTACGTTCGAGCCAAGGGGTTTTGCAACAACGTCGTGGATTATCCAAGAGGAGGAGCTAGAGTACACCTGGAGTAAGGACTCCTATGCCTATTCATGCACCACCGAAGGGACAGAAACCATAATTACGTCATCACTCCATCACGAGGACTGCAGAGTTCGAGTGAACTGGAAGGCACCGGGACATTCTCGTCGCGACGGATTCAATCTTGAGTTCGTAGTTGCTAGAAGATTCCGAAGCGCTAGCTTGGTTCCAAAACATAATGACATGGGTACCCAGTCCCTCGTTGGGGCGCCCCTTGCCTGCCTCTAAAGTGAGCATCATATAGACATCGGTCGGAGCAACAGTGGAGAATGTGGTCGAAATTGGAGAAAAAGGTAGAAGACTTCTGAGTATCCGAGCAGCCTACTGTAACCTTCTCGTGGTGTAAAACGTTGGAGGGGGAGGTCCTGATACCACTGCCCTTTCCCCTTCAACAGTTCACATCCTATTGGAGGGCTACAGGATGGAGGATTCCATAACATCGGCGGCTAATCTTGAGAATTCTACCTGCCGCTGCAACTCTACTGGCGATGATGATGGTGACAGTAGTGACAATGAAGGCCATACGGGCAATGATGATTCTGATAGAGGAGTTGATCCTGTTCGGCCTAAAATTGGAACTACCGCACCCACCAGAAGACCTGATGACACCCTATACAGCTCACAGAGGAGGCCCAATAAATCACAAGCAGCATACTCAGCCGACCGAGGCCAAACCATGGGGTAACATCTAGTATCACATCTTATTTCCTCATTTTCTTACTGCTAGGGACTAGTGTTAATTTCATGAGGGGGGATGGGATTTAAGTGATCTAGTATTATTAGTTTGGAGCTTGACATTGGTAGGCTGAGTATAGTACCTCGCATGCATGCTTTTTCCGTTTGCATTTGCATCTGCACGTTTACCGCTTTCTTAGATTTTTAGGTTGCATTTCACTACATTCATCCTAGGATAGTTTTGCATGTTTTATATGGAGTTTATTGCCAAATTTTTTGAACTTTTTTATTGGGTAGATCAACTAGCTATGCCATTAATCGTATGCTTCATCTTTATGAATTTGTTTGAGGTCTGTCTCGCTTGGCTTGTCACATTTATGTATTGCACTTAGTTAAGCATGGTAGTCTCGACATCACTTAGTGGTGTTTTCTCTACTGCGGTTCACGTAGGCCTTTATAATAGGATGATGCATGTTAGGGTCTTATGGTTGTTTCCTGAGTAATTATGTACCTAAGAGGCAACAAGTCTTCACCATGCTTTGAGATTGCTAAATGCCTAGGAAGGAGGTAGTGTGAGGTTGTGTGATCCTTTGTTTATAACTTATTCTTTCGAATAGGTTTGGGGAGGGGGTTACACCATCATTAGACTTGTTTCTGTTTTTCATTTCCGTACCGTGAGTTTATTTTTCCTTTTCCGTAAATTTTGTACTCTAACCTATTCTTTCGAATAGGTTTGGGGAAGTCGTGTGAGTCATTTTGTTTCTCTTTTTGTTATGCTACTGCTGGCTAAAAAAAAAATCGAAAAAAAAGAAAGAAAAATTCCAGAAAAAAAGAGAAAAAGAAAAAGAAAAAAAAGAATCTGGAAAGAAAAATAAGAAAAAAAGAGAAGACCCCAAAAAAGCAAAGAAGGGTCCAAAAAGAAAGCCAAATAGCAGTTTAGCAAAGTTTGAGTCTTTTCCATTTTTGTATTGTTCGTAATCGAGTTGTAGTTTTTTATCTTTTTTATCTTGAGTGTCATCTGTTCTAGACCACCCTCGTCCTGCCATTCAGGAAGCGGTGAATAGCTTAAGACTTTACTTGAGAGATGGGTAGAATATGGGAGTGTTATCTTTTATAGGGAACCCTCCTTCGTTTGATGAGAACCAGTATTGGTTCGACCTCTTTTGAGGAAAAGTCTTAACATGGTGGACCAGCAGTAAGTCCTCGGTTTCATAGGCACGGGACAACCATTCGTATCTTAGCATCCTTCATTACGAAGTCACTGACTAGGTCCAGGTAGAGAATGTTACGAGAGACTATCTTGTCTTGACATAAGTGCTTATGTGGATGTGTATAAGTCAATCGAGGTATTCTTCAACCTATATTCATGCTTTGATTTATATGGTTTTTGTTCATATGTTATTTGGTAGATTCAGTAGATTAGTTCGTTTTATTTGGCAATGAAACTCCATTTTGTGTCTTGCATGTTTTTTGTATTAGAGTCTAGCTTAATTGCTTGAGGACAAGCAAAGGTTCGGTTTGGGGAGTTTGATGAAAGTGTATTTTACACTTTCATTCCAGTCTTTTTCACCTATTTTAGCTATCCTCTATGTTAATTTAGCTATATTTTAGTACATTTTATTAGAATAGTGTCACGTTTCCCTTGAGATTTTATTTTACAGGTTTTGGTTGAAATTCGAAGATTTCTGAGCAATTATATTAAAGTTGACAAGGAATTGGTGTTCCAGAAGCCTATTTGGAGTATCTGAAGGTTTTCGGATAGGATTTGGAGTCTAGGGGCCGAATCTGGAGGTTAGAAGGCTACTAGAAGTCATAAACCGAGTTCGAAAAGGTGAAGAAATCCAAAACCGCGTCGAAAACGCGGAAATTCCGTGAAAATACCGGGGGGCGAACCGCCGCACCATGGGGCGAACCGCCCCGTGATATTTCGGGGCCTATATATAGAGCTCCGTTTTTCTCCGAAAATCATATCTTTCCAGACCTACTTTCTCACCTCTCTCTGTAGTTTTAGGTAGGAACTTCCCGGGGCCTGTCCTGGGAGTTCTGTAGCTTAGGGGATACTTTTTCATAGCAGATTGGAGCTCGTAGGACCGCAATCATCCGGAGATTGACAACCTTCGGTAACTTTGTATCTTACAGTTTTATTCTACTTATTTTATTATATTCTTTCAACATATTTTCTTCTATGATTTCTGTTGATTGCATGCCTATTATGAGTAGCTAAACTTATCATTGGTGGTAGTATGTGAATTCTTAACGAAGGGAAGATAATCATGCTAATGGCTATATCGCGCATTATACTCCGTGTCATTGCTTTATTTCGTTGATCAGTTGTAACCAAAATTCTCGTATGTTGTATTGATTATTATGCACAATTGGATACTAGTCGACCATCAGACTATTTATCTTCGTAGTGTTGAGTAATTACGGAACACATTAGGACAATCATCAGACCAATTATCTTCGTAGTGTTGAGTAATTACGAAACGCATTAGGACATTCGTGATTGTCTAGTCAGACCAGTTATCTTCGTAGTGCTTAATACTTGCAACAGGACACTAGATTGATTCAAAGATCTCTATGCAAGACCGAGGAATTTATGCATGATTATCGACCCGTTATGTTAAGAAGGACCATACTATCACCAATCTCCATTATCTGCTAGAAATCCCCTATTGCTATCTATCTGCTGTTTTATATTCTCTTGTTAAATAGATAAAGCTAGTTATAGTCCTGAGAGAACGACACTCGAGTCATTCTACTGCTACACTACGGTTTTCGTTGTAGTTGTGGATTGCCTTTGGCTAAATTACAAATTTATTTGCTGAATCGAGACCTGACAAATCTCCGTTCATCATAGACGCCGACATAACTACAAAATTGGTGTATACGAAAGCTCCACCAATCTTGACCAATACATTCTTCACAACGCCTTCGGGTCTCACAAAGGATCCATCCGCCAATTGCACAATAGCCTTATGCTCAGATAGTTTTCCAAGGCTACTTTTCTCAAACACATTCATAGGGAGCACATTAGAGTAGGATCCCGTGTCTAGTGTGGCACGGACGTCTTCAAGCTCACCAATTCCGACATTAACATCGAAACTTTGAGGGAGTGGCTCGGGATCCTCTTGCTCCTCTTCACTCTCGTCAGAACCAAGGTCCTTCTCTTCTTCCTTAGCCTGTGGGGGCACTTCCCCCTTGCAACACTCGCACTTAACAACCTTCTTGATGATGATTTCGACAGGTAGATCACCCGCCAAGGTAATGGACATCGACTTCTCAGTGTTGCTAGAAGCTTGCCTTGCTCCCTACGTGCTCCTCGGTCGATCAAGTCTTGCATCTTTTGATGGGCAAGCCTAGTGCTCTCTTCCAACCTATCAAGCCTTTCCCTAGTCTTCTCAGAATCTTCTTCATAATGTTTGAGAAAACTTTGGGTGTGATCAACCATCTTTTACAAGTTCTCCATCACTTGAGCCGACTTCGACTTCGGTTGCTCTTTTGGAGCGGGGTTTTCGCAGTGGTCATTACCATAGTTAAGCCTACTACGCTCTTGGTTAGGGCCATAAGTTTGGCTAGCCGGTGCATATCCCTGATTGTTTCGGAACCCTCTTCTCCAAAATCCACCTCGAGGATTCCTACCATCTTGTCCGTAGCTAGCTTCTTGAGTTCCAAATTCCGTAGCAAAGGCTTCCTCTTCGCCTCCTTGAGCCCAGTTGCCATCATCATATGCAAGCTCCGATCTACACATATGAGCTCCATGCCCATAGTTCTTGCATATTCGGCAAACTTCGTTCGAAACAGATGTTCCAGTGGCGCTCTTGAGGACTTGCTTCAATTCGTTGGTAAAGCACTCGAATTGATCCCCATTCCCCCTATACATAGGGGCTTCTTGAGTAGGTGGAGCTTCAGGTCCACGTCTCCTAACCATTGCCCTTGGGTCCTTGAATTGCGACCCCTTAGCAAGCCTTTCGAAAACTGCCCAGACGGCTTCTGCGGTTTCCTCCCAGATATTGCCACGGCATTGGAAGTCCACCACTTGTTGGTTCTCGAAGGTTAGTCCATTGTAGAAGTGTTAGACTAGGTCAGAAAGCTCAAAACCATGGTGAGGGCACTTGTTCGTGAGGTCTTGGAACCTCTCAAACGCGGTGTAGATGGTCTCATCCTGTTTGAATCCGGTGATTTGCGCCTTAAGCGCGGTAGTCAAGGTGTGAGGGAAGTATTTTTCCATGAAAGCTGAAAAAACCTTCTCCCAAGTGTCCAGCGAGCCTGCTAGTAGAGAACTCAACCATGACTTGGCTCTGTCGCCAAGCCCCATAGCAAAAACCTTCATCCTCAACTCGTCCGTTGTTATGTCAGCTCCGGGTCGTGGGAGTTGGTTGACGAAATCATCGATATCGTGCAAGTACCCCATCACATCTTCCCTTGCTAAGCCATAGAACCTCGGAAGTTGTTGGAATGCGTGGTTCTTGATTTCTAGATATTGAGTTGCAGACGAAAGAACAATCGCCGGTCCCCTCATACGATCCTTGGAGGGTTGAACCCATGCTTTCAGTGGTCTAGCTTCTGCCATTCCGTCGATTTCCTTGAAAAGACTGTGTAGAGATTCAGAGAAATCGGTATCCTCTATTTCCTCTAGCGCACGCCTTTGAAGTAGTCTCCTTCTTTGGTGGTAGACTCTGTCGGTCTCAGCAATTGAATCAGCAAGCGGTGTTCCTCTAGATCGTGTATGTGGCATACACTATCTGTAACAAACTAGGAAAGGAGTATCAGAGAGAGTTTAAATAGGAAAACAAAAAAGTACTAGAACTAGGAATTGAATGCTGAAAATATAAACAAATTAAACAGAAAAAAGGAGTATAGTCCCCGGCAGCGGTGCCAATTTGATGAACGTGGAATTGTCGGGTTCCAATTAATCAAATAAATTTGTATTTAGCCAAAGGCAATTCACAACTACAACGAAAACCGTAGTGTAGCAGTAGAATAACCTCGAGTGTTGATCTCTAAGGACTATAACTAGCTTTATCTAATTTAACTTGAGAATATAAAATAGCAGACGACTTAGCAAAGATTTTTCTTAACAGATAATGGAGATTGGTGATAGTATGGTCATTCAAAGCATAGCAGGTTAATAATCATGCATAAATTCCCCGGTTTTGCATAGAGATCTTTGATCAATGAGTTGTCCAGTTGTAATTATTCAACACTACGAAGATATAGATTTAGATAGATCAAAGATCAATGAATTGTCCAATTGTGTTCAATAATTATTCAACAATATGAAGATAGAGATTTAGATAGATCAAAGAAATAAAGCAATAACTCTAGGGTATAATGCGCGATATAGCCATTAGCATAATTATTAACCCTTCGCTAAGAAATCACATACTATCACCAACGAGAAGTTTAGCTACTCATAGATGTCATGCAATCAACAGAAATCATACCACGAAAGAATGAAAACATGATGAAAGATATATAAAAATAAGTAGAAAAAGTGTAAGATACAATGTTACCGAAGGTTGTCAATCTCCGAAGAATCGCGATCTTACAAGCTCCAAACTGCTAAGAAAAAGTATCTTCTAAGCTAAGAACCCCAGAACAGGCTCTGGGAAATTCCTACCTAAAACTACAGAGAAAGGTGAGAGAAAAGGTCTGGAAAAGTATGAAAAACGGAGAAAACTGAGCAACTATATATAGGCTTTCGAATTGTGTGGGGCGAAGGGCCCCACACACCGGGCGATTCGTCTGGTGTGGGGCGATTCGCCCACATCCCGGGCGACTCGTCCGGGAGTAAATTTCGGCCCAGAACGCGTTTTTGGATTTCTTCCTCGTTTCGGACTCGGTTTCTGCCTTCTAGTGACCTTCTAGCGTCCAGATTCGGTCCCTAGACTTCAAATCCTATCCGGAATCTTTCAGATACTCCAATTAGGCTTCTGGAACACCAATTCCTTGTCTACTTCAATATATTTGCCCGGAAAACCTCGTTTTTCAACCAAAACCTGTAAAATAAAAACTAAAGGGAAACGTGACACTATTCTAATAAAATGCACTAAAATATAGCTAAATTAACATAGAGGATAGCTAAAATAGGTGAAAAAGACTCAAATGAAAGTGTAAAATACACATTCATCAAGATACATCCTATGGCTCGCACATTTGTAATAATGTGCAGGGGCGCATTGAACATAGGCTAGTCAAGCAAGGTGAAATCGACTTGCATGTTGGGAACAACAATCCAGTTGAAGCCAAACACATTGGACGCTGCAAGATAGATTTACCATCAGGACAATGTTTGGAACTTGATAACGTTTATTTTGTTCCATCCATTGTCAGAAATATTATTTCCATTCCATTGTTGGATAATTGGGGTTTTTCCTTTCGATTTGCTAATAATACTTGTTATTTTTCATTAAATGACCAGTATTATGGAAAAGCTCGCTTAGTGAATGGTTTATATGTTTTGCAAAGTAGTTTACCTTTATTTCAAATACATAACAAACAACCGTCTTCAAGTAGGAAGAATAATCCATCTTATCTATGGCATTGTCGGCTAGGCCATATCAATGAAACACGGATTCAAAGACTAAGGAAGTTGGACTACTTAGAACCATTTGATTTTGAATCATATGGTACATGCGAATCATGTGTTAAGGGTAAGATGATGAACAAACCTTTTGTTGGACAAGGTGTTCGTGCCACTCGTTTCTTAGAGCTCATACATACCGATGTATGTGGACCTTTCAAAGTCCATGCGCGTGGGGGTTATCCTTACTTCGTTACCTTTACTGACGATTTCTCAAGGTATGGATATATTTATCTTATGAAGAATAAATCCGAGACCTTTGGGAAATTCAAGGAGTTTAGGAATGAGGTCGAGAATGAATTGAACCTAAGGATAGTCACTCTTCGATCAGATCGAGGAGGTGAATACCTTAGTGAAGAATTTATCGACTACTTGAAGGAAAATGGAATTCAATCGCAATGGACTCCTCCTGGAACACCACAGTTAAATGGTGTGTCTGAGAGGAGGAATCGAACCCTGTTAGACATGGTAAGATCAATGATTGGATTCTCGACTCTTCCAAAATATCTGTGGGGATATGCACTACAAACTGCAATCTACATTCTGAACCGTGTACCATCTAAATCAGTGGAGAAAACTCCTTATGAGTTATGGAAGGGAAAGAAGCCCTCACTAGGCTATCTTAGACCTTGGGGCTGTCCTGCGATAGTCAAACTGATGCTCACTGATAAGTTAGATGCCAAGGGTGTCAAAGTATATTTCATAGGCTATCCTCGTTAGACGAGAGGCTATGAATTCTATCATGCTGAAGATCACAAGGTGATCGTATCTAGAAACGTCAAGTTTTTAGAAGCTGAATACCTCAAAGAAGAGAGGTTAGATGACATGATAGAACTTGAAGAAATTCAAGACTTTGACACGCGCGAACATGAGTTCTCTAAATCTTCTGATTTGGACTCAAGTTCAGTGGGAGCTTTCGAAGCAGACAAGGGTAATGATATGACACTTTATAGGCATGTCATAGTCAGTGGGAGTCCTGTGATTAGATCAATAGTTGAAACCACACCAATAGAACCCGTTGTCAACCAACCTGTGCAACAAGTTGCACAAGAGCAGCCTCCCGCAAGGGAACAGCGTCGCGCCCCGCGACCAGCTGCATCAGTACCCACTGATAATGTTCGTGTTACACGAAGCCAGAAAAGAAAAGCACCAGAACCAGTCGAGCTCCGTAGGTCGAAGAGGATCCTAAAAGGACCTCAGAAGCAAAGCCTTATGATAGAAGACATCAGTGAACTTGATGTCGGCTTATCAGATCGGGAAGATCCCGAGACCTACAAAGAGGAAATAATTGATATTGACTCAGACAACTGGCAAGAGGCCATGGAATTGGAAATGGACTCCATGTACCTGAACCAAGTTTGGAACTTGGTAGACTTACCCCAAGGGGTTAGACCTATTGGGTGCAAATGGGTCTTTAAATGAAAGACAGATGCCGATGGCAAGGTACAAATGCACAAGGCTAGAATTGTGGCGAAAGGCTACACGTAAAGGTATGGCATCGATTACGATGAAACCTTTTCACCGGTAGTAAAATTGAAGTCCATTCGAATTCTACTTGCGATAGCTGCCTACTATGATTATGAGATCTGGCAGATGGATGTAAAGACTGCCTTCCTCAATTGCAACCTTGAGGAAGAGGTCTATATGGTACAGACGGAAGGTTTTATTAGTAAAACCAGGCCAACTACTGTATGCAAATTACAGAGATCCATCTATGTGCTAAAGCAAGCGTCTAGGTGCTGGAATATCCGCTTTGATGAAGCTGTCAAATCGTTTGACTTCGTCAGAAGCAAGGAAGATCCCTGTGTCTACACTAGGCACAGCGACAAGGGAGTCGTTATCATGATCATTTATGTTGATGACATTTTGATCATGGGAAACAATGTCTCTATGCTAGAAGAGACTAAAGTTTGGTTATCAAGTACCTTCTCGATGAAGGACTTGGGTGAAGCGAACTACATCCTAGGGATCAAGATCTATAGAGATAGATCCAAGAGGATGTTAGGATTGACACAGTCCACCTACATCGACAAAATACTGAAGCGTTATAAGATGGACGACTCAAAGAGAGGTTTTCTCCCAGCTAGGCATGGGATTGTCTTATCAGTTAAGGATAGTCCTAAAACTGATGAAGAAAGAAATGCAATGATTCGTGTACCTTATGCTTCAGCAGTAGGGTCTATAATGTATGCAATGAATTGCACAAGGCCCGATGTGGCATATGCGCTTAGTGTCATGATGAATGTGTATTTTACACTTTCATTCGAGTCTTTTTCACCTATTTTAGCTATCCTCTATGTTAATTTAGCTATATTTTAGTACATTTTATTAGAATAGTGTCACGTTTCCCTTCAGATTTTATTTTACAGGTTTTGGTTGAAATTCGAAGATTTCCGGGCAATTATATTGAAGTTGACAAGGAATTGGTGTTCCAGAAGCCTATTTGGAGTATCTGAAGGTTTTTGGATAGGATTTGAAGTCTAGGGGCCGAATCTAGAGGTTAGAAGGCTACTAGAAGTCAGAAACCGAGTCCGAAAAGGTGAAGAAATCCAAAACCGCGTCGAAAACACGGAATTCCGCGAAAAAACCGGGGGGCAAACCGCCGGAGCTCTGGGGCGAACCGCCCCGTGTTATTTCGGGGCCAATATATAGTTGCTCAGTTTTCTCCAAAAATCATATCTTTCCAGACCTACTTTCTCACCTCTCTCTATAGTTTTAGGTAGGAACTTCACGGGGCCTGTCCTGGGAGTTCTGTAGCTTAGGGGATACTTTTTCATAGCAGTTTGGAGCTCGTAGGACCGCAATCATCCGGAGACTGACAACCTTCGGTAACTTTGTATCTTACAGTTTTATTCTACTTATTTTATTATATTCTTTCAACATGTTTTCTTCTATGATTTCTGTTGATTGCATGCCTATTATGAGTAGCTAAACTTATCGTTGGTGGTAGTATGTGAATTCTTAGCGAAGGGAAGATAATCATGCTAATGGCTATATCGCGCATTATACTCCATGTCATTGCTTTATTTCGTTGATCAGTTGTAACCAAAATTCTCGTATGTTGTATTGATTATTATGCACAATTGGACACTTGTCGACCATCAGACCAATTATCTTCGTAGTGTTGAATAATTACGGAACACATTAGGACAATCGTGATTGACTTGTCAGACCAAATTATCTTCGTAGTGCTTAATACTTGCAACAGGACACTAGATTGATTCAAAGATCTCTATGCAAGACCGAGGAATTTATGCATGATTATCGACCCGTTATGTTAAGAAGGACCATACTATCACCAATCTCCATTATCTGCTAGAAACCCCCTATTGCTATCTATCTGTTGTTTTATATTCTCTTGTTAAATTGATAAAGTTAGTTATAGTCCTGAGAGAACGACACTCGAGTCATTCTATTGCGACACTACGGTTTTCGTTGTAGTTGTGGATTGCCTTTGGCTAAATAACAAATTTATTTGCTGAATCGAGAACTGACAAATCTCCGTTCATCAAATTGGCGCCGTTGCTGGGGACTATACTCCTTTTTTCTGTTTAATTTGTTTATATTTACAGCTTTAGATTCCTAATTCTATTAGTTTTAGTTTTCCTATTTAATCTCTCTCTGATACCGCTTTCCTAGTCTGTTTCTAATCACCTTTCCTAGTCTGTTTCAGATTGTGTATGCCGCATACACGTTCTGCAGGAACACCGCTTGCTGATTCAATTGCTGAGATCGACAGAGTCTACCACCAAAGAAGGCGACTACTTGAAAGGCGCGCACTAGAGGAAATAGAGGAAACCGATTTCTCTGAATCTCTACTTAGTCTCTCCAAGGAAATCGATGGAATGGCAGAAGCTAGACCACTGAAGGCATGGGTTCAACCCACCAAGGATCGTATGAGGGGACCGGCGATTGTACTTTCGTCTGCAACCCGAGATCTGGAGATCAAGAACCACACATTCCAACAACTTCCGAGGTTCTATGGCTTATCAAGGGAAGATGTGATGGGGTACTTGCACGATATCGATGATTTCGTCAACCAACTCCCACGACCCGGAGCTGACATAACAACGGATGAGTTGAGGATGAAGGTTTTCGCTATGGGACTTGGCGACAGAGCCAAGTCATGGCTGAGTTCTCTTCCAGCAGGCTCGCTGGACACTTGGGAAAAGGTTTTTTCAGCTTTTATGGAGAAATACTTCCCTCACACCTTGACCACCGCGCTTAAGGCGCAAATCACTGGATTCAAGCAGGACTATGATGAGACCATCTACACCGCGTTCGAGAGGTTCCAAGATCTCACGAACAAGTGCCCTCACCATGGTTTTGAACTATCTGACTTAGTCCAACACTTCTACAATGGACTAACCTTCGAGAACCAACAAGTGGTGGATTTCCAATGCCGAGGCAATATTTGGGAGGAAACCGCAGAAGCCGTCTGGGCAGTTTTCGAAAGGCTTGCTAAGGGTTCGCAGTTCAAGGACCCAAGAGCAATGGTTAGGAGACGTGGACCTGAAGCTCCACCGACTCAAGAATCCCCTATGTACAGGGGGAATGGGGATCAATTCGAGTGCTTTACCAACGAATTGAAGCAAGTCCACAAGAGCGCCACCGGAACAACTGTTTCGAACGAAGTATGCCGGATATGCAAGAACTATGGGCATGGGGATCATATACGATGATGGCAACTGGGCTCGAGGAGGCGAACAAGAAGCCTTTGCTACGGAGTTTGGCACTCAAGAAGTTAGCTACGGACAAGACGGTAGGAATCCTCGAGGTGGATTTTGGAGAAGGGGATACCGTAACAATCAAGGATATGCACCGGCTAACCAAACTTATGGACCTAACCAAGACCGTAGTAGGCTGAACTATGGTAATGACCACTGCGAAAACCCCGCTCCGAAAGAGCCACCGAAGTCGAAGTCGGCTCAACTGATGGAGAACTTGCAAAAGATGGTCGATCACACACAAAGTTTTCTCAAACGTTATGAAGAAGATTCCGAGAAGACTAGGGCAAGGCTTGATAAGTTGGAGGAGAGCACTAGGCTTGCCCATCAAAAGATGCAAGAGTTGATCGACCGGGGAGCAAGTAGGGAGCAAGGCAAACTGCCTAGCAGCACTGTGAAGTCGAATGCCATTACATTGGCTGGTGATGTACCTGACGAGATCACCATCAGGAAGGTTGTTAGGTGCGAGTGTTGCATGAAGGAAGAACTTCTACAGGCTAAGGAAGAAGAGAAGGACCTTGGCTCTGACACAAGTGATGAGGAGCAAGAGGATCCCGAACCACTCCCTAAAAGTTTCGATGTTAAGGTAGGGATTGGTGAGCTTGAAGATGTCCGTGCCACACTAGACACGGGATCCTACTCAAACATAATTCCTTTGAATGTGTTTGAAAAGAGCAACATTGGAAAACTATCTGAGCAAAGGGCTATTGTGCAACTGGCGGATGGATCCTTTATGAGACCTGAGGGCGTTGTGAAAACTGTGTTGGTCAAGATTGGCGAAGAATCTATATACACCAATTTTGTAGTTATGCCGGCGCCTGCACCTGGAACGGGAGATGTCATACTCTTAGGGCAAACATTCTTGACCAAACTACGCTCCGTGATGGACATTTACCAAAGAACTTGCACCATCGAAGTGAATGGCAAGCAACATGTGTTGCAAGCCATACCTGATCCACCTGAACCGCCTGATATTACTACTCATGTGGTCTTGCAGCCTATATTCTTTCTTATTCACAGGTTCGTGGCATGGAAAGGAGATCAATGAAGGGGAAGCTTAGTACCCGCAAAAAGAAGAGATAGGCGCAGACAGGAGTCGAGTCAAAGACTTTAAAAATGACGCTATCCGGGAGGCAACCCGGAATTTTTATCGCTGGTTATCTCTATACTTATCTTGCTTATGAAAAACTCGTGAAATTTTTTGCATTTGCACGTTTACTGCTTTCCTAGGATAGTTTTGCATGTTTTATATGGAGTTTATTGCCGAATTTTTTGAACTTTTTTATTGGGTAGATCAACTAGCTATGCCATTAATCGTATGCTTCATCTCTATGAATTTGGTTGAGGTTTTTCTCGCTTGGCTTGTCACATTTATGTATTGCACTTAGTTAAGCATGGTAGTCTCGACATCACTTAGTGGTGTTTTCTCTACTGCGGTTCACGAAGGCCTTTATAATAGGATGATGCATGTTAGGGTCTTATGGTTGTTTCCCGAGTAATTATGTACCTAAGAGGCAACAAGTCTTCACCATGCTTTGAGACTGCTAAATGCCTAGGAAGGAGGTAGTGTGAGGTTGTGTGATCCTTTGTTTATAACCTATTCTTCCGAATAGGTTTGGGGAGGGGGTTACACCATCATTAGACTTTTTTCTATTTTTATTTTCGTTTCGTGAGTTTATTTTCCTTTTTCGTAAATTTTGTACTCCAACCTATTCTTTCGAATAGGTTTGGGGAAGTCGTGTGAGTCATTTTGTTTCTCTTTTTGTTATGCTACTGCTGGCTAAAAAAAATCGAAAAAAAAGAAAGAAAAATTCCAGAAAAGAAGAGAAAAAGAAAAAGAAAAAAAGAATCTGGAAAGAAAAGAAGAGAAAAAAAAAAGAGAAGACCCCAAAAAAGCAAGGAAGGGTCCAAAAAAGAAAGCCAAATAGCAGTTTAGCAAAGTTTGAGTCTTTTCCATTTTTCGTATTGTTCGTAATCGTGTTGTAATTTTCTATTTTTATCTTTTTTGTCTTAAGTATCATCTGTTCTAGACCACCTTCGTCCTGCCATTCAGGAAGTGGTGAATAGCTTAAGACTTTACTTGAGAGATGGGTAGAATAGGGGGGTGTTATCTTTTATAGGGAACCCAGCTTCGTTTGATGAGAGCCAGTACTGGTTCGACCTCTTTTGAGGAAAAGTCTTAACATGGTGGAACAGCAGTAAATCCTCAGTTTCATAGGCACGGGACAACCATTCGTATCTTAGCATGCTTCATTACGTCGTCACTGACTATCTTGTCTTGACATAAGTGCTTATATGGATGTGTATAAGTCAATCGAGGTATTCTTCAACCTATATTCATGCTTTGATTTATATGGTTTTTGTTCATATGTTATTTGGTAGATTCAGTAGATTAGTTCATTTTATTTGGCATGAAACTCCATTTTGTGTCTTGCATATTTTTTGTATTAGAGTCTAGCTTAGTTGCTTGAGGACAAACAAAGGTTCGGTTTGGGGAGTTTGATGAATCTGTATTTTACACTTTCATTCGAGTCTTTTTCACCTATTTTAGCTATCCTCTATATTAATTTAGCTATATTTTAGCACATTTTATTAGAATAGTGTCACGTTTCCCTTTAGATTTTATTTTACAGGTTTTGGTTGAAATTCGAAGATTTCCGGGCAATTATATTGAAGTTGACACGGAATTGGTGTTCCAGAAGCCTATTTGGAGTATCTGAAGGTTTCCGGATAGGATTTGAAGTCTAGGGGCCGAATCTAGAGGTTAGAAGGCTACTAGAAGTCAGAAACCGAGTCCGAAAAGGTGAAAAAATCCAAAACCGCGTCGAAAACGCGGAATTCCGCGAAAAAAACCGGGGGGCGAACCGCCGGAGCTCTGGGGCGAACCGCCCCGTGTTATTTCGGGGCCTATATATAGTTGCTCAGTTTTCTTCAAAAATCATATCTTTCCAGACCTACTTTCTCACCTCTCTCTATAGTTTTAGGTAGGAACTTCGCGGGGCCTGTCCTGGGAGTTCTGTAGCTTAGGGGATACTTTTTCATAGCAGTTTGGAGCTCGTAGGACCGCAATCATCCGGAGACTGACAACCTTCGGTAACTTTGTATCTTACAGTTTTATTCTACTTATTTTATTATATTCTTTCAACATGTTTTCTTCTATGATTTCTGTTGATTGCATGCCTATTATGAGTAGCTAAACTTATCGTTGGTGGTAGTATGTGAATTCTTAGCGAAGGGAAGATAATCATGCTAATGGCTATATCGCGCATTATACTCCGTGTCATTGCTTTATTTCGTAGATCAGTTGTAACCAAAGTTCTCGTATGTTGTATTGATTATTATGCACAATTGGACACTTGTCGACCATCAGACCAATTATCTTCGTAGTGTTGAATAATTACGGAACACATTAGGACAATCGTGATCAGGGGCGGAGCCAGAAATTGAAAGTGGGGGTGGCGGAGTGTTATAACGTAGATCGGCAGGTACTATATATAATTTGGTTAGGTCCATGTAAAACGGTTCGGGGCGGGTCGGGTCACCATTTTAGACACTAAATTCATCATAAATATTTAAATATGACTATCAAAGTAAACTGAAGAGAAATAAAAAATAATATCATGATAGCACACAAATAAAAGTGAATATATGGTTCAAAATTTAAAAATTACCTCATATAACAAGACACACTCTATGAAAATCTTACTCTACGTCTCTTCATCTTCTCAAAATCATCCGTGATTGACTCAATGTCAAAATCCTCAACAATTTCCTTTTCAATATGCATTATCAAATTGCTAGACAAGAAGTCATCCTCCATTGAGCTCCGGAGTCTTGTCTTTACAATTTTCATGGCGGAAAATGCACGCTCAGAACTAGCTGTGGAAACGGGAAGAGTTAATAGTAGCCGAATCAACCTATCAACAAGAAAGTAAGTAGATGACTTTCTTGTTCTAGTCAACACAATGCACAACTCAGAAAGTGTAGATACATGAAGCTCTGTATTGTTCTGAATATCGACTTTAAAAGACCCAGCTGAAATCTTAAGTGTGTTTTCTCTTCACTAGTAAAATCTTCCGGGTAGAATCTTTCCACTAGCTTACAAATATCCTCAACTACAAACAACTTATAATCACCTCTAGGATCAAAAGAGGAACTCAACTTCAACAACTCCATTGCATCTTCATTAAATCGGAAGTTCATCTCTTGCAACATGCAATCTATTGTTCCATTGAATAGTTCAACTCGATAATAATGACCCAAAGTAACAGAATTAGCTCGAGCACGACCTTTAACAGAACGACGAAGACCAGCCATATCAACAACTTCAATTTCATGTGCAACACAAAACAACTTAACTTTTTCCAATAATGCTTCCCATCCATTTTCTCTAAAATTTTGAACCACTTCTTTGGTGTTTGACACCGCACTCATAGCATTCAGAATATCTTGAGACTTATTCTGAAGCATTCTACATAGATCATTTGTCATCCCCAATAGCTCTGGTAAAGAGTGAAGCATAAATACAAATTGAAAGGATTTCATCATATCATATTTCCTATCAGCTGTCCCTCTAGAAGAGTTACTTGCATCATTTGATATTTCATCCAAAACCACAAGAGTAGGATCAAATAATTCAAGTAAACTATTCATTGAATTCAGATACGAACTCCATCTAGTGTCACTTGGACGTTGCAAAGATTGAAGTTGGTTTTTCCCTTTCCCAGTCCGAATCTCATCGGCCTCAATCATGTCATCAATACGAATAGCCTGAGCAATTTGCAATTGGTCGTGACGTTTCGCTGAACCATCAACGACATTAATGATGTCAATCAAATCTGAGAAAAAGTTCTCAACAGGAATAGAACTTCGAGATGTAGCAACTAGTGCCAGTTGCAAACGATGTGCAAAACAATGGATGTAATAAGCAAAGGGACAATCTTTTAAAATAAAGCTTGCAAACCATTCCACTCTCCTCTCATGTTACTTGCACCATCATAACCTTGTCCCCTGATGTTTTTTATGCTAAGATTATGTTGAGAAAGGACTTCACATATTCTGGTTTTCAAAGTGCATGCCTTAGTGTCTTGAACATGAACTATGTCAAAAAACCTTTCCCTTATAACTCCATTGCAATCAACAAACCTCAACACAATAGCCATTTGCTCGCGTTTGGACTCATCTCGAGATTCATCAACGATAATACAAAACTTTGCCTCCCCAATTTCATCACGAATAAAATTTTGTGCCTTACTTGCAAAGATAGATAAGATCTCCTTTTGGATTTGTGGAGAGGTGTATGTAGCATTTTGAGGTGCATTTTCCAAAACAACAGCATCTACATCTTCACTAAAGGATGCAATAAGCTTGACCAATTCTAAGAAGTTTCCACGATTTTTGATCCTAAACTTTCATCATGACCTCTATAGGCAATAGCTTGGAATGCACAATATCTAGCCACTAAAATTGAAACTCTAAGTCGTAGTCGGTTCATTAAAATGTTCTTTTTCTCCATTCTATCTACACATACTTCAAGATGTTGTGGCCTTTTCAACAAATCCTTACAACTCTCTTCCGCCCTTCTATGTTTAGAATTAGGATTTGTACCAACATGAGCTTTAAAAGAATAAGCTTTCCCTCCAATTTTATTCCAAGTACTAAACCCGTTCTTAACAAAAGCATTTGCTGTAGGATTTGCAGATTCATTAGCAAACAAAAAGCATGGTAAACAAAATGCTTTATCTACTGTTGGTGAATACTCTAACCACCCAGGAAACCATTTATACCATGTTGTTTTAAAACTTCTACCATCACCTTCAAGGGAGTTTAGAGGAGTACCTCGAAATGGACCATGCTTCAGATAAGCACGTCGGATTTCATCTTTTTTGTTTGCTGCATAATTCCACATCATCATTCGTTTCCCAGGATCCCTTTCTACCTCAATCACTTCTAACTCTTTCTCAATTCTTGAAGGTTCTGCAGGAGAATAATCAATGTTTGTAACTTCAACTTCCAAGGCTCAACACTTCCAACCGGAGGTGGTGGAACATTATTATCCCTTACAAGCTCAGCATTTTCTGTGTCATTATTATTCATAGACGGCTCCGCATTCTGTTCTTTACGGACAAAAGAATCGAGCGTTCCTTGGCCCTTCTTAGGCTGTGTGCCTGTTGCAATAAATAGTATTTAACATTAATAATCTTTTTTGGTAAATATATTGAAAGATAGATCATATTCTTTCTGCAATTACCAATTCAAAACCCTAAACCCATCACGAGGCATCACTAGCTCTACTAAACAATATACGAAGTGTTTTCCTTTCTTTCTTGGAAAACATCAACATATCAATAATTAACAAAGATAATTAGGCAATGGCAGCAGTACTACTACCGTGAATTGTATTCTTTGCCATGGCAGAAGTAACTAAAGTACTATAGTGCACTACTACCGTGAAAGCTATCCATCTAAGTATCTAACATTAATCAAAAATTGGGCAATCATGAAATCATGAATCATGAATCATAAACGAGATAAAAAGGAGTTAATTACCTGATTTGCTTCCGGTGCGTTTCCTCTTGCTTTTAGCGTGATTCATTATTATTGAGGAGGTTTGAAAGAGGTTGAATTAGGTTAGAAAGAGTTTTTAGTATAAAATAAAAAAGATTGCCCTTTTAACCCTCTAAAATCAGTTAATTAATAAAATATCTCTTTTTATATGAATGTAAGATATACTAATAACTAATGTAAAATATTTCAACTTTTATAAATTAGTTCAAATTATTTAATTATAAATCCAACTAACTTATAAATATATAAATATACTAATAATACTAATAAAAAAATTTAGGGGTGGCGAAACCTAAATTTTTTAAAAATTTACATATAATAATAACAAAAATTTTTTTTTGGGGGTGGCGGCCGCCACCCCCTGCCACCCCCTGTCTCCGCCCCTGAATATACTAATAATACTAATAAAAAAATTTAGGGGTGGCGAAACCTAAATTTTTAAAAATTTACATATAATAATAACAAAATTTTTTTTTTTGGGGGTGGCGGCCGCCACCCCCTGTCTCCGCCCCTGATCGTGATTGACTTGTCAAACCAAATTATCTTCGTAGTGCTTAATACTTGCAACAGGACACTAGATTGATTCAAAGATCTCTATGCAAGACCGAGGAATTTATGCATGATTATCGACCCGTTATGTTAAGAAGGACCATACTATCACCAATCTCCATTATCTGCTAGAAACCCCCTATTGCTATCTGTCTGTTGTTTTATATTCTCTTGTTAAATAGATAAAGTTAGTTATAGTCCTGAGAGAACGACACTCGAGTCATTCTACTGCTACACTACGGTTTTCGTTGTAGTTGTGGATTGCCTTTGGCTAAATAACAAATTTATTTGCTGAATCGAGAACTGACGAATCTCCGTTCATCATGTCACTTGTCGACACCAACAGAATCCAGGAGTACCTCACTGGACTGTTGTAAAGAACATTCTTAAGTACCTTCGACGGACTAAGGAAATGTTCTTGGTGTTTGGTGGAGAACCAGAATTAAAGATATCTGGTTATGTCGACGCTGGATTTGAATCAGATCCTGATGAATTTAAGTCACATACAGGATACATATTCAAATTGAACGGAGGAGCTATCTGTTGGAAGAGTTCTAAGCAAGCCACGATTGCTGACTCATCCACAGAAGCCGAGTACATTGCTGGATCAGAAGCTTCGAAAGAAGCTGTCTGGATTTCAGAGTTCTTGAAGGAATTGAGGGTTGTTCCTGCTCCTAGTCCAATAACGATTTATTGGGACAATACGGGCGCCGTCGCTCAAGCTAAGGAGCCTAGATCTACAAACAAGAACAAACATGTACTTAGAAAGTATCACGTTATACGTGAGATTATTGATAGAGGAGAAGTTAGTATAGAACGTGTCTCTACCACGGACAACGTGGCAGATCCTTTCACCAAGGTCTTATCAGTGGAAGTCCACTTAAGACATTATGCTAATCTGGGTATTAGGCATAAAGGTAACTGGCTCTAGTCCAAGTGGGAGATTGATAGTGTATATGTCCTAGAGACAGTCCTTATTAAGGGCATGGAGCCCTTATAGAGGGCATATATGTACTATTACACAGGTCACCGTAATATAATATATATTTGTTGTTTTAGCATTGAGTATCGCTTTCATATTTATATTACACCAGACATGCATCATGTCATATCTCTATTTCTGTCTGTATTCATATTAAACATGTCCCCTCGGATAGATGACCAATCACACAGATAGTGGGAGCTATGTGAGTTATCATCTATCCCAAACTCTCCCTAGTCGAGGTTCATCTCGGATGTAGGGGTCTGAATGAACCAGATGAGACTAGTATGCGTGGAGGTTATAATTGTTGGAGCAAGTGTGAGCCGATCCCACGGCCATGGAACGGATTGTTGGACAATCGAGAAACGTTCCCATAACTGCGCATAGTTGTTCGAAGAAGGATTATCGAACAGTGGAAGTACCCACCGGACACTCCCATCGATGTATACTCTACACCGAAGTGTCTATGGGAACCGGTAAGTTGTCGAAGTGATGCCAGTCGTCCTTTGGACTTACAGGACTTTATCATCACATTTGTTGCCCCATATCCTTGGTGGACCCGTCGATGTCAGCTCTGAATAAGCAGTTGACCTAAGACACGATCCAGGATTATGGCTACATACAAATGGGGATGATAAGTGTTTCTGTGAAGGATTCATCTCTCAAGTGTAGCGCAGGAGAGTACTGCTCATAGTCTTCATAGTTGTGTTGGTAAAGTCACTGGCCAGTGCATCGATATATTATGATGGTCATAAGTATATTTTAGTAACCAAGCAACTCCCTGAGACGCCCGTGGATGTATTATTGGGATAGACACATCATCGATCCTAGATGCATTCGAGTCAGTCAGATGAAGGGATGTTACCATCGCCGCGTTGAGCGCAACAGACTTCGCAACGAAAGGGTTGCTTTGAGAAACCTCTCAAACGTCCTCATGTATTAATATTGCAAATGGAACCGTCTAGGAATTCCATTTTGCCTAGTCTGGGACTTGCTTAATACAGTGAGGCCCTATGGGTCACACTATGTTGTGATTCAGCTTATCAGAATATCCTTGAAGATGGAATCGCAATTAATTTGGAATTAATTGTGATTGATGGATTATAATTGATTTGGAATTAATTATAATATTTGGTGGCTCAATTGATGATTTGGAATTATTAATTGAATTGGCTAATTAATTGTATTTTATGTAAATACAATTAAAGATTATATTTTGGAAATATAATAGAGGTTTGATTTGAAAGGATATGTTAATTTAGAATTAACATATGCACTTGGGCAAAATCTACTTAGAGTTTGAATTGCCTTAGAACTATAAGTGGGTCCCAAAATTGGGACCCACCTATCTCCCGTAGGACATGGGCGCGCGCTGGGATAGGGGAAGGAGTTCGACTCCTTCCTCTATTAGAAGTCCAAGAGATAAGTTAGATTTTCCTGATTGAGTTTTAATTTGATTGGGAATGAATCTAGACTTGATATTGGTTTCCTAGTGCGATAAGAATTAGATTTTTATTCCTTTACGAAGTCTAATTGCTTATGCTTTAGGCTTCTATTGACTACTATATATAGTAGACTATTAGAGAGCTTTTTCATAATTCTGAACAATCAATTCTTAGAGAATTATTCTACCCAGTTTTCTTAGAGAAAATAAAAAGCTCGCCCCTCCTCTATAAGCCACACGCGCGCGCCACCCTTGCCGGAGGAATCGCCGCCCCGTCTTCTTGGTCACATAAAGAATATCCTAGCATTCTTCCGATAGGCTGTTCATCCGTGGATACCAAGGTTGAGGTTCTAGGAGCTGGAAACTAACTCTTATTGTCTTGCAGATAATCAGAGTATTGCAGATATCTTCGACTTCGATGAAGGAGGAGATACACCAGATTATTACGAAGACTTGGAAGCTGCTTTGGAAGTAAGGTTAATCTTCTAATTGACGTGTTTACATGTATACGACATATACATAATCAATTAACCTGTATGTTAAGAAAATTTTGAAATTCCGCTGCGTACCCTAGGGATAACTCTGATCGTATTTTCTTACAGAAAGCCCGTCGCTAAATAGGACGTCGCGAAAAGTGGCGTCGCTAATGAAATAAGCGACGGATAATGTAATCCGTCGCTGTTTTTAGCGACGGATTAGACGATCCGTCGCAAACTTCATCGTTGACCAAAGTTGAGACGGATTATTGATCCGTCCCTACAATATGGCGACGGATGAAATTACCGTCGCTATATTGCTGGAACACGTGTCAGGTGCTGGGCAGAGGAGAGTCCGCGACGGATGGTTTAATCCGTCGCTAATTGGTTTGGAATATATTTTTTTATTTGTTTTTTTTTTTTGTAGTTGTACACCGCAAATAAGTAAACATTTTCGTAACTAAACATTATATACAAAAAAAATTATTCTAAGCATTAATAAAATGAAAGTACTAATTGTCCTAAGCAAAGGAACATGAAAAAAAATTGTTCGAAATAGAAAAAAATTGATCGAAAAATAAAAAAAGAGTACTACTGCTGAGATCCTGGGGGGCATTAGGGGGGGCATCGGCATCATCGAACATGAAGAAGTCGGGAGGTGGCGCTCCACCGGGGGGGCATATTGCGCCATGATCCACTCGATGGATCTCTTGAATCCATGCCTCATCCTCGTCTGCTCTGCCCCTCAACCGAGCAGCCTCCTGGGCTTGCTCCTGGGCAGTCGCCTTCAGCTGCTGCTGCTCCTGGAGGAACTCGGGAGGCACATCGGCTTGTCCCCTTTGGCGCTTGGAGGAGCTGGAGGAGGAGCCACCCTGGTTCTCCGTCTCCGCTATCGCCTGCGAGAGGTTGCCCATGCCGAAGACACGCCCCTTATCAGCGAGACTCACGATCTCGAGATAGATGGCGTTCTACTCCTCGACCGTGAGATCAAGGTTCTCAGTCCTGGCCAGGAACTCCGCCTGAAAATTCAAACAAACAATTAACGATTTAATTAGTACGTTATTCATCGAAGAATCAAATATTCGACAAGAAGCTCAGGAATCGAAAAAATATAAAACATACCGCGATTGTTTTGGCCCTATCAGACTGGAAGGTCATCTTGCCATCCTTATCCAGCTCCCCGTGAGCCTCACAGAAGTGATCCCACATGGTCTGCTCCCTCCCCTCCGATATCTTCATCAAATATATATATAAATTAATAAAGTAATGATTGAATTTAAATAAGACTTAAAAAAGAAAAAAGAAACTATAACAAAGTATGTGACTTACTGCATCCATGTGGCGCGCCAACTGGGATTTCGAACCCAGCCGATACTTTACCGAGCCTGTCCCATCCGGTGGATTATAGCCCGGTTCTCCCTGTTCTGGTCCGACAGCTTCTGGGCTTGAAGGTTCTCCGTCCAATACTGCTTCCACAGGGGCCACTCCTCCTCCCCAATCCACCCCGGCTTCTTCCCCGATGCCTTGATCTTGGAGACCTTCTTCCGGAAGGCTTCGGAGCCTTCATGTTCGAAGGCATACCACAGATCCGACTTGAACTTGTTGGGGAGGAAGAACTTCTCCTACATTTCAGAAAGTATACAAAATTCAGACTAACATATATATGACACGGTGACTAACATATCACCCAAACAATTGCACATTGTCCTATTTTCAACTAACACACGGTGACTAACATATCGCCCAAACAATTGCACATTGTCCTATTTCAACTAACACACGGTGGCTAACATATCACCAAACAATTGCACATTGTCCTATTTCAACTAACACACGGTGACTAACATATCACCCAAGTAAAGAAAAATTAAACCATAAGAGAAGAAGAAAGATTACTAACCTCCAGAGCATTCCAAATCTTCGCCTTCCGCTCCGGAGTGAAAGTATGCCACTGGGCTCCAAGTGGTGGGAGATCCACTTTCTTCGTAGATTCCTTGTTGATGAACTTTGCAGCCTCCCTCGGCATCATCATGTTGCAATAACATACACAAATTAATCCAACTAAATAAAACATACAATACCAAACACACAAATTAATCCAACTAAATAAAACATACAATACCAAACACACAAATTAATCCAACTAAATAAATTACACATGCCCATGCATGGGCCAGACGACGAGCTTGCCATTCACCCGCTCACCCGCCATGTACACCTCCCCCCTGTACCCATCATCCGGCAGGTTAGCAAACTCGTCTGGGCCAGTAGACCCTGCACTGCTGCTAGAACGGGGGCCAGGGGACTGGGTCTCACTGACATGATTCGCCGAGGTCCCCCCCTACTCCGGCTGACTACTAGGGGTGCGGAATGACGAGTCTGGCTCGGCGTAGCTACGGCTGCTGGCCGCCAACAACTTCCCCGGTTTCTTTGGCCTCGGCATGATCTGCACGTTTAAGAACAACCGTAAGAAACAATAAATGGACTTTGAGTATACACTGATAAGAAACAACACTGGACTTTATGCTGTAAACTTATGATTTACAAATTCAAATGAAGCTGCAAAATGCATATGTGAAAGACCAAAAAATACAAGGATACATAGCCTACATTTAAAAATCTAATCTAATACAAAATTTGATCTATTTAATCTAATTTAATCCATCATTTTAATGTAAACCAGTACTACCAATTCTACTACTATTTCCAACATAGCACAAGTAAAAACAAAATCTTAAGCCTTAAAGCTCAAAATCTAACATTTATCCTCGATAGTTCCATAAGCCTAAATTTACACTACTACTAATGGAGCATTTTGCAGCCTAAAACATCCCCAAATCAAGCTATTAATTTAAATATGCAACATTAATAGAATTAATTAATAATTAACTAAAAATTATGCAATCAAGTCATGGTTGAGAGCATATCATTCTCAAAATAAATCCAGTACCATTATCAATTTTCTAACATTTACTTCATCCTCAATTTTCTAACATTTATTTAAATTAAACAAAATTTACCTAAATAAAACAAATATCCAGTATCCAGTATCAAATAGTACCATTTATCTAAATTTATCTAAAATTTATCCTCAATTAAACAAATACCCTAAATTAAAATGCTACAAAATGGCATGAACAAGAGAACCCAACCCAAGAATTGAATTTCGGGTTACTAACGTATATCAAATGAAGATGAGAAAGGGAGTGATGAACTCCGGCAGGACGACGGTGCGGTGGTGGTACGGCAGCAAAGAAGAAGAAGGGGATGAGAAGGTCGCCGCGGAGTGATGTTGGTGGTGGCACGTCGAAGAGGAGCGGTGGTGAGTAGTCGTGGTGGCACGCCGATGAAGGAGTGGTGGTCGTGAGCCGATTTTGGTGGTCGATCGTTGAGGAGTGGTGGTGGTGAGCGGAGGTGAGCCGATTGTGGTGGTGAATTAGGGATTGTATAAATCGAAATGGGGAAGAAGAGGGAGAATCGCGTCTGTATATAACTTCGTAGCGACGGATAACCTTATCCGTCGCTAAGTATTTATTTTATTTTATTTTCCATTTTTCCTTATTAAATTAACCAGTATGGTCAACGAGTTTAGCGACGGATGATGTCATCCGTCTCACCTATAGAGACGAATAGACCTTATCCGTCGCTAAACTTGAGCCGGATTGGGTCTCCAGAGGCACGAACTGATCTTAGAGCGCAGTTCGTCCTCATCCGTCGCTAACAGTAGCAATCCGTCGCTAAATAGCGACGGATCGCATCCGTATCTATCCATCCGTCGCTAAATGGCTGATCTCTTGTAGTGAGTTCGTCAATATCCGTCGCTAAATTTAGCGATCCGTCGCTATGTAGCGACGGATGAGCATCCGTCGCTAAATTGTTGTTTTATTGTAGTGGTCACTATCTTGCTTTTGTACTTTCAGCAGCGCTATTCATTTGTCTTCTTGTCTTAATGTTCTTCGCGTGCTAACTTTGCATTTAATGTTCTTTGAATCAAATTCAAATATGAACGTTGGAGCCAAAATGCAAGTACTTCTTCAGCAAGGAGGTCACATATGTTGTCAGCAAGTGGTCAGTCTCAGTTTCAGCAAACATAACCTACTCTATCATATAGATTTTCACTTATGCAAGCTGTTGCTGAGAATCTCACTTTCTGAGACAATATGTGCCTTTGTCGATACCTTTCTCAAAATTCTTCTAAGTCTTCAATCTTCGAATTTTCCACTTTCTGAGCGGTTTTAGATTTTCAATAGTTTGTTTGTAAAAACAAAGTACATCATCAGCCAGCTTAAGAACTTAACTAGTACCTACACTAAGTCTTTCAGCAAACGTTCCTCTTTTACAATGTCCTTAAAATTTTAAATTTCTATGGACCTTAAGATTACTAGTTACTGGACTTTACTTAATTTAGCTTGGTTAATTGCTCATCAAAATTATAAGTTTCCTAACAAATTTCTCCCTTTTGATGTTAGCAATCCATGGCTAAATTAATTACAACTTTTTATAAGTTTCTGATGTTGAATAAATCAGTTGAGTAATGCAAATTATACTTGAAGTAATCAAACAGTAAGCATAAATAACTTGCATAATCAGAAAAATGAATAAATTTGACCAAAAGTAATTGATTGTTGAAAGTTATCTTTCAAAGTAGGTTTACATGAAAGCATGAGATAACTCAGCAAGCAACAATCAAAAGTAAAGACTAGACTATCTGAGAGAAATCTAGAAGCAATCTTGGTAAACATCCTTCAAGCTTTCATCAACAAGCTTAGGAAATTCTTCACAGTCAGCTACATAATCTTCAAGAAGCTTTCTGACTTGAAGTTGCATATCCCTTGCAAGTCTGCAAATTAGCTTGTGGTCTACTGAGGAATCTTGTCTTTTCAAAACTTCAGTCCAAATGTGAAGTCCCCAGCAACACGCATGTCGGATTTGGAGATAACTTAGATTGTACTTCTTATAGATTTTCTCCAGATATCTTACATCTTCATCAACATCTTCTTTTGTCAGATAGAAGAGCTCATAAGGAGTCACCATTAGCTTTGGTCTTGCCTTTTTAAGGATATCATCATAGTAATGAGTGAGATCTATTGGCCTAAAATAAGGTGGCAAAACTCTCATGTCTTTGACAAAGCCATCCTTCTAGTTTTAACCTCAACATCAAGCCAAAGTTTTCTGTCTTCAAAGGTATCCAGTGGACAAGGATCTCTTTCTCTACTCGCAACTTTAATCACATTCCATTTTGTCCATTTACTCAAGGATTGGTTTTGGGAAGTGATCATTGGGAAGGAGATCTTCAAGCTTTAAGATGAAAAAGCCTTGTCTTTTTCTGATCACACTTTGAGTGGTCTCTTTGTTGCTTGTTTTGGTGTATTGTACACCCAAGCCAACAACTTCTCGAGCTTTTCTTCTATTTGCCTCTAGTTCAATAGCCCTTCTTTGTCTTCTTCTTTGCTTGGAATTACTATCTTTGTTCCTTGCTGAAGAGCCAGAAGATAGTAATTTTGTGTTGCCAGATTGAGTCTTGGCATTGATGGGCTTTGCTTTGATAACCTGAGCAATAGTTCTGTCATCATCATCATCATCATCATTGTTAGGAAACTTGTAATTTTGATGAGCAATTAACCATGCTAAATTAAGGAAAGTCCAGTAACTAGTACTCTTAAGGTCCATAGGAATTTAGAATTTTAAGGACATTGTAAAAGAGGAACGTTTGCTGAAGACTTAGATTAGGTGTTAGTTAAGATGGTTTTTACCGCTTATGATGTATCTTATTTTCTGAAAAGAAAATAACCTATTGAAGCATTTGCTGATGATGTACTTGGTTTTTACAAACAAACTATTGAAGCATTTAGAAACCGCTCAGAATCTTGAAGATTATTGAAGATCTGAAGACTTGAAGAATTCGAAGATCTGAAGACTTGAAGATTGCTGAAAACTGGTATCTACAAAGGCACGTGTTGCTCAGAAAGTGGAAACTTCAGCAACAACATTGCATAAGTAAAAATCTGAAAGACAGAGTAGGTTGTGCTTGCTGAAACTGAGACTAACCACTTGCTGATGGAACATATGTGACCTCTTGCTGAAACTAATTGAATTTGCGCTCCAATGTTACTGTTTGAATTCTATTCAAATATGCATTAAATGCAAAGCTTACACGCAAAGGACATGAAGACTAGAAGACAAACAAGGACGCTGCTGAAAGTACAAAAGCAAGATAGTGACATCTTAAGGATCAAAAGCCTTGGAATTTAAAATTCAAACGGCTCCTTACTTGCACTATAAATAGAGGTCATCCGGCAAAGAGTTGAAGTGTGTCAATAACGTGATCAAACTCTCACTTGTGCTTAAACTCACATACCTTCAAACTCTCTATACTGCCATTGATCCGTTCCAAGACTTAAAGCTTGAAAAAGCTACTTGTGAAGAAGTAGAACAAACTCGGCTAAGAAATTAGTTAAGTGTTCTTTCTTTCGAACAAGAACAAGTCTTGACACCAGAAACAATCAAACTTGTTTACTGCAAAGTATTCAAAGTTGTGTTTCTTAGATTACTTGTTGTAACTGAATAAGTTATAATTAAGTTATCTCACCCCAAAACTCTCTAACTGAAAATATACCCTTTCAGGCGTGATATTCAGGGGGAACTTAATCGAGCATAGTTTTGCTGATTAAAAGTACCAAGTTTGGTGGAGAATAAGGTTACGTTCTCTAGATTAGGTTGGAGACAAAGCAAGTGTGCTTTGGTTTCTGTTGAATCGCTCTAGATAGGAGATTGTAAGAAACCTCAATCATATCTTAGTGGATTCAGTCCTAAGAAAGGACAAAGTGGATTAGGTGAGAGATTACGCCACTCTCAGATACCACTATAAAAGTGTTTGTGTGATTTACTTACTGTACTTAGTTTTCAGCAAATCATATCTGTCTCTACACAGTCACTCACATCACTTGCTGAAACCTTTACTTACTGAAAGAGCACTTATTGTATCAAAGACTTCCGCTCTCTGATTTTAAGTATCAGCAAACCAAGCTACTGAAAAGTAACTTACGCTTGCTGAGAAAGTTAAGTACCAGCAAACTCATTACTGAAAAGTAATAAGCACTTGTTGAGAAAGTTTTAAACAACGAAAGTTTGAAAAGACTATTCACCCCCCCTCTAGTCTTTTCTTGTTGTTTAAAGGGACCAACAAGTGGTATCAGAGCTGGAGGTTCTTTAACCTTCAACACTGAACCTAGATCCCCTTAGGTGCTTTCCGTAAATCACTCTCACTTGATCAGTTTGGTAGTGCTTTGCTGACAGGATGTCTTTAGGAGATGCTCCCTTGCTGAAGCTGGAAAATTATGAGAAATGGCGAAACAACATGATGCTACATCTTGAGGCCATTAGTGATGATATGGTTACTGTCATTAATGATGGACCTATCAAGATCACTAAGATCGAGAAAAGCTTTCCTCACAAAACCACGGATCCTACTGGTAAGCAAACTATCTTAGGAGACCCGGTTGACGCCGTCGTTCCAAAACCAAGAGAGGAATGGACTTCTGACGAAGCTAAGAGATTCCGTATTGATGGCCAAGAAAGAAATATCATCATTCGATCAACTCCGGATACTATACAGTGCAAACTGTGGGGTGCTAAGACTGCAAAGGAAGCTTGGAAAATGGTTCAAGATCTTTGTGCTGGATCTGACAAAACCAAGGAAAACAAACTTGAAGTACTTAAATTAAAGTTTCAAAACTTTAAGCAAGGTACAAACGAGTCACTAGAAGACTTGGATTTCAGATTCACAACTCTTGTTAGTGAAATGGCAGCCTTGGGTGTTGGAAACCTTTACTCAGATTCTGAGAAAGTGAAATCTATCATCAGAAGTCTGAATCAAGAATGGATCCACACTCAGAACTTCTATTATAATCAAGGAATGCCAGTCATTACACCAACAGAGTTGTTCTCTCATCTTTCTACTGTCAACTATGAGACAAAGCAAAGAGAAAATGTATTTGCTGAAAAATCGCAAAACATTGCTCTTGCTGCAAAGCCGTCATCTTCTGAAAAGAAGAATGAAAAAGAACCTACTGATGAAAACTCTTTGGTTGTCAAAAACATGAAGAAATTCATCAGCAAGGAACTTGAAAGGCGAAAAGCAAAAGAGAAGCTGAAAAAGCATCTTGGTAACAACTACCATAAGTACAAGAATGAGACTAGCTCGCTGAACAAGCAAGCTCAGCAAGCTACTTCATCAGAAGAACTAGCAGTTGGAAATGATCTATGTTTTTACTGCAAAAAGCCTGGACACTTCAAAGCTAATTTTCCTTTACTGAAAGGAAAATCTGCTGAAAAGAAGAAGAAGTTCAAAAGAGCTTTTATTGCTGAAGAAAAGAAGAAGCTTCAAGCAAAAATCGATGCATTGTGTATTGATACTAGCTCCGAAGACAGTGAGGATGAAAGTTCAGACACCGACGATGAAGAAGCCACTCTAGACGTGGAGATTGGCAAAGAAGTTTGTGGAATAGCTATGGAAGCTTATCCAGATGTGTCAAACTACGAATTCTGCCTCATGGCCGGTCAGGTAAACAACCCTACCTCTGACTCAGACTCAGAAAGTGAAGACGAGATTGACCTTGACAAGATTCAAGGAGAAATCGAAAGATTTGAGAAAACTCTGAGCAGACAGCAAGAGAAATTACAATTTGCTGAAATTCTGACCAAGCAGACTACTGAAAAGTACGTCTTGCTGAAGGAAGAAACAGAAGAACAGGATGCTGAAATAAGGCGTCTTAAGAAGTTGATTGCTGAAGCTACAGAGAAGAATTCTCAAACGGCATTAGAATTGGAAGAATATCAGTCCTCAATTCTAAAGTTACTTGCTGAAATTCAAGAGATGAAAAAGATGAAAATCAATTTCAAATCTTATGTGGACGCAAGTAATACGCTGACTGAACTAAACTCTTATTTGAGAGACCCATCTCAGAAAGAAGGTTTAGGCGCAATGTATGAAGGTGGTGACGTAGAAATCTTGAGTAAAGATAAATCACCTATCTCCTTTGTACGTGCTACTGATAGTGGTCTACCAGAAATCTATCAGTTTGGTCAATCTAAGGTTGCTGAAACAAGCAATCAAGTACCTATGACCATAAAGCCCGCTGTTGCTACTCAAAGTAACAAGACTTTAAAAGGAAAACAGGTTGCTGAGAAGCAAACTGGAAAGAAAAAGGATGTTGTGAAGCATCCCGCCAAACAAGTTGCTGAAAAGCAAGTTGTTAAGACTAAAGGCAAGATTACTAAAAGTAATCAGAAGTCCTTTGCTGACAAACCTGAATCAAGTAAGGTTGCTGACGCTAAAGCTCAACATTCTCCGAAAAGTGGACTCGGTTTCAAAACCAAGCAAAGTCAACTCTTTCATGAGTATAAGCAAAGTCAGCAAAGATACTTCAAAGAGATGAATAAAATCAAGCCTAAGAATTCTGAAAAGAATCTTAATGCTAGGGCTAGAAGGAACCTTGCTAGAAAAGAACTTACTGAAAAGTATGTTCAAAAAGGTCAACCGAGCAAGACACCACATCAGAAAGTGGATTTGACCAGCACGAGTCAAAAGTCTTTCAGCTCAAAACCTCCTAGTTCCTCAGCAAGTAGAAAACAAGTCAAAGTTGAAAAACTTAAGACTTGGGTTTCCACTGGACGCATTCTTGAACATGTTAATGGACATCCATTATTGGATAATTAACTTGTTTGCTCTTGATTGTGCAGACTTCAGCCACGGAGACAAACGATGCAATCTGGCACTTTGATAGTGGTTGTGGAAAGCACATGACGGGCAACAAGAATAACCTTATAAACTATAGACGGTGGTCTAAAGGTCCAACAATAAGGTTTGCTGGTGGAGGTTCCGGTTCTACAAAAGGCTATGGTGATGTGAAGTTAGGATGCATAACCATTACTGGAGTTCTTTATGTCAAAAATCTTAAGTTTAACCTTTTCAGCATGAGTCAGTTTGCTGACAAAGGATACTTCATCAAAATTAAAAGTGATGAATGTAAACTTATAGATTTCGAGACTGAAAAGGTAATAATGATTGCAAGAAGATCAGGAGGCTTGTACACTGTTGATTGGTCTTCAGCAATTGTTGAAAAATGCCTTGTCTCAGATCATGATTGCCTTGCTGAAAAAGCATGGTTATGGCATAAACGAACAAATCATCTAAACTTCAAGACGCTGAATAAGCTGTCTAAAAAGGCACTTGTAGTTGGATTACCTAGGGTTACTTTTAAGAAAGATGGTGTTTGCAATGCATGTCAGCAACGAAAGCAAACCAAATCTTCTTTCAAGAACAAGGCAGTACCGTCAACTACAAAACCTTTACAACTCTTGCACATGGACTTGTTTGAATCTTCTTCAACAAGCTATGCTGGTAAGAAGTATGGTCTAGTCGTGGTAGATGACTATTCAAGATTCACTTGGGTAGTATTCATCAAGCACAAATCTGAAACCAAGACTGAAATACCTAACTTGCTGAATAAGCTTGAAGTCATGAAAAATGACAAGGTAAAAGTCATAAGGACAGACCATGGGACTGAGTTTGTAAACCAGTACATAACTGAATATTGTACCTCAAAAGGTATACAACATCAGTTATCCTCAGTAAGAACACCACAACAAAACGGTGTTGCTGAACGGAAGAATCGTACT
This sequence comes from Plantago ovata, assembly GCA_028274465.1. NCBI lineage: Eukaryota > Viridiplantae > Streptophyta > Magnoliopsida > Lamiales > Plantaginaceae > Plantago > Plantago ovata. The sequence continues at coordinate 58,232,638 of CM051455.1, forward strand.
CTGAAAGAAGCCGCAAGAACAATGCTTGCTGACACTGAAATAAGTGAAGCTTATTGGGTTGAAGCGATTAATACCGCCTGTTATACTCAAAACAGATGTTTGATTACTAAGGAATACAACAAAACTCCTTATGAATTGTTTGTTGGAAGACCTCCTAACATCACTCATCTAAGAGTATTTGGTTGCAAGTGTTTCGTTCTTAACAATGGTAGAGAATACCTAAGAACATTTCAACCAAAGGCAGACGAAGCGATATTTCTCGGCTACTCCTTGCATAGTAAAGCTTATAGAGTTTACAACAAAAAGGCACAAAAGATTGAAGAATCAGTGCATGTTGTATTCTACGAAAAGTCACAAGGTGTGCCTGCTGAAGAAGAAATATCAGAATGTATGAAAAAGCTAATCATACATGAGCAAAGAACTGAATCTGATGCTAGGCAATTCAAGTCAATTGAACTAAATGATGATTCTGACAATGACTCTCCTCCCCCTAGTCATGACAAGATAAATATAGTTCACAACAAAGAATTTCCAGCAAAAGACGCGGTTGCTCCGGAAGTTGCTGAAATTACGCAATCTCTAGTGCCTACTGATGAACTACCTCAATCAAGCAATGCTGAACAACCAGTTGCTGATGAACAAATCTCAGGAGAGACACAAATTCCCAGTAGTACTGAACAAGTACATACTGAAGAGTCACATGCTGATGAGCAAACATATCCTGATCCAACAAGCAGAAAAACCTGTTAATAAATGGATTAGAGATCATCCCTCTACGGATATGATTGGCGATATTAATAAACACCAAGTGACTAGATCCAAAGCTACTCATGGACTTGCTGAAGAAGCAATTGTCGTAGAAGTAGAATCATTGTTCTCTTGCTTTGTGTCAGAAATTGAACCTAAAACCATAGAAGAAGCTTTCAAGCATTCTGAATGGATAAAGGCAATGCAAGAAGAACTGGATCAATTTGAAAGAAACAAAGTCTGGAAACTTGTGCCACTTGCTGAAGACAAGAAAGCTATTGGTACAAAGTGGGTGTTCAGAAACAAGCTGAGCGAGTCTGGTGAAGTAACAAGAAATAATGCACGTTTAGTTGCTCAAGGTTACTGTCAGACTGAAGGATTGGACTATGATGAGTCTTATGCACCAGTTGCAAGATTGGATGCAATTAGGCTTTTCTTGGCCTTTGCTGCTCACAATGACTTCATTGTTTACCAAATGGATGTTAAAAAGTGCATTCTTAAATGGTGAACTTGCTGAAGAAGTCTACCTAGAACAACCCCCTGGCTTTGAACTTCCCTCAGAAATCAAGATGGTATACAAGCTTCAGAAAGCTGTATATGGTCTAAAGTAAGCACAAAGAGCATGGTATGATACCTTGGATAAGTTCTTGTTGGAAAATGGTTTCAAGAAAGGTGAAGTTGACAAAACCTTATTTACCATGAACCATGATGGTAAAATACTCTTAGTTCAAATTTATGTGGATGACATAATTTTTGGATCTAAGGACAAGCAACTTTGTGATGATTTTGCCAAACTCATGACAAATAAGTTTGAAATGAGTATGATGGGAAAATTGAATTATTTCCTAGGATTGCAAGTCAAGCAACTCAAAGATGGAATATTCATAAATCAAGCAAAGTATGCGAAAGAAATGCTCATAAAGTTTAGGATCAAAGAGGATGAGAAACCTGAAAAGATCCCTATGAGTGTTGGTACCAAATTTGGCTATACTAAAGAGGACAAAAGTGTTGAAGAACACAAGTATAGGAAGCTCATTGGTTCCTTGTTGTATCTAACAGCAAGTAGACCTGACATTCAGTATGCTGTTTGTGTGTGTGCAAGATTCCAATCTGATCCAAGAGAATCACACTACAAAAAGGTAATCAAGATACTGAAATATGTTAAAGGTACAGTCAATGTTGGATTATGGTATCCTAAAGATTCTGGACTTGAATTGGTTGGTTATTCTGATGCTGATCATGGAGGATCAACTCTTGATAGAAAAAGTACCTCTGGAACTTGTCAGTTTTTGGGTACTAGATTAATATCATGGTTCAGCAAGAAGCAAACTTTTGTTGCCAATTCATCTACTGAATCTGAATACATTGCAGCTGGTTGTTGCACAGCTCAAATCCTATGATTCAGCAACAATTAAGAGATTATGGTATTTCTGCAAAGAAAACACCAATCTTTTGTGATAATACAAGTGCTATTGCAATCACGCAAAATCCTAAGTTTCACTCTAGGACTAAGCACATTGATATTAGACATCATTTCATTAGAGATCATGTGGAAAAAGGTGATATTGAGGTTGTGAAAGTAGGCACTGATGATCAGCTTGCTGACATCTTTACCAAGCCCCTACCGGATAATAGGTTCGCAATGCTAAGGTATAACCTTGGATTGATTGAACTACCTCAATAAAGGATACACTTGGCAGAATGCTGAAACAGGTATTCAGCAAGCCAAAGTATTCCTGTTAAAAGACCAGTCACTGATTTCTCTAAGAAATGATAAGTCACAACATGATTGCTGAAACAGGCATTCAGCAAGTAATTCCTTCAAAACGGGTATTTGTTAGGAAACTTGATCATTGCTGAGACAGGCACTCAGTAAGAGAAAAACTTAAGGATTGCTGAGACAGGCACTCAGACAATCAAGATACTGAAACAGGTATTCAAGTATCAAAGGAATTTTCTGAGACGGGAACTCAGAAAAAAGAGCAAAGCTCATCTCTCAATTTTACCAAAGGATATCTCAAGTACAAAAGAATTTACTGATACGGGAAATCAGAAATATCTTTTAAACTTAGAAAATATGAGATATCTAAGTAAGGGGGAACTTTCAGCAAGTATCTAGGTTGATAATTCAAACTCGCTGAAAAGATTCTTGTCTATTTCAGCAAGCAATCTATCCCTTAAAACTCGTAAAATCAATTTGTGACGTTAAGCTGGCACAGATAAACTCGCAATAATCATGACATGAAATTCAATCGTGGCCATTGATTAAAAGGAGTTATAATCTAACGGCTAATAAAACAAAGAGAGAGAGTGCTCTGACGGTTTTTAGTTAGTGGGCCACTACGCATTCAATGCAAAGGCTCCACTAACTCCAGTGTTTCTCTGTTTTACCCTTGCTGAGCTCAAATCGATTGAGTTTCTCACACACCAGAGACACTATATAAAGAAGGAGTTAGAAGAAATGACAAAATCTTTAACTCACATTTCCTTTCTCTGCAATTTTAGCCTGAATCTACTGTACCTCCGGTCAAAAAGCAAACTATCTCTTTTCGTACAATTTTTCTTGCTCTATAAAAGAAATGGCTCCCAAGAGACAGTTTCTAAGTCCTCAAAGTCGTCAAAGGTTGACAGTGCTGAAACACGCACTGCTCCGTGACTACTCCGGCACACAAACACAACGAAAGTTGTGTTGAAAAACGACCGAATCCGAAAAACCTATGCCTCCGTCATATCTTGACACTGCAAAGTGTGAGATGTTGATGCAATGGGGAGGTTTTTGCAAAAGAAAAGTACATTAGGTACTTTTATGAACAGAACTTGATGACCAAAATGAAGAGGCGCTTGAGTTCATCAAGCAGCAAGGCCTCATGAACTTTATCTCTGCTCGCACTAAGCAAGTGAGCATGATTGATACAATGGAATTCTACAACAATGCAAAATCCAGTCCCTTACTGATAGTAAAGGAGTCACTGAAAAAGTGATCTTTACTAACAGTTCAGAAATCAACCAGCAAATCGTCCTGAAATGGACTGATTTAGCGGAGAGATT
>CM051455.1:58236532-58253666 GCA_028274465.1 Plantago ovata
TAACACAATCAACACGCCTGTTGAAAATTGTACTTAGCCCAGTCAAGTTTAATTTATTTCAGATATAGAACAGCAAATTGGCAAATTCTTCTCGGCACCTACTTGTCATCATTCCTCCCCAACTTGGGAGTCAAGAACTTTAATTAGTAGCAGAGCTACTAGACCAAGTGAATGGCAGAGATGCTTTCTCTTAACGTGCTTTGTCCAAGTCACGGGAGCGCTATCTCGCCTTTCTTCATTTTGCATTCTGACGTCACTGTAGAAGCTTCAATTTCTTCGTCGAAGAAGCAGTGACGTCATCTTCAGTTCCAGTGGTTGGAATCTGAAAAATCTCCGCTAAATCAGTCCATTTAGGACGATTTGCGTGTTCTGAACATAAGTAAGGATCACTTTTTTCAGTGACTCCTTTCTGTCTGTAAGGGACTGGATTTCTGCATTATTGTAGAACTTCCATGGTATCAATCATGCTCACTTGCTTAGTGCGAGCAGAGATAAAGTTCATGAGGCCTTGCTGCTTGATGAACTCAAGCGCCTCTTCATTTGGTCATCAAGTTCTTGTTCATAAAAGTACCTAATGTACTTTTCTTTTGCAACCCTCCCCATTGCATCAACATCTCACACTTTGCAGTGTCAAGATATGACGGAGGCATAGGTTTTACAGTGATTCGGTCGTTTTTCACACAACTTTCGTTGTGTCTGGGGCCAGAGAGTCACCGGAGCAGTCACCGGAGGAGCAATGCGTGTTTCAGCACTGTCAACCTTTGACGATTTTGAGGACTTTGATGACTGTCTCTTGGGAGCCATTTCTTATAGAGCAAGAAGATTGTACGAAAAGAGAGTTTGCTTTTTGACCGGAGGTACAGTAGTTTCAGGCTAGAAATTGCAGAGAAAGGAAATGTGAGTTAAAGAATTTTGTCATTTCTCTAACTCCTTCTTTATATAGGTCTCTGGTGTGTGAGAAACTCAATCGATTTGAGTTCTCAGCAAGGGTAAAACAGAGAAACACTGGAGATAGTGGAGCCTTTGCATTGAATGCGTAGTGGCCCACTAACTAAAACCGTCAGAGCACTCTCTCTCTTTGTTTTGTTAGCCGTTAGATTAATAACTCCTTTAATCAATGGCCACGATTGAATTTCATGTCATGATTATTGCGAGTTTATCTGTGCCAGCTTAACGTCACAAATTGATTTTACCGAGTAAAAGGATAGATTGCTTGCTGAAATAGACAAGAATCTTTTCAGCGAGTTTGAATTAACAATCTAGATACTTGCTGAAAGTTCCCCCTTACTTAGATATCTCATATTTTCTAAGTTTAAAAGATATTTCTGATTTCCCGTATCAGTAAATTCTTTTGCATTTGAGACATCCTTTGGTAAAATCTGAGAGATGAGCTTTTGCTCTTTTTCTGAGTTCCCGTCTCAGAAAATTCCTTTGATACTTGAATACCTGTTTCAGTATCTTTTGATTGTCTGAGTACCCGTCTCAGCAATCCTTAAGTTCTTTCACTTACTGAGTTCCTGTCTCAGCAAGTGATCAAGTTTCCTAACAAATACCTGTTTTGAAGGAATTACTTGCTGAATGCCTGTTTCAGCAATCATGTTGTGACTTATCATTTCTTAGAAGAAATCAGTGACTTGGTCTTTTGGACAGGAATACTTTGGCTTGCTGAATACCTGTTTCAGCATTCTGCCAAGTGTATCCTTTATTGAGGTAGTTCAATCAATCCAAGGTTATACCTTAGCATTGCGAACCTATTATCCGGTAGGGGCTTGGTAAAGATGTCAGCAAGCTGATCTTCAGTACCTACTTTCACAACCTCAATATCACCTTTTTCCACATGATCTCTAATGAAATGATGTCTAATATCAATGTGCTTGGTCCTAGAGTGAAACTTAGGATTTTGCGTAATTGCAATAGCACTTGTATTATCACAAAAGATTGGTGTTTTCTTTGCAGAAATACCATAATCTCTTAATTGTTGCTGAATCCATAGGATTTGAGCTGTGCAACAACCAGCTGCAATGTATTCAGATTCAGTAGATGAATTGGCGACACACGTTTGCTTCTTGCTGAACCATGATATTAATCTAGTACCCAAAAACTGACAAGTTCCAGAGGTACTTTTTCTATCAAGAGTTGATCCACCATGATCAGCATCAGAATAGCCAACCAATTCAAGTCCAGAATCTTTTGGATACCATAATCCAACATTGACTGTACCTTTAACATATTTCAGTATTTTAATTGCCTTTTTGTAGTGTGATTCTCTTGGATCAGATTGGAATCTTGCACACACACAAACAGCATACTGAATGTCAGGTCTACTTGCTGTTAATACAACAAGGAACCAATGAGCTTCCTATACTTGTGTTCTTCAACACTTTTGTCCTCTTTAGTATAGCCCAATTTGGTACCAACACTCATAGGGATCTTTTCAGGTTTCTCATCCTCTTTGATCCTAAACTTTATGAGCATTTCTTTCGCATACTTTGCTTGATTTATGAATATTCCATCTTTGAGTTGCTTGACTTGCAACCCTAGGAAATAATTCAATTTTCCCATCATACTCATTTCAAACTTATTTGTCATGAGTTTGGCAAAATCATCACAAAGTTGCTTGTCCTTAGATCCAAAAATTATGTCATCCACATAAATTTGAACTAAGATTAATTTACCATCATGGTTCATGGTAAAAAGTTTTTGTCAACTTCACCTTTCTTGAAACCATTTTCCAGCAAGAACTTAGCTAAGGTATCATACCATGCTCTTGGTGCTTGCTTTAGACCATATACAGCTTTCTGAAGCTTATATACCATCTTGGTTTCTGAGGGAAGTTCAAAGCCAGGGGGTTGTTCTAGGTAGACTTCTTCAGCAAGTTCACCATTTAAGAATGCACTCTTAACATCCATTTGGTAAACAATGAAGTCATTGTGAGCAGCAAAGGCCAAGAAAAGCCTAATTGCATCCAATCTTGCAACTGGAGCGTAAGACTCATCATAGTCCAATCCTTCAGTCTGACAGTAACCTTGAGCAACTAAGCGTGCTTTGTTTCTTTTTACTTCACCAGACTTGCTCAGCTTGTTTCTGAACACCCACTTTGTACCAATAGCTTTCTTATCTTCAGCAAGTGGCACAAGTTTCCAGACTTTGTTTCTTTCAAATTGATCCAATTCTTCTTGCATTGCCTTTATCCATTCAGAATGCTTCAAAGCTTCTTCTATGGTTTTAGGTTCAATTTCTGAAACAAAGCAAGAGAATAAAGATTCTACTTCTACGACAGTTGCTTTTTCAGCAAGTTCTTGAGTAGCTTTGGATCTAGTCACTTGACGTTTATTAATATCGCCAATCATATCCGTAGAGGGATGATCTCTAATCCATTTATTAACAGGTTCCTGTTTGTTGGATCAGGATATGTTTGCTCATCAGCATGTGACTCTTCAGTATGTACTTGTTCAGTACTACTGGGAATTTGTGTCTCTGCTGAGATTTGTTCGTCAGAAACTGCTTGTTCAGCATTGCTGGGTTGAGGTATTTCATCAGCAGGCACTGGAGATTGCGTAATTTCAGCAACTTCCGGAGCAACCGCATCTTTTGCTGGAAATTCTTTGTCGTGAACTATATTTATCTTGTCATGACTCGGGGGAGGAGAATCATTGTCAGAATCATCATTTAGTTCAATTGACTTGATTTGCCTAGCATCAGATTCAGTTCTTTGCTCATGTATGATTAGCTTTTTCATACATTCTGATATTTCTTCTTCAGCAGGCACACCTTGTGACTTTTCGTAGAATACAACATGCACAGATTCTTCAATCTTTTGTGCCTTTTTGTTGTAAACTCTGTAAGCTTTACTATGCAAGGAGTAGCCAAGAAATATCGCTTCGTCTGCCTTTGGTTGAAATGTTCTTAGGTATTCTCTACCATTGTTAAGAACGAAACACTTGCAACCAAATACTCTTAGATGAGTGATGTTAGGAGGTCTTCCAACAAACAATTCATAAGGAGTTTTGTTGTATTCCTTAGTAATCAAACATCTATTCTGAGTATAGCAGGCGGTATTAATCGCTTCAACCCAGTAAGCCTCAGTTATCTCAGTGTCAGCAAGCATTGTTCTTGCGGCTTCTTTCAGGGTGCGATTCTTCCGTTCAGCAACACCATTTTGCTGTGGTTCCTTACTGAGGATAACTGATGTTGAATACCTTTCGAGGTACAATATTCAGTTATGTACTGGTTTACAAACTCAGTATCATGGTCTGTCCTTATGACTCTTACCTTGTCATTTTTCATGACTTCAAGCTTATTCAGCAAGTTAGGTATTTCAGTCTTGGTTTCAGATTTGTGCTTGATGAATACTACCCAAGTGAATCTTGAATAGTCATCTACCACGACTAGACCATACTTCTTACCAGCATAGCTTGTTGAAGAAGATTCAAACAAGTCCATGTGTAAGAGTTGTAAAGGTTTTGTAGTTGACGGTACTGCCTTGTTCTTGAAAGAAGATTTGGTTTGCTTTCCTTGCTGACATGCATTGCAAACACCATCCTTCTTAAAAGTAACCCTAGGTAATCCAACTACAAGTGCCTTTTTAGACAGCTTATTCAGCGTCTTGAAGTTTAGATGACTTGTTCGTTTATGCCATAACCATGCTTTTTCAGCAAGGCAATCATGATCTGAGACAAGGCATTTTTCAACGTCTGCTGAAAACCAATCAACGGTGTACAAGCCTCCTGATCTTCTTGCAATAATTATAACCTTTTTAGTCTCAAAATCTACAAGTTTACATTCATCACGTTTAATTTCGATGAAGTATCCTTTGTCAGCAAATTGACTCATGCTGAAAAGTTTAAACTTAAGATTTTTGACATAAAGAACTCCAGAAATGGTTATGCATCCCAACTTCACATCACCATAGCCTTTTGTAGATCCGGAGCCTCCACCAGCAAACCTTATTGTTGGACCTTTAGACCACCGTCTATAGTTTATAAGGTTATTCTTGTTGCCCGTCATGTGCTTTCCACAACCACTATCAAAGTGCCAGATTGCATCGTTTATCTCCGTGGCTGCAGTCTGCACAATCAAGAGCAAACAAGTTAATTATCCAATGATGGATGTCTATTAACATGTTCAAGAATGCGTCCAGTGGAAACCCAAGTCTGAAGTTTTTCAACTTTGACTTGTTTTCTACTTGCTGAGGAACTAGGAGGTTTTGAGCTGAAAGACTTTTGACTCGTGCTGGTCAAATCCACTTTCTGATGTGGTGTCTTGCTCTATTGACCTTTTTGCTGAACATACTTTTCAGTAAGTTCTTTCCTAGCAAGGTTCCTTCTAGTCCTAGCATTGGGAGTCTTTTCAGAACTCTTAGGCTTGGTTTTCTTCATCTCTTTGAAGTATCTTTGCTGACTTTGCTTATACTCATGAAAGAGTTGACTTTGCTTGGTTTTGAAACCGAGTCCACTGTTTGGAGAATGCTGAGCTTTAGCATCAGCAACCTTACTTGATTCAGGTTTGTCAGCAAAGGACTTCTGATTACTTTTGGTAATCTTGCCTTTAGACTTAACAACTTGCTTTTCAGCAACTTGTTTGGCGGAATGCTTCACGGCATTCTTTTTCTTTCCAGTTTGCTTTTCAGCAACCTGTTTTCCTTTTAAAGTCTTATTACTTTGAGTAGCAACAGCGGGCTTTATGGTCATAGGTACTTGATTGCATGTTTCAGCAACCTTAGTTTGACCAAACTGATAGATTGCTGGAGGACTACTATCAGTAGCACGTACAAAGGAGATAGGTGATTTATCTTTTCTCAAGATTTCTACGTTATCACCTTCACACGTTGCTCCTAAACCTTCTTTCTGAGATGGATCTCTCAAGTAAGAGTTTAGTTCAGTCAGCGTATTACTTGCTTCCACATAGGATTTGAAATTGATTTTCATCTTTTTCATTTCTTGGATTTCAGCAAGTAACTTTAGAATTGAGGACTGATACTCTTCTAATTCTAATGCCATTTGAGAATTTTTTTCTGCAGCCTCAGCAATCAACTTCTTAAGACGCCTTATTTCAGCATCCTTTTCTTCTGTCTCTTCCTTCAGCAAAACGTACTTTTCAGTAGTTTGCTTGGTCAGAGTTTCAGCAAGTTGAAGTTTCTCTTGCTGTTTGTTGAGAGTTTCCTCAAATCCTTCGATTTCTCCTTGAATCTTGTCAAGGTCAATCTCGTTTTCACTTTCTGAATCTGAGTCAGAGGTAGAGTTATTTACCTGACCAGCCATGAGGCAGAATTCGTAGTTCGACACATCTGGATAAGCTTCCATAGCTATTCCACACACTTCTTTGCCAATCTCCACGCCTAGAGTGGCTTCTTCATCGTCGGTGTCTGAACTTTCATCCTCACTGTCTTCGGAGCTTGTCTCAATGCACAATGCATCGATTTTTGCTTGAACCTTCTCTTTTCTTCAGCAATGAAAGCTCTTTTGAACTTCTTCTTCTTTTCAGCAGATTTGCCTTTCAGCAAAGGGCAATTAGCTTTGAAGTGTCCAGGCTTTTTGCAGTAAAAACATAGATCATTTCCAACTGCTGGTTCTTCTGATGAAGTAGCTTGCTGAGCTTGCTTGTTCAGCGAGCTAGTATCATTCTTGTACTTATGGTAGTTATTACCAAGATGCTTTTTCAGCTTCTCTTTTGCCTTTCGCCTTTCAAGTTCCTTACTGATGAACTTCTTCATGTTTTTAACAGCTAAAGCATTTTCATCAGCAGGCTCTTTATCATTCTTCTTTTCAGAAGACGACGGCTTTGCAGCAAGAGCAATGTTTTGCGATTTTTCAGCAAACACATTTTCTCTTTGCTTTGTCTCATAATTGACAGTAGCAAGATGAGAGAACAACTAAGTTGGTGTAATGTCAGGCATTCCTTGATTATAATAGAAATTCTGATTATGGATCCATTCTTGATTCAAACTTCTGATGATAGTTTTCACTTTCTCAGAATCTGAATAAAGATTTCCAACACCCAGCGCTGCCATTTCACTAACAAGAGTTGTGAATCTGAAGTCCAAGTCTTCCAGTGACTCGTTAGCACCTTGCTTAAAGTTTTGAAACTTTAGCTTAAGTACTTCAAGTTTGTTTTCCTTGGTCTTGTCAGATCCAGCACAAATATCTTGAACCATTTTCCAAGCCTCCTTAGCAGTCTTAGCACCCCACAGTTTGCACTGTATGGTATCCGGAGTTGATCTGATGATGATATTTCTTGCTTGGCCATCAAGACGGAATCTCTTAGCTTCATCAGAAGTCCATTCCTCTCTTGGTTTTGGCACAACAGTATCTGATGGTTCGCCAAGGATGGTTTCCTTCCCAGCTTCAGTGGTCTTGTGAGGGAAACTCCTTTCAATCTTAGTGATCTTGATAGGTCCATCATTAATGACGGTTACCATCTCATCACTAATGGCCTCAAGATGTAGCATCATGTTGTTTCGCCATTTCTCGTAATTTTCCAGCTTCAGCAAGGGAGCATCTCCTAGAGACATCCTGTCAGCAAAGCACTACCAAACTGATCAAGTGAAAGTGATTTACGGAAAGCACTTAAGGGATCTAGGTTCAGTGCAGAAGGCTAAAGAACCTGCTGCTCTGATACCACTTGTTGGTCCCTTTAAACAACAAGAAAAAACTAGAGGGGGGGGGGGTGAATAGTCTTTTCAAACTTTTGTCGTTTAAAACTTTCTCAGCAAGTACTTATTACTTTTCAGTAATGAGGTTGCTGATACTTAACTTTCTCAGCAAGCGTAAGTTACTTTACAGTAGCTTGGTTTGCTGATACTTAAAATCAGAGAGCGGAAGTCTTTGAAACAATAAGTGCTTTTTCAGCAAGTAAAGAGTTTCAGCAAGTGAAGTGAGTGACTGTGTACAAACAGATATAATTTGCTGAAAGCTAAATGCAGTAAGTAAATCACACAAACGATTTTATAGTGGTATCTGAGAGTGGCGTAATCTCTCAACTAATCCACTTTGTCCTTTCTAGGACTGAATCCACTAAGATATGATTGAGGTTCCTTACAATCTCCTATTTAAAGCGATTCAACAGAAACCAAAGCACACTTGCTTTGTCTCCAACCTAAACTAGAGAACTCAACCTTGTTCTCCACCAAACTTGGTACTTTTAATCAGCAAAACTATGCTCGATTAAGTTCCCCCTGAATATCACGCCTGAAAGGGTGTATTTTCAGTTAGAGAGTTTTGGGGTGAGATGACTTAATTATAACTTATTCAGTTACAACAAGTAATCTAAGAAACACAACTTGGAATACTTTGCAGTAAACAAGTTTGATTGTTTCTGGTGTCAAGACTCGTTCTTGTTCGAAAGAAAGAACACTAAACTAATTTCTTAGCCGAGTTTGTTCTACTTCTTCACAAGTAGCTTTTCAAGCTTTTAAGTCTTGGAACGGATCAATGGAAGTAAGAGTGTTTGAAGGTTTGTGAGTTTTAAGCACAAGTGAGAGTTTGATCACGTTGTTGACACACTTCAACTCTTTGCCGGATGACCTCTATTTATAGTGCAAGTAAGGAGCCGTTTGAATTTCAAATCCTAAGGCTTTTGTTCCTTAACATGTCACTGTCTTGCTTTTGTACTTTCAGCAGCAACTTTGTTTGTCTTCTAGTCTTCATGTCCTTCGCGTGTAAGCTTTGCATTAAATGCACATTTGAATAGAATTCAAACAGTAACATTGGATCGCAAATTCACGTACATTCAGCAAGAGGTCACATATGTTCATCAGCAAGTCTTCATTCTCAGTTTCAGCAAGCACAACCTACTCTGTCTTTCAGATTTTCACTTATGCAATGCTGTTGCTGAACATTCCACTTTCTGAGCAACACGTGCCTTACCAGTCTTCAGCAATCTTCAAGTCTTCAAGTCTTCAAGTCTTCAAAAAGTCTTCAAGATTCTGACCGGTTTCTTATTTGCTTCAATAATTTGTTTGTAATAAACAAAATACATCTTCAGCAAATGCTTCAATAGGTCATTTTCTTTTCAGAAAAATAAGATTCATTAAATCTAAGCATCAATAAGATATTTTCTTTTCAGAAAATAAAATACATCATACGCTAAAGTGTCAATAAATTATTTTCTTCTCAGAAAATAAAATACGTCATACACAAAAGAAATAACTTATCTAACACCTATCTAAGTCATCAGCAAACGTTCCTCTTTTACAATGTCCTTAAAATTCTAAAATCCTATGGACCTTAAGAGTACTAGTTACTGGACTGTTCTTAATTTAGCATGGTTAATTGCTCATCAAAATTACAAGTTTCCTAACAACACTGGCTCGCAAGTCAGTACCAATTGTCCATGATCTCTCGGACGATTCTCAAGCAGTTGCTGAAAAGCAAGCTCCAGTAGATGTTGACAAGGTGGTTATTGAAACCTATGTTAGCAATGTTGAAGTGTTTGCGGAAGCCTTCAACAATCAACTCAATGTTGATTCATCTACTGTGAATAGACCACAAGGCAGTGGAAATGAAATTCTTGCCCCAATCCCAGATATCTACATTGTAGATAATCTTGATGATCAGACTCTGGAACCAGTGATTGATATCGCTGCTGATATAAGAACCACGGCACTTGCTGAAGCTGCCATTGCTGTAAAGATAGTTGTTGAACAAGCAACTCATCAAGTTGTTGAAGAACCAGTTGCTAAGACCGCAATGGTTCAAGTCCCATAAGTTGCTGAAACAACACAAGAAGCATTATTCGACGACGCATCTCGTAATGCTGAGAATACTGGCCCCAGTTCACCAAAAACATCAATTGACAAAGTTCAGCTTGTGCTGGAAGAAATAAGCCATCAAATGGAGTTGGATATTGAAGATACATCCAACAAATCAATAGATGTTTTTATGACAAGCAGTGAGCTTAAGGGTCAAGATGCTTCTGCTCAACTTGTCATTTCAGAGACAAGGGAGATTGCTGAAACCGCACAGCTTTCTCAAACAGAGCAAGAAAGGAAGTCTGCTGAAGAAACAGTCCCAGAAACTGAAGAAGTTGTTATTGCTGAAAGGACTGAACCACAACCTGTCCTTCTTCAGCAGGTAGTTAACTCAACCATCAGCAAATCTTCACTTTCTGAAACTCAATCTTTTGCTAATATTATGATTTCTCTACAGACTTCTCAAGATACAAGTCAGACGGTTGCTGAAGCCTCTGCACCAGAATCAACACTTCCTGCTCAGCAGGTTGTTAAAGTTTTTGGTAATACAACTAAGTTTGATAACTTAGTACTTGTATCTAACTCACATTTATTTCAGGATGAACAAATGGAGGATTCTTCTCAAGCTCCTCAAGGAATGGAAATTGTACCAGCACAAACAAGTGTGCAACATGAGCTTGCTGAATCTCAGCAGGTAAATCATGTTTCAGCTTTGGACTCTAAGACAATTATCCAAACCTTTCCTGAACTAAATGTTATTCTTTTTCTGGCTCAAAAGGAGACCACTGAAGTGGTTCACATCACTGAAGATCCAAAAGTGAGTTCTGAGGAACTTTACTTAGACTTCAAGAGAACTACCTTGTGAAGAGTTGCTAAGTCTGTCAGCAACTGGCAAAGGTGCAGAAGGATGGACTTTTCTGACCTTCATCTTCATCTATCAAACGAGAAAAAGAGGTCTTCTTTGCTGAAGCTCGAGACCTTTGTCCACTCTATACTTCCTGAAGATATGTCATATTCTCAGCTAATGAACTCAAATCTGATTGCTCAAATCAGAGAGAATATGATGGCCAAATTTAAGAGTGCCTCTCCAGCTGAACAAGCTGTGATGCTCAAGGGTTCTTTTGTACCCGTGGTGGCTGATCCCCACAAAATCAACGAAGAAGAGGAAGTAACGAGTGTTGCTTTGTACAAGCATCTCGAGTTGGTTATTTTGACTGATGATGATGAAGAGGAAGAAGATGAAAACATCCCAACTGATCCCAGTGATGATGAAGGGAAAGATTCTAAGGATAAAAAGGACGACGATGATGACAATCAAGGTCCTAGTCCTGATGCTGGTGGACTCAAATTGACAGTTGCTGAAACTGAAAATCAAGACAATCAGCAAGCTGAACAAACACCAACTCAGCATGAATCTCAACCTGCTCCAACTGAAACAAGTACTCAAGCACCTGTACAAGGCGCTGATACTGAAGAAGAGTACGCCAGAAAGCGCGCCGCTTTGAAACTTGGCAAAGGCAAGCTTTCTGATGCCGAGTTATCTTTACTCGATGCCAAGGTCACTGATGTAAACCTTGATGATGAAGAAGAAATGGATGAAGATTACCAAAGAGCACTTCAAGATAGTCTCCAAATTCATGCAAGGCATACGCAGAATTTGGATATTGCTCAATCTTCAGGAGTAAAGCCACAGGAAGTCCCCTCCCTTCCACTTACTACTGGTGAAACTCCAGCAATTGAGTCTCAAAAGTTGCCTTCAACAACTACTCAATTAAAACTTACTACTGGTGAAACTCCAGTCGTTGAGTCTGAAGCGTTGCCATCAGCAACCACTCAACCAGAAAGGAATGAAGCTGCTGATTTAGGTTCCAAGGTTGCTGGCCTTGATGAATCTGAGGATGAAGATGATCTTTCAGCAAATGAGGATGATAATTCAAAGAAAGACCCCAAAGTGGTTGAAATCCCTCCTCCTGACTACGAACATGATGTAGGAGATGACTTGAGAAGTCAATTGCTGTTACAAGATGATCAATTTGCTTCTGAGCTCAAAGCTCATTCCTTGACCCCAAACTTAGTGCCGTTTCCACGTGTGGAGGATTTCACTCCAAGAATTTTGGCACTTATGGAAGTCCACAAAGCCTGCAAAGCAGAAGATGATGCACTGCTTGCTGAGAGTCCGCTTGATATTGGAAAGATATTGACTACGGTGCTGAAACGCACTACTACACTTACAATAGCTTAGAAAGGCATCAGTCTTTACCACAAGAGCTATGAAGAAGATGTAAGTCAAGCACTCCGGTTAGCAAAGTCTGCATTAGTCAAGGCTCAGACTTTCATTGAAGATAAGGTCGAAACAGAGCACAGACATGAGGAGAATATGGTGAGTATTAAACAAGAATTGTCAAAGCTGACCTCTGATCAGCAAGCAATTATCATGAAATACAACAGCATAAGTACTCTTGCTGAAAATTGCAATGAGTTCTTCTCTTTGCACATTACTCCAATGATGCAATCCATGTCTAAGGGGGAAGATAAGCAAAAGAGAACCTCAAGGAAGAAAACCCCTACCCCTACTGAAGCGCCACTGACCATAGAACCTCTTGCTGAAAGAGAGCAAAGTTCTAAAAGACAAGCAGAATCTGAGTTGAATTCAGCAAGTCCGAAAAAGAGAAAAACTGCTGCTGAAACTCAAGAATTCTGTCATACTGAAAGTCATCAAGATCCGATTAATAAAGATGATGATGATGATGACAATCAGACCATAGCTCAAGCCATAAGAGCTAGACCAATAACAGCCTTAACTCCGTCTGGCCATTCAAAGCATTTCTCTTCTGACTCAAGATCTTTAGCAAGAGATCAAGACAATGCAAAGTCAAGAAGAAGAAGGCAAAGACAGGAAGAAAAGAGGCTGGCCAGCATTGCTATTGGCTCCGGCATTGAATATACAAAAACCAACAATGATGAAACCACTCAGAATGTGATCAGAAACGTTCATGGTTGCTGGATCTTAAAGTTGGAAGACTTGCTGGTAAATGAGTTCTTTCCAACTGCCATACTGAACCAAATGTTCACTTGGATTGATCTCAAGGTGAAAAGAAAAGAAAGGGCTGAATCCCTACCAAGAAATATTGCTGGGAGATGGCTGAATCTGGAAGTCTTAGTAAGAAGAACTTCAATTGGTAAGTCCATAAGACAAGAACCTGATTTGATAAAACCAATTGGTGTTGCCTATTACTCTGACCCTGTGACCAAGAAATCAAAGAAGAAACTTGGATTGATTCCTTATGAGTATTTCTATCTCACTGCTAAGGATCAAGAAGAAGATCTTCTCTGGTTAAGGAAGATTCATCCTAAAAGCATTTCAGATACACAACTTCTCCATGCCAGCAATTGGGGCATGCATTTGTGGGTAGTTCATTACATGGAAATGAATGCTGAAAAGCATTATCATACCGCCTGCAAAAATGCAAGGATTCTTCAACTACAAGTCCGTAAGCTACTTGAAGATTACGGAAAGGACTGTGTTGAATTCACTGCACTTGCTGAGAAGAGTGTAAGAGAGATTTTGAGAAAATCCTCTGAAAGAGCTTAACTCTCTGTAATAGTTCTGTTCAAGTTTTTGTTTGCTGATTTTGTGTAGTTATCTCTGATCTTTCCTGTAAACTTACTGAAAGATAACTATCAGCAATGAAGCTTTTGACTCTTATTGGTTCTTGATTATGCAATTTACTTATGCTTACTGTTTAATTATTCAAGTATGCTTGCATTAATCAACTGATTTATTCAACATCAAAAACCTCTAAAAGGGTAACAATTAATTTAGCCATTGATTGCTAACATCAAAAAGGGGGAAATTTGTTAGGAAACTTGTAATTTTGATGAGCAATTAACCATGCTAAATTAAGGAAAGTCCAGTAACTAGTACTCTTAAGGTCCATAGGAATTTAGAATTTTAAGGACATTGTAAAATAGGAACGTTTGCTGAAGACTTAGAGTAGGTGTTAGATAGGTTAGTTTTACCGCTTATGATGTATCTTGTTTTCTGAAAAGAAATACAACCTATTGAAGCATTTGCTGATGATGTAACTTGTTTACACAAACAAACTATTGAAGCATTTAGAACCGTTCAGAAACTTGAAGAATTCGAAGATCTGAAGACTAGAAGATTTCTGAAGACTGGTATCTACAAAGGCACATGTTGCTCAGAAAGTGGAAACTTCAGCAACAGCATTGCATAAGTGAAAATCTAAACGACAGAGTAGGTTGTGGTTGCTGAAACTGAGACTGACCACTTGCTGATGAACATTTGTGACCTCTTGCTGAAAGTACTTGTATTTGCGCTCCAATGTTACTGTTTGAATTTCATTCAAATGAGCATTAAATGCAAAGCATGCACGCGAAGGACATGAAGACTAGAAGACAAATAAAGGACGCTACTGAAAGTACAAAAGCAAGATAGTGACATCTTAAGGAACAAAAGCCTTAGAATTTAAAATTCAAACGGCTCCTTATTTTCACTATAAATAGAGGTCATCCGGCAAAGAGTTGAAGTGTGTCAACAACGTGATCAAACTCTCACTTGTGCTTAAACTCACATACCCTTCAAATACTCTTTACTGCCATTGATCCATTCCAAGACTTAAAGCTTGAAAAAGCTACTTGTGAAGAAGTAGAACATACTCGACTAAGAAATTAGTTAAGTGTTCTTTCTTTCGAACAAGAACAAGTCTTGACACCAGAAACAATCAAACTTGTTTACTGCAAAGTATTCAAAGTTTTGTTTCTTAGATTACTTGTTGTAACTGAATAAGTTATAATTAAGTTATCTCATCCCAAACCTCTCTAACTGAAAATACACCCTTTCAGGCGTGATATTCAGGGGGAACTTAATCGAGCATAGTGTTGCTGATTAAAAGTCCCAAGTTTGGTGGAGACCAAGGTTTCGTTCTCTAGTTAGGTTGGAAACGAAGCAAGTGTGCTTTGGTTTCTGTTTGGATCGGTCTAGATAGGTGTTGTAAGGAACCTCAAACTTATCTTAGTGGATTCTGTCCTAGAAAGGACAAAGTGGATTAGTTGAGAGATTACGCCACTCTCAGATACCACTATAAAAAGTGTTTGTGTAATTTACTTACTGCATTTAGTTTTCAGCAAAGCATATCTATCTATACACAGTCACTCACTTCACTTGCTGGAACTTTCACTTACTGACAAAGCACTTATTGTATCAAAGACTTCCGCTCTCTGATTTTAAGTATCAGCAAAGCTAGTTACTGAGAAGTAACTTGCGCTTGCTGAGAAAGTGAAGTATCAACAAACTCATTACTGAAAAGTAATAAGTACTTGCTGAGAAAGTTTTTAAACGACGAAAGTTTGAAAAGACTATTCACCCCCCCCTTCTAGTCTTTTCTTGTTGTTTAAAGGGACCAACAAATAGGCAGTAAAGAGTGAGAAAGATGAGTGTTTAAGCACAAGTGAGAGTTTGATCACGTTGTTGACACACTTCTACTCCTTGCCGGATGACCTCTATTTATAGTGAATCAAGGGAGCCGTTTGAATTTCAAATTCTAAATCTTTGTTCCTTAAGATGTCACTATCTTGCTTTTGTACTTTCAGCAGCGTCCTTCATTTGTCTTCTAGTCTTCATGTTCTTCGCATGCTTACTTTTGCATTTAATGTTCAATTGAATGAAATTCAAATATGAACGTTGGAGCGCAAATGCAAGTACTTTCAGCAAGAAGGTCACATATGTATTTCAGCAAGCGGTCAGTCTCAGTTTCAACAAGCACAACCTACTCTGTCATATAGATTTTCACTTATGCAAGCTGTTGCTGAAGTTTCCAATTTCTGAGCAAAATTTGCCTTTGTAGATACCATCTTCAGAAATCTTCTTTAGTCTTCAGTCTTCGAATTCTTCAAGTTTCTGAACGGTTCTAGTGCTTCAATAGTTCGTTTGTAAAAACAAAGTACATCATCAGCAAAACTAAAGCACCTAACTAGTACCTACACTAAGTCTTCAACAAACGTTCCTCTTTTACAATGTCCTTAAAATTCTAAATTCCTATGGACCTTAAGAGTACTAGTTACTGGACTTTCCTTAATTTATCATGGTTAATTGCTCATCAAAATTTACAAGTTTCCTAACAAATTTCCCCCTTTTTGATGTTAGCAATCCATGTCTAAATTAATTGTTACCCTTTTAGAGGTTTCGGATGTTGAATAAATCAGTTGAATAATGCAAACATACTTGAATAATAAAACAGTAAGCATAAGTAGATTGCATAATCAAAAACCAATAAGAGTCAAAAGCTTATTGCTGATAGTTATCTTTTAGTAAGTTTACCAGAAAGTTCAGAGATAACTACAAAAATCAAGCATAGTGTTGCTGATTATAAGTCCCAAGTTTGGTGGAAAACAAGGTTTCGTTCTCTAGTTAGGTTGGAAACGAAACAAGTGTGCTTTGGTTTCTGAAGAATCGCTCTAGATAGGTGGTGTAAGGAAGCTCAAACTTATCTTAGTGGATTCAGTCCAAGAAAGGACATAGTGGAGTAGTTGAGAGATTACGCCACTCTCAGATACCACTATAAAAAGTGTTTGTGTGATTTACTTTACTGCATTTAGTTTTCAGCAAGCTTTTCTATTTGTACACTGTCACTCCGCTCACTTGCTGAAACTAGCACTTACTGAAAATCACTTATTGTATAAAGACTTCCGCACTCTGTTTTTTAAAGTACCAGTAAAACTCGTTACTGAAAAGTAACTAGTACTTGCTGAGAAAGTTAAGTATCAGCAAACTCATTACTGAAAAGTAATAAGTTCTTGCTGAGAAAGTTTTTAAACGACGAAAGTTTGAAAAGATGTTTGATAAGACTATTCACCCCCTCCCCTCTAGTCTTTTCTTGTTGTTTAAAGGGACCAACAATACTCAAAATAAATGCTTGATAACAAAGGAATACAACAAAACTCCCTATGAGCTATTCGTTGGAAGACCTCCTAACATCACTCATCTAAGAGTATTTGGTTGCAAATGCTTTGTTCTTAACAATGGTAGAGAATATTTAAGAACATTTCAACCAAAGGCAGATGAAACAATATTTCTTGCTTACTCCTTGCATAGCAAAGCTTACAAATTTTACAACAAAAAGGCACAAAAGATTGAAGAATCAGTGCATATTGTATTCTATGAAAAGACACAAGGAGTTCCTGCTGAAGAAGAAATATCATAATGTATGAAGAAACTACTCATACACGAGCAAAGAACTGAATCCAATGCTGGAAATGTCAATATTATTGAACTTAAATGATGATTCTGACAATGACACTCCAACACCAAGTCAAGTCAAGATAAATGTAGTTCATGATAAGGAATTTCCGGCTAAAGATGCAGTTGCTCCAGATGTTGCTGAAACTACGCAGCCCCCTGTGTCTATTGACGAGTTACCTCAAACC
>CM051455.1:58253766-58294057 GCA_028274465.1 Plantago ovata
ATTTCAATCATTAATTAATTTGTCCTATTCGATGAAGATGTCGGAGGGGGGGAGCCGACCCCTGTGGGAGCACTTCGTTGAGGCTAACGGAGAGCTCGATGAGCATGAGCAGATGATCTTCCGTGGTGATCGTAGCAAAAAAACCGCGGTAATTTTTTTTTTCCATCCTAAACATTTAGGGTCAATTTCATATATTACCCCTCTTAAATATTTATTTACATCTAGGTCCCTCTTAGAGTAAAAATTATATTGAAGTAACATAACATGTATTTCTAATTACATTTTGTTAGGAAACTTGTAATTTTGATGAGCAATTAACCATGCTAAATTAAGTAAAGTCCAGTAACTAGTACTCTTAAGGTCCATAAGAATTTAGAATTTTAAGGACATTGTAAAAGAGGAACGTTTGCTGAAAGACTTAGTGTAGGTACTAGTTTGGTTCTTAAGCTGGCTGATGATGTACTTTGTTTTTACAAACAAACTATTGAAGACCTAGAACCGCTCAGAAAGTGGAAAATCCGAAGACTGAAGACTTAGAAGAATTCTGAGAAAGATATCTACAAAGGCACATGTTGTCTCAGAAAGTGAGATTCTCAGCAACAGCTTGCATAAGAGAAAATCTATATGACAGAGTAGGTTGTGTTTGCTGAAACTGAGACTGACCACTTGCTGACAACATATGTGACCTCCTTGCGGAAGAAGTGCTTGCATTTTGGCTCCAACATTCATATTTGAATTTGATTCAAGGAACATTAAATGCAAAGTTAGCACGCGAAGAACATGAAGACAAGAAGAGAAATGAAGAGCGCTGCTGAAAGTACAAAAGCAAGATAGTGACATCTTAAGGTACAAGCCTTAGAATTTGAAATTCAAACGGCTCCCTTGAGACACTATAAATAGAAGACCTTAGACTGAGTAGAAGGGTGTGTCAACAACGTGATCAAACTCTCACTTATGCTTTAAACACTCAAATCCTTCTCTACTCTTTACTTCCTATTGATCCGTTCCAAGACTTAAACTTGAAACAAAACCTACTTGTGAAGAAGTAGAACATTGAAAGCTAAGAAATTAGTCAAGTGTTCTTTCTTCTAAACAAGAACAAGTCTTGACACCAGAAACAACAAACTTGCTTACTGCAAAGTATTTCAAGTTGAGTTTCTTTAGATCACTTGTTATAGCTGCAAAGTTATATTCAAGTCATCTCATCCCAAACCTCTCTAACTGATAAACACCCTTATTCAGGCATGGAATTCAGGGGGAATTAATCAATCATAGTTTTGCTGATTAAGTGTCCCAATTGTTTGGTGGAGAACAAGGTTTAGTTCTCTAATTTTGGTTGGAAACAAGGCAAGTGTGCTTGGTTTCTGAGAATCATTAGTGATAGGATTTGTAAGGAACCTCATATGTTATCATAGTGGATTCAGTCCTAGAAAGGACAAAGTGGATTAGTTGAGAGATTACACCACTCTCAGATACCACTATAAAAGTGTTTGTGTGATTTACATTTCTGCAGTTACCTTTCAGCAAGCTACGTTGTTTTACATTGTTTATCTGCTTACTTGCTGAAACTAGCTTTATGACAAAAGCACTTATTGTAAAAGACTTCCGCACTCTGTTTTTAAGTATTAGCAAACTTGTCACTGAAAAGTAACAAACACTTGCTGAGAAAGTTAAGTATCAGCAAACTCATTATTGAAAAGTAATAAGCACTTGCTGAGAAAGTTTTTAAACGACGAAAAAATTTGTAAAGACTATTCACCCCCCCCCCCCCCTTTAGTCTTTACTTATTGTTTAAAGGGACCAACAAGTGGTATCAGAGCTGGAGGTTCTTTAACCTTCAACACTGAACCGAGATCCCCTTAGGTGCTTTCCGTAAATCAATTTCACTTGATCAGCTTGGTAGTTATTTGCTGACATGATGTCTTTAGGAGACGCTCCTTTGCGGAAGCTCGGAAAATGGTTCAAGATCTTTGTGCTGGATCTGACAAAACCAAGGAAAACAAACTCGAAGTGCTAAAGTTGAAGTTTCAAAACATCAAACAAGGTGCCACTGAGTCACTGGAAGACTTGGATTTCAGATTCACAACTCTTGTAAGTGAAATGGATGCCTTAGGTGTTGGAAACTTCTATCCAGATTCTGAAAAGGTGAAAACCATTATCAGAAGTTTGAATCAAGAATGGATCCACACTCAGAACTTCTACTACAATCAAGAAATGCCAAACATTACTTCAACTGAGTTGTTCTCTCACCTTGCTACTGTCAACTATGAGACAAAGCAAAGAGAAAGTGTGTTTGCTGAAAAATCGCAAAACATTGCTCTTGCTGCCAAGCCTTCACCTTCTGAAAAGAAGAGTGACAAAGAGCCTGCTGATGAAAATGCTTTTGCAGTTAGAAACATGAAGAAACTCATCAACAAGGAACTTGAAAGGCGAAAAGCAAAAGAGAAGCTGAAAAAGCATCTTGGTAACAGCTACCATAAGTACAAGAATGAAGCTAGCTCGCTGAACAAGCAAGCTCAGCAAGCAAACTCTTCTATTGAACCAGCAGTTGGCAATGATCTTTGCTTTTATTGCAAAAATCCTGGACACTTCAAAGCAAACTGTCCTTTGCTGAAAGGGAAGTCTGCTGAAAAGAAGAAGAAGTTCAAGAAGGCTTTGATTGCTGAAGAAAAGAAGAAGCTTCAAGAAAAAATCGATGCTCTTTGCATTGAAACAAGCTCTGAAGACAGTGAGGTAGAAAGTTCAGACACTGAAGGATAGGAAGCTACATTGGACGTAGAAATAGGCGAAGAAGTTTGTAGAATTGCCATGGAAGCTTACCCAGATGTGTCAAATTACGAGTTCTGCCTCATGGCCGATCAGACCTCATCCACGGAGACAAACAATGCAATTTGGCACTTTGCTAGTGCCTGCGGAAAGCACATGACAGGCAATAAGAAAAACCTTATATAAACTATAGACGGTGGTCTAAAGGTCCAATAATAAGGTTTGCTGGTGGAGGTTTTGGTTCTACTAAAGGCTATGGTGATGTGAAGTTAGGGTGCATTACTATATCTGGAGTTCTTTATGTCAAAAATCTTAAGTTCAATCTTTTCAGCATGAGTCAGTTTGCTGACAAAGGTTATTTCATCAAAATCAAAAGTGATGAATGTAAATTAATTGACTTTGAGACAAAAAAGGTAATCATGGTTGCTAGAAGATCAGGAGGTCTATACACTGTAGATTGGTCTTCAGCAATCATTGAAAAATGCCTTATCTTAGAACATGATTGCCTTGCTAAAAAACCATGGCTATGGCATAAACGAACCAGTCACCTACACTTCAAGACGCTGAATAAGCTGTCTAACAAGGCACTTGTAGTTGGATTACCTAAGGTTACTTTTAAGAAGGATGGTGTTTGCACTGCATGTCAGCAAGGTAAGCAAACCAAAACTTCTTTCAAGAACAAGGCAGTACCGTCAACTACAAAACCGTTACAACTCTTGCACATGAACTTGTTTGAATCTTCTTCAACAAGCTATGCTGGCAAGAAGTATGGTCTGGTGGTGGTGGATGATTATTCAAGGTTGTTGGTCCCTTTAAACAACAAGAAAATACTAGAGGGGAGGGGGTGAATAGTCTTTTCAAACTTTCGTCGTTTAAAAACTTTCTCAGCAAGGGCTTATTACTTTTCAGTAATGAGTTTGCTGATACTTAACTTTCTCACCAAGTACTAGTTACTTTTCAGTAACGAGTTTTACTGGTACTTAAAAACAGAGTGCGGAAGTCTTTATACAATAAGTGCTTTTCAGTAAGTGCTAGTTTCAGCAAGTGACCAGAGTGACAGTGTACATATAGATAAGCTTGCTGAAAACTAAATGCAGTAAAGTAAATCACACAAACACTTTTTATAGTGGTATCTGAGAGTGGCGTAATCTCTCAACTAATCCACTTTGTCCTTTCTAGGACTGAAACCAATAAGATAAGTTTGAGGTTCCTTACAACACCTATCTAGAGCGATTCTTTAGAAACCAAAGCACACTTGCTTCGTTTCCAACCTAACAAGAGAACGAAACCTTGTTCTCCACCAAACTTGGGACTTATAATCAGCAACACTATGTTTGATTAATTTCCCCCTGAATTTCACGCCTGAAAAAGGGTGTTTATCAGTTAGAGAGGTTTGGGATGAGATGATTTGAGTATAACTTATTCAGCTATAACAAGTAATCTAAGAAACAAAACTTTGAATACTTTGCAGTAAACAAGTTAAGTTGTTTCTGGTGTCAAGACTTGTTCTTGTTCGAAAGAAAGAACACTTAACTAATTTCTTAGCCGTGAATGTTCTACTTCTTCACAAGTAGCTTTTGTTTCAAGCTTAAGCCTTGGAACGGATCAATAGTGTTAGGAAACTTGTAATTTTGATGAGCAATTAACCATTCTAAATTAAGGAAAGTCCAGTAACTAGTACTCTTAAGGTCCATAGGAATTTAGAATTTTAAGGACATTGTAAAATAGAAACGTTTGCTGAAGACTTAGAGTAGGTGTTAGATAGGTTAGTTTTACCGCTTATGATGTATCTTGTTTTCTGAAAAGAAATACAACCTATTGAAGTATTTGCTGATGATGTACCTTGTTTACACAAACAAACTATTGAAGCATTTAGAACCGTTCAGAAACTTGAAGAATTCGAAGATCTGAATGTAAGAAAATACGGTCAGAGTTACCCCTAGGGTACGCAGCGGAATTTCAAAAATTTCTTAACATACAGGTTAATTGATTATGCATATGTCGTATATATATAAACACGTCAATTAGAAGACTAACCTTACTTCCAAAGCAGCTTCCAAGTCTTCGTAATAATCCGGTGTATCTTCTCCTTCGTCGAAGTCGAAGATATCTACAATGCTCCTTATATCTGCAAGACAATAAGAGTTAGTTTCCAGCTCCTAGAACCTCAACCTTGGTATCCACGGATGAACAGCCTATCGGAAGAATGCTAGGATATTCTTTGTGTGACCAAGAAGACGGGCGGAAATTCCTCCAGGTGGTGGTGCGTGTGCGTGAGGCTAAGAGGAGGGGAGAGTTTTATTTTCTCTAAGAAAACTGGGTAGAATGACTGTGAAAGTCTATGTCTGAAATTGTGTTTTTTAAAACTCTCTCTAATAGTCTACTATATATAGTAGTCTATAGAAGCCTAAAGCATAAGCAATTAGACTTTGTAAAGGAATAAGAATCTAATTCTTATCGCACAAGGAAACCAATATCAAGTCTAGATTCATTCCCAATCAAATTAAAACTCAATCAGGAAAATCTAACTTATCCCTTGGACTTCTAATAGAGGAAGGAGTCGAACTCCTTCCCCTATCGCGCGCGCACGCGCCTAGTCCTACGGGAGGTGGGTCCCACTTTTGGGACCCACATATATTTCTAAGGCAATCCAAACTCCAAGTAGATTTTTCCCAAGTGCATATGTTAATTCTAAATTAACATATCCTTTCTAATCAAACCTCCATTATATTTCTAAAATATAATCTTTAATTGTATTTATATAAAATACAATTAATTAGCCAATTCAATTAATAATTCCAAATCATTAATTGAGCCACCAAATATTATAATTAATTCCAAATCAATTATAATCCATCAATCACAATTAATTCCAAATTAATTGCGATTCCATCTTCAAGGATATTCTGATAGACTGAATCACCACATAGTGTGACCCATAGGGCCTCACCGCATTAAGCAAGTCCTAGACTAGGCAACATGGAATTCCTAGACGGTTCCATTTGCAATATTAATACGTGAGGACGTTTGAGAGGTTTCTCAAAGCTAACCCTTTCGTTGCGAAGCCTGTTGCGCTCAACGCGGCGATGGAAACGTCCCTTCATCTGACTTGCTCGAATGTATCTAGGATCGTTGAAATGTCTATCCCAATAATACATCCACGGGCGTCTCAGGGAGTTGCTTGTTTAAGATATACTTATGACCATCATAATATATCATTTGCACTAGCCAGTAACTTTACCAACACAACTATGCAGACTATGAGCAGTGCTCTCCTGTGCTACACTTGAGAGATGAATCCTTCACAGAATCACTTATCACCCCCATTTGTATTTACCCATAATCTTGGATCGTGTCTTAGGTCAGCTGCTTATTCAGAGCTGACATTGACGGGTCCACCAAGGATATGGGGCAACAAATGTGATGATAAAGTCCTGTAAATACAAAGGACGAATGGCATCACTTCGACAACTCACCTGTTCCCATAGACACGTCGGTGTAGAGTATACATCGATGGGAGTGTCCGATGGGTACTTCCATTGTTCGATAAAGCTTATTCGAACAACTATGCGCAGTTATGGGAACGTTCCTTGATTGTCCAACAATCCGTTCCGTGGCCGTGGGATCGGCTCACACTTGCTCCAACAAGTATAACCTCCACGCATACTAGTCTTGTCAGGTTCATTCAGACCCCCACATCCGAGATGAACCACGACTAGGGAGAGTTTGGGATAGATGATAACTCACATAGCTCCCACTAACTGTGTGATCGGTCATCTATACGAGGGGACATGTTTAATATCAATACAGACAGTAATAAAGATATGACATGCTGCAGCCTGGTGTAATATAAATATGAAAGCGATACTCAATAGTAAAATGCAACAAACATATATTATATTACGTTGACCTGTGTAATAGTACATATATGCCCTCTATAAGGGCACCATGCCCTTAGTAAAGGCTGTCTCTAGGACATATACACTATCAATCTCCCACTTGGACTAGAGCCAGTCACCTTTATGCCTAATGCCCAGATTAGCATAATGTCTTAAGTGGACTTCCACTGATAAGACCTTAGTGAAAGGATCTGCCACGTTGTCCATGGTAGAGACACGTTCTATACTAACTTCTCCTCTATCTATAATCTCACGTATAACGTGATATTTTCTAAGTACATGTTTGTTCTTGTTTGTAGATCTAGGCTCCCTAGCTTGAGCGACGGCGCCCGTATTGTCACAATAAATCGTTATTGGACTGGGAGCAGGAACAACCCTCAATTCCTTCAAGAACTCTAAAATCCAGACAGCTTCTTTCGATGCTTCTGATGCAGCAATGTACTCGACCTCTGTGGATGAGTCAGCAACCGTGGATTGCTTAGAACTCTTCCAACAGACAGCTCCTCCGTTCAATTTGAATACGTATCCCGTCTGTGACTTAAAGTCATCAGGATCTGATTCAAATCCAGCGTCGACATACCCAGACATCTTTAATTCTGGTTCTCCACCAAACACCAAGAACATCTCTTTAGTCCGTCTAAGGTACTTAAGAATGTTCTTCACAGCAGTCCAGTGAGGTACTCCTGGATTCTGTTGGTGTCGACAAGTGACACTAAGCGCATATGCCACATCGGGCCTTGTGCAATTCATTGCATACATTATAGACCCTACTGCCGAAGCATAGGGCACATGACTCATTGCATTTCTTTCTTCATCAGTTTTAGGACCATCCTTAACTGATAAGACAATCCCATGCCTAGCTGGGAGAAAGCCTCTCTTTGAGTCATCCATCTTATAACGCTTCAGTATTTTGTCGATGTAGGTGGACTGTGTCATTCCCAACATCCTCTTGGATCTATCTCTGAAGATCTTGATCCATAGGATGTTGTTCGCTTCACCCAAGTCCTTCATCGAGAAGGTACTTGATAACCAAACTTTAGTCTCTTCTAGCATAGAGACATTGTTTCCCATGATCAAAATGTCATCTACATAAATGATCATGAAAACAACTCCTTTGTCGATGTGTCTCGCGTAGACACAGGGATCTTCCTTGCTTCTGATGAAGTCAAACGATTTGACAGCTTCATCAAAGCGGATATTCCAGCTCCTTGACGCTTGCTTTAGCCCATAGATGGATCTTTGTAATTTGCACACAGCAGTTGGCCTGGTTTTACTAATAAAACCTTCCGGCTATACCATATAGACCTCTTCCTCAAGGTTTCCATTGAGGAAGGCTGTCTTTACATCCATCTGCCAGATTTCATAATCATAGTAGGCAGCTATCGCAAGTAGAATTCGAATGGACTTCAATTTTGCTACCGGTGAAAAGGTTTCATCGTAATCGATGCCATACCTTTGCGTGTAGCCTTTCGCCACAAGCCTAGCTTTGTGCGTTTGTACCTTACCATCGGCATCTGTCTTTCGCTTAAAGACCCATTTGCACCCAATTGGTCTAACCCCTTGGGGCAAGTCTACCAAGTTCCAAACTTGGTTCTGGTACATTGAATCCATTTCTAATTCCATGGCCTCTTGCCATTTTTCGGAGTCAATATCAATTATTGCCACTTTGTAGGTCTCGGGATCTTCCCGATCTGATAAACCGACATCAAGTTCACTGATGTCTTCTATCATAAGGCTTTGCTTCTGAGGTCCTTTTAGGATCCTCTTCGACCTACGGAGCTCGACTTGTTCTGGTGCTTTTCTTTTCTGGCTTCGTGTAACACGAACATTATCAGTGGGTACTGATGCAGCTGGTCATTGGGCGCGACCCTGTTCCCTTGCGGGAGGCTGCTCTTGTGCAACTTGTTGCACAAGTTGGTTGACAACGGGTTCTATAGGTGTGGTTTCAACTGTTGATCTAATCACAGGACTCCCACTGACTATGACATGCCTAGCAAGTGTCATATCATCACCCTTGTCTGCTTCGAAAGCTCCCACTGAACTTGAGTCCAAATCAGAAGATTTAGGGACCTCATGTTCGCGCGTGTCAAAGTCTTGAATTTCTTCAAGTTCTATCATATCATCTAACCTCTCTTCTTCGAGGTATTCAGCTTCTAAAAACTTCACGTTTCTAGACACGATCACCTTGTGATCTTCAGCATGATAGAATTCATAGCCTCTCGTCTGACGAGGATAGCCTATGAAATATACTTTGACACCCTTGGCATCTAACTTATCAGTGAGCACCAGCTTGACTATCGCAGGACAGCCCCAAGGTCTAAGATAGCCTAGTGAAGGCTTCTTTCCCTTCCATAACTCATAAGGAGTTTTCTCCACTGATTTAGATGGTACACGGTTCAGAATGTAGATTGCAGTTTGTAGTGCATATCCCCACAGATATTTTGGAAGAGTCGAGAATCCAATCATTGATCTTACCATGTCTAACAGGGTTCGATTCCTCCTCTCGGACACACCGTTTAACTGTGGTGTTCCAGGAGGAGTCCATTGCGATTGAATTCCATTTTCCTTCAAGTAATCGATAAATTCTTCACTAAGGTATTCACCTCCTCGATCTGATCGAAGAGTGACTATCCTTAGGTTCAATTCATTCTCGACCTCGTTCCTAAACTCCTTGAATTTCCCAAAGGTCTCGGATTTATTCTTCATAAGATAAATATATCCATACCTTGAGAAATCGTCAGTAAAGGTAACGAAGTAAGGATAACCCCCACGCGCATGGACTTTGAACGGTCCACATACATCGGTATGTATGAGCTCTAAGCAGCGAGTGGCACGAACACCTTGTCCAACAAAAGGTTTGTTCATCATCTTACCCTTAACACAAGATTCACATGTACCATATGATTCAAAATCAAATGGTTCTAAGTAGTCCAATTTCCTTAGTCTTTGAATCCGTGTTTCATTGATATGGCCTAGCCGACAATGCCATAGATAAGATGGATTATTCTTCCTACTTGAAGACGGTTGTTTGTTATGTATTTGAAATAAAGGTAGACTACTTTGCAAAATATATAAACCATTCACCAAGCGAGCCTTTCCATAATACTGATCATTTAATGAAAAATAACAAGTATTATTCGCAAATCGAAAGGAAAAACCCATATTGTCTAACAATGGAATGGAAATAATATTTCTGACAATGGATGGAACAAAATAAACATTATCAAGTTCTAAACATTGTCCCGAAGGTAAATCTATCTTGCTGCGTCCAACGCGTTTGGCTTCAACTGGATTGCCGTTCCCAACATGCAAGTCGATTTCACCTTGCTTGACTAGCCTGTGATCAATTAGCCCCTGCACATTATTACAAATGTGTGAGCCACAGGCCGTATCTAATACCCAACCATTGGAGTCAAAAGTAGTCATGTTTATTTCAATAACAAACATACCTGAGCCAGAAGCTGATGACTTCTTGGCTTGATCTGCCCTAAGCTTAGGGCAATCTTTCTTCCAATGTCCTTTCTGTTTACAGAATAGACATTCATCTGTGCGCACCGTTCTGCTTCTTTTGAACTTCCTTTTCTGGTTCGGACGCTTAGGCTTATCACTCCAAGTGTTAGCCTTGGCTCCCGACTTTCCCTTACCCTTAGCACCTTTGCTTTTCAGGTTTGAGTTAGACGGTTGCCCAACAAGCATGATCGACTTTTCCTTCTTAGGAAGAGTTTGATCATATGTCTTCAGCAGATTATGAAGTTCAGGCAGTGTTACGTCCTTCGCATTCATCGTGTAATTAATGATGAACTGCGAATACGAACTCGGCAATGATTGAAGGACAAAGATCACCATGATCTTGTTCTCTAGCTTAACGCCGACATCGGCAAGCTTTTCAAAGAGACCAATCATTTTGAGAACATGCTCAGACATGTTCCCTCCTTCACTGAGCTTGCATCTGTGTATGTCTTTGATCAAATCAAATTCAACACTTCTAGCTGTCGTCTTAAAGAGCGACTCAAGATGTTTTAACATCTCATACGGCAACATGCTTTCATGTTGCCTCTGCAGCTCATTGCTCATTGCCACCAGCATAATACACTGCGCGGACTTAGCATCCTCAAGATGCTTATCAGACCTTGCCTTGTTGGCTTGATTCCAAGCAGCAACCTGATTGGCAGTCTGATTTTCGGGGCACACGGGAATGACCTCGTCCAAGACGTACTCAATCTTTTCGTACCTCAGCACCAAACGTATATTCCTGATCCAATCTAGGAAGTTTGGTCCGGTTAAAATTTGCTTCTCCAAGACAGCACGGAGCGAGATACTTGCCATATCTAATATCCTAAGGAGAAATAATATAGAACGAAAATAATAAATCAACTATTGAAATATTATTTCTAAATACACAGTCAACATAACTAAACAACAAGGTCCTTTAGCTGTTTAGCTCCCACTATTTTCACATATGCTTGCCCCCACAACAAACATACGGGTAATGTCCAACAAGTTACCGTAGTGGCCAAGATCCAAATCCATATTATCCATACTCCAATGGGGGCTGATCGCATAGCATAATATGACCGGTAGGACTAGTAAGACTATCCAATTGCGTCACGCAACTCTTGGTTGTTAAATCTAATTTAACCCGATGCCCTACATATTGTACCTATCGAGGTCGCTAGATACAATATGCAGTAAGTCATAACCATAGGCTTACTCTAATCTGACGATTACTGCGAGTCTGTAAGACAAGGTCGCCAATACAAGAAAACGCAATGAAAGTTCAGAATTAAAGCACCCTATGGAAAGCATCTCAGAAATACATACATATATATATTTCTGTACTTATATTGGTTGGGGCTTGTAGCTTGAGGGTTGTTATCAGTCATCTACAAACAAATAAGGGCGCCGCCTACCCATCATGCATGAACGGTCTACACGTAATGGATGCCGCCTATCCATTCTAGTTCTAAACGCGGTCAAGCACATAATGGGTGCCGCCTACCCATACATAAATACGCGGTCCGACATATAAGAGGGCGCCGCCTACCCTCGCATGCATAGCGGTCGAACGGAATGTAAAAACATGGTATTTAAACATGCATTGTCAAACAATAGCATATTGAGCATATGAAACAAGTAGTAGCCTATGTGGATGACAAATGACTTCATAATTTCATTATGAAAATTATAATCCCATACTTATAATCTCTATGAAATAATTGAAAATTTGGACTAGATTGAATATTCGAAAATTCTATTGACCAAGTAGCAATTTTCGAAAACCCGAAGGACTTAATTGTAATTTTAAAAACCTTGGAGGTGCTAAATCTAAAATTCAAAAGTAGAAGGACTAATTTGTAATAAACAATA
Source organism: Plantago ovata (assembly GCA_028274465.1). Classification (NCBI taxonomy): domain Eukaryota; kingdom Viridiplantae; phylum Streptophyta; class Magnoliopsida; order Lamiales; family Plantaginaceae; genus Plantago; species Plantago ovata. Next base: position 58,265,799 of record CM051455.1, read on the forward strand.
AATTGATAAATTACAAATAAGTCCTTTAACTTTATACTAATTAAATTTAACGCCTCTAGTTTAAAACAATTACAATTAAATCATATTTATATTCCAAATATAAAATTCAATCCTCAAAACTTTCAAAATTCGTGGGTCCAACCCGAAAATATATATAATTGTTTTTTCTTTTTTTTCTGAAAACGTGGGACGGGAAGTCTTGTCCCCCCGCTACCGGGTACCGGGCGCCCGTGCCGCAGGAACGGCGCCTGCGGCACGCAGGCGTCCCGGGCGCCGGCTGCCGCAGGCGCCGCTGCCGCCTGCGTCGCGCAGGCTGCCCGGCCAAAAACCTCCACGCATACTAGTCTTGTCAGGTTCATTCAGACCCCCACATCCGAGATGAACCACGACTAGGGAGAGTTTGGGATAGATGATAACTCACATAGCTCCCACTAACTGTGTGATCGGTCATCTATCCGAGGGGACATGTTTAATATCAATACAGACAGTAATAAAGATATGACATGCTGCAGCCTGGTGTAATATAAATATGAAAGCGATACTCAATAGTAAAATGCAACAAACATATATTATATTACGTTGAGCTGTGTAATAGTACATATATGCCTCTATAAGGGCACCATGCCCTTAATAAAGGCTGTCTCTAGGACATATACACTATCACTGAAGACTAGAAGATTTATGAAGATTGGTATCTACAAAGGCACATGTTGCTCAGAAAGTGGAAACTTCAGCAACAACATTGCATAAGTGAAAATCTAAACGACAGAGTAGGTTGTGCTTGCTGAAACTGAGACTGACCACTTGCTGATGAACATTTGTGACCTCTTACTGAAAGTACTTGTATTTGCGCTCCAATGTTACTGTTTGAATTTCATTCAAATGAGCATTAAATGCAAAGCATGCACGCGAAGGACATGAAGACTAGAAGACAAATAAAGGACGCTGCTGAAAGTACAAAAGCAAGATAGTGACATCTTAAGGAACAAAAAGCCTTAGAATTTAAAATTCAAACGGCTCCTTATTTTCACTATAAATAGAGGTCATCCGACAAAGAGTTGAAGTGTGTCAACAACGTGATCAAACTCTCACTTGTGCTTAAACTCACATACCCTTCAAATACTCTTTACTTCCATTGATCCGTTCCAAGACTTAAAGCTTGAAAAAGCTACTTGTGAAGAAGTAGAACATACTCGGCTAAGAAATTAGTTAATTGTTCTTTCTTTCGAACAAGAACAAGTCTTGACACCAGAAACAATCAAACTTGTTTACTGCAAAGTATTCAAAGTTTTGTTTCTTAGATTACTTGTTGTAACTGAATAAGTTATAATTAAGTTATCTCATCCCAAACCACTCTAACTGAAAATACACCCTTTCAGGCGTGATATTCAGGGGGAACTTAATCGAGCATAGTGTTGCTGATTAAAAGTCCCAAGTTTGGTGGAGAACAAGGTTTCGTTCTCTAGTTATTAGGTTGGAAACGAAGCAAGTGTGCTTTGGTTTCTGTTTGGATCGCTCTAGATAGGTGTTGTAAGGAACCTCAAACTTATCTTAGTGGATTCTGTCCTATAAAGGACAGAGTGGATTAGTTGAGAGATTACGCCACTCTCAGATACCACTATAAAAAGTGTTTGTGTGATTTACGTACTGCATTTAGTTTTCATCAAAGCATATCTATCTGTACACAGTCACTCACTTCACTTGCTGAAACTTTCACTTACTGACAAAGCACTTATTGTATCAAAGACTTCCGCTCTCTGATTTTAAGTATCAGCAAAGCTAGTTACTGAGAAGTAACTTGCGCTTGCTGAGAAAGTTAAGTATCAGCAAACTCATTACTGAAAAGTAATAAGTACTTGCTGAGAAAGTTTTTAAACGACGAAAGTTTGAAAAGACTATTCACCCCCCCCGCTCTAGTCTTTTCTTGTTGTTTAAAGGGACCAACAAGTGGTATCAGAGCTGGAGGTTCTTTAACCTTCAGCACTGAACCTAGATCCCCTTAGGTGCTTTCCGTAAATCACTCTCACTTGATCAGTTTGGTAGTCTTTTGCTGACAGGATGTCTTTAGGAGATGCTCCCTTGCTGAAGCTGGAAAACTACGAAAAATGGCGAAACAACATGATGCTACATCTTGAGGCCATTAGTGATGAGATGGTTACCATCATTAATGATGGACCTATCAAAATCACTAAAGTTGAAAGAAGTTTTCCTCACAAAAGCACAGAAGCTGGAAAGGAAACTATCTTAGGCGAACCAGTTGATACTGTCGTTCCAAAACCAAGAGAGGAATGGACTTCCGACGAAGCCAAGAGATTCCGTCTTGATGGCCAAGCAAGAAACATCATCATTCGATCAACTCCGGATACTATACAGTGCAAACTGTGGGGTGCTAAAACTGCTAAGGAAGCTTGGAAAATGGTTCAAGATCTTTGTGCTGGATCTGACAAAACCAAGGAAAACAAACTCGAAGTGCTGAAGTTAAAGTTCCAGAACTTTAAACAAGGTACAAATGAGTCACTGGAAGACTTGGACTTCAGATTCACAACTCTAGTTAGTGAAATGGCAGCCTTGGGTGTTGGAAATCTTTACTCAAATTCTGAGAAGGTGAAAACCATCATCAAAAGTCTGAACCAAGAATGGATCCACACTCAGAACTTCTACTACAATCAAGGAATGCCAGACATTACACCAACAGAGTTGTTCTCTCATCTTGCTACTGTCAACTACGAGACAAAGCAAAGAGAAAATGTGTTTGCTAAAAAATCACAAAACATTGCTCTTGCTGCAAAGCCGTCATCTTCTGAAAAGAAGAATTATAAAGAGCCTGCTGATGAAAATGCTTTGGTTGTTAAAAACATGAAGAAATTCATCAGTAAGGAACTTGAAAGGCGAAAAGCAAAAGAGAAGCTGAAAAAGCATCTTGGTAACAACTACCATAAGTACAAGAATGAGACTAGCTCGCTGAACAAGCAAGCTCATCAAGCAACCTCATCAGAAGAACCAGCAGTTGGAAATGATCTCTGTTTTTACTGCAAAAAAGCCTGGACACTTCAAAGCAAATTGTCCTTTGCTGAAAGGCAAATCTGCTGAAAAGAAGAAGAAGTTCAAAAGAGCTTTTATTGCTGAAGAAAAGAAGAAGCTTCAAGCAAAAATCGATGCATTATGCATTGATACTAGCTCTGAAGACAGTGAGGATGAAAGCTCAGACACTGACGATGAAGAAGCCACTCTTGACGTAGAGATTGGCAAGGAAGTTTGTGGAATAGCAATGGAAGCTTATCCAGATGTGTCAAACTACGAGTTCTGCCTCATGGCCGGTCAGGTAAACAATCCTACCTCTGACTCTGACTCAGAAAGTGAAGACGAGATTGACCTTGACAAGATTCAAGGAGAAATCGAAAGATTTGAGAAAACTCTAAGCAAACAGCAAGAGAAACTACAGAATGTTGAAACTCTGACCAAGCAGACTACTGAAAAGTATGTCTTGCTGAAAGAAGAGAAAGAAGAAAAGGATGCTGAAATAAGGCGTCTAAAGAAGTTGATTGCTGAAGCTACAGAGAAGAATTCTCAAATGGCAATAGAATTGGAAGAGTATCAGTCCTCAATTCTAAAGTTACTTGCTGAAATCCAAGAGATGAAAAAGATGAAAATCAATTTCAAATCTTATGCTGATGCAAGTAATACGCTGACTGAACTAAACTCTTATTTGAGAGATCCATCTCACAAAGAAGGTTTAGTTGCAACGTATGAAGGTGATGACGTAATAATCTTGAGTAAAGATAAATCACCGATTTCCTTTGTACGTGCTACTGATAGTGGTCAACCAGAACTCTATCAGTTTGGTCAATCTAAGGTTGCTGAAAAATGCAATCAAGTACCTACGACCGTAAAGCCCGCTGTTGCTACTCAAAGTAACAAGACTTTAAAAGGAAAACAGGTTGATGAAAAGCAAACTGTAAGAAAAAGGATGTTGTAAAGCATTTCGCCAAACAAGTTGCTGAAAAGCAATTTGTTAAGTCAAAAGGCAAGATTACTAAAAGTAATCAGAAGACCTTTGCTGACAAACCTGAATCAAGTAAGGTTGCTGACACAAAAGCTCAGCATTCTCCGAAAATTGGACTAGGTTTCAAAACCAAGCAAAGTCAACTTTTTCACGAGTATAAGCAAAGTCAGCAAAGATACTTCAAAGAGATGAACAAAATCAAGCCTAAGAGTTCTGAAAAGACTCTAAATGCTAGGGCTAGAAGGAACCTTGCTAGAAAAGAACTTACTGAAAAGTATGTTCAGCAAAAAGGTCAACCGAGCAAGACACCACATCAGAAAGTGGACTTGATCAGCACGAATCAAAAGTCTTTTAGCTCAAAACCTCCTAGTTCCTCAGCAAGTAGAAAACAAGTCAAAGTTGAAAAACTTAAGACTTGGGTTTCCACTAGACGCATTCTTGAACATGTTAATGGACATCCAATATTGGATAATTAACTTGTTTGCTCTTGATTGTGCAGACTTCAGCCACGGAGACAAACGATGCAATCTGGCACTTTGACAGTGGTTGTGGAAAGCACATGACGGACAACAAGAATAACCTTATAAACTATAGACGGTGGTCTAAAGGTCCAACAATAAGGTTTGCTGGTGGAGGCTCTGGTTCTACAAAAGGCTATGGTGACGTGAAGTTAGGATGCATTACCATTACGGGAGTTCTTTATGTCAAAAATCTTAAGTTTAATCTTTTCAGCATGAGTCAGTTTGCTGACAAAGGATACTTCATCAAAATCAAAAGTGATGAATGTAAACTGATAGATTTCGAGACAAAGAAGGTTATTATGATTGCAAGAAGATCAGGAGGCTTGTACACCGTAGATTGGTCTTCAGCAATCGTAGAAAAATGCCTTGTCTCATATCACGATTGCCTTGCTGAAAAAGCATGGTTATGGCATAAACGAACAAGTCATCTAAACTTCAAGACGCTGAATAAGCTGTCTAAAAAGGCACTTGTAGTTGGATTACCTAAGGTTACTTTTAAGAAGGATGGTGTTTGCAATGCATGTCAGCAAGGAAAGCAAACCAAATCTTCTTTTAAGAACAAGGCAACACTGTCAACTACAAAACCTTTACAACTCTTGCACATGGACTTGTTTGAATCTTCTTCAACAAGCTATGCTGGTAAGAAGTATCTGGTGGTGGTAGATGACTATTCAAGATTCACTTGGGTAGTATTTATCAAGCACAAATCTGAAACAAGGACTGAAATACCTAACTTGTTGAATAAGCTTGAAGTCATGAAAAATAACAAGGTAAAAGTCATAAGGACAGACCATGGTACTGAGTTTGTAAACCAGTACATAAGTGAGTATTGCACTTCAAAAGGCATACAACATCAGTTATCCTCAGTAAGGACACCACAACAAAACGGTGTTGCTGACCGGAAGAATCGTACCCTAAAAGAAGCCACAAGAACAATGCTTGCTGACACTGAAATAAGTGAGGCTTACTGGGTTGAAGCGATTAATACCGCCTGTTACACTCAAAACAGATGTCTGATTACTAAGGAATACAACAAAACTCCATACAAGTTGTTTGTTGGTAGACCTCCTAATATCACTCATCTAAGAGTGTTTGGTTGTAAGTGTTTCGTTCTTAATAACGGTAGAGAATACCTAAGAACATTTCAACCAAAGGCAGACGAAGCGATATTTCTTGGTTACTCCTTGCATAGTAAAGCTTATAGAGTTTACAACAAAAAGGCACAAAAGATCGAAGAATCAGTGCATGTTGTATTCTACGAAAAGACACAAGGAGTGCCTGCTGAAGAAGAAATACCAGAATGTATGAAAAAGCTAATCATACATGAGCAAAGAACTGAATCTAATGCTAGGCAAATCAAGTCAATTGAACTAAATGATGATTCTGACAATGACTCTCCTCCCCCAAGTCATGACAAGATAAATGTAGTTCACAACAAAGAATTTCCAGCAAAAGACGCAGTTTCTCTGGAAGTTGCTGAAACTACGCAACCTCCCGTGCCTGCTGATGAGTTACCACAATCTAGCAATGCTGAACAAGCAGTTGCTGATGAACCTATCTCAGCAGAGACACAAAATACCAGTAGTACTGAACAAGTACATGTTGAAGAGTCACATGCTGATGAGCAAACATATCCAGATCCAACGAGCAAAAAACCTGTTAACAAATGGATTAGAGATCATCCCTCTACGGATATGATTGGTGATATTGATAAACGCCAAGTGACTAGATCCAAAGTTTCTGCTACTCATGGACTTGCTGAAGAAGCAACTGTCGTAGAAGTAGAATCATTGTTCTCTTGCTTTGTTTCAGAAATTGAACCTAAGACCATAGAAGAAGCTCTAAAGCATTCTGAATGGATCAAGGCAATGCAAGAAGAACATGATCAATTTGAAAGGAACAAAATCTGGAAACTTGTACCACTTGCTGAAGGCAAGAAAGCTATTGGTACAAAGTGGGTGTTCAGAAACAAGCTGAGGGAGTCTGGTGAAGTAACAAGAAACAAAGCACGTTTAGTTGCTCAAGGTTACTGTCAGACTGAGGGATTGGACTATGATGAGTATTATGCACCAGTTGCAAGATTGGATGCAATTACGCTTTTCTTGGCCTTTGCTGCTCACAATGACTTCATTGTTTACCAAATGGATGTTAAAAGTGCATTCAATGGTGAACTTGCTGAAGAAGTCTACTTAGAACAACCCCCTGGCTTTGAACTTCCCTGAGAAACCAAGATGGTATACAAGCTTCAGAAATCTGTATATGGTCTAAAGCAAGCACCAAGAGCTTGGTATGATACCTTGGCTAAGTTCTTGCTGGATAATGGTTTCAAGAAAGGTGAAGTTGATAAAACCTTGTTTACCATGAACCATGATGGTAAAATACTCTTAGTTCAAATTTATGGGGATGACATAATTTTTGGATCTAAGGACAAGCAACTTTGTGATGATTTTGCCAAACTCATGACAAACAAGTTTGAAATGAGTATGATGGGAAAATTCAATTATTTCCTAGGATTACAAGTCAAGCAACTCAAAGAGGGAATATTCATAAATCAAGCAAAGTATGCGAAAGAAATGCTCATAAAGTTTAGGATCAAAGATGAAGAGAAACCTGAAAAGATCCCTATGAGTGTTGGTACCAAATTGGGCTATACTAAAGAAGATAAAAGTGTTGAAGAACACAAGTATAGGAAGCTCATTGGTTCCTTGTTGTATTTAACAGCAAGTAGACCAGACATTCAGTATGCTGTTTGTGTGTGTGCAAGATTCCAATCTGATCCAAGAGAATCACACTACAAAAAGGCACTTAAGATACTGAAATATGTCAAAGGTACAGTCAATGTTGGATTATGGTATCCTAAAGATTCTGAACTTGAATTGGTTGGTTATTCTGATGCTGATCATGGAGGATCAACTCTTGATAGAAAAAGTACCTCTGGAACTTGTCAGTTTTTGGGTACTAGATTAATATCATGGTTCAACAAGAAGCAAACCTGTGTTGCCAATTCATCTACTGAATCTGAGTACATTGTGGCTGGTTGTTGCACAGCTCAAATCCTATGGATTCAGCAACAATTAAGAGATTATGGTATTTCTGCAAAGAAAACACTAATCTTTTGTGATAATACGAGTGCTATTGCTATCACGCAAAATCCTAAGTTTCACTCAAGGACAAAACACATTGATATTAGACATCATTTCATTAGAGATCATGTGGAAAAGAGAGATATTGAGGTTGTCAAAGTGGGTACTGATGATCAACTTGCTGACATCTTTACCAAGCCCCTACCAGATAATAGATTCGCAATGCTAAGGTATAACCTTGGATTGATTGAATTACCTCAATAAAGGATACAGTTGGCAGAATGCTGAAACAGGTATTCAGCAAGCCAAAGTATTCTTACTTAAATAAAAGCTCCTTCCACTAATTTCTTCTAAGAAATGATAGGTCACTACAAGATTGCTGAAACAGGCATTCAACAAGTAATTCCTTCAAAACGGGTATTTGTTAGGAAACTTGATCACTTGCTGAGACAGGCACTCAGTAAGAGAAAAACCTTAAAGATTGCTGAAACGGGTATTCAGACAATCAAAGATACTGAAACAGGTATTCATGTGTCAAGGGAATATTCTGAGACGGGAACTCAGAAAAGAGCAAAACTCATTTCTCAGATTTTACCAAAAGATATCTCAAGTATAAAAAGAATTTACTGATACGGGAACTCAGAGATATCTTTTAAACTTAAGGAAATATGAGATGTCTGAGTAAGGGGGAACTTTCAGCAAGTATCTAGGCTATTTATGCAAACTCCCTGAAAAGATTCTTGTTTATTTCAGCAAGCAATCAAATTCCATAAATCTCGGTAAAATTAATTTGTGACGTTAATCGGGCACAGATAAACTCGGTAATAATCATGACATGAAATACAATCGTAGCCATTGATTAAAAGGAGTTATTGATCTAACGGTTAACATTACAAAGAGAGAGAGTGCTCTAACGGTTTTTGTTAGTGGGCCACTACACATTTAATGCAAAGGCTCCACTAACGCCTTTGTTTCTCTGTTTTACCCTTGCTGAAAACTCAAATCGATTGAGTTTCTCACACATCAGAGACACTATATAAAGAAGGAGTTAGAGAAATGACAAAATTCTTTAACTCACATTTCCTTTCTCTGCAAATTTAGTCTGAATCTACTGTACCTCCGGTCAAAAAGCAAACAATCTTTTTCGTACATATTTCTTTTCTATATAAAGAAATGGCACCAAAGAGACAGTCATCTAAGACCTCAAAGTCGTCTAAGGTTGACAGTGCTGAGAAACGCACTGCTCCGGTGACAACTCCGGTGACAAACACAACGAAAGTTGTGTTGAAAAACGATAGGATAACAGAAAAACCTATGCCTCCCTCATATCTTGACACTGCAAAGTGTGAGATGATGATGCAATGGGGTGGTTTTTCAAAAGAGAAGTATATTCGATACTTCTATGAACAAGAACTAGACGGTGACAATGAAGAGGCGCTTGACTTCATCAAGCAGCAAGGCCTCATTCATTTTATAACTGCTCGCCCTAAGCAAGTGAGCATGTTAGATACAATGGAGTTCTACAACAATGCAGAAATCCAGTCCCTAACTGATAGTCAAGGAGTCATTGAAAAAGTGATCTTTTCTACAGTTCAAAACACGCAAATCGTCCTGAAATGGACTGATTTAGCAGAAATCTTTCAGATTCCAACCACTGGAACTGAAGATGACATCACTGCCACTGATGAAGAGATAGAAGCCTTCTACAGTGATGTCAGAAATGAGAAAATGAAGAAAGGAGAGATTGCTCCCGTGACTTGGACAAAGCACGTTAAGAGGAAGCATCTCTGCCATTCACTTGGTCTAGTAGCTCTGCTACTAATCAAACTTGGACTCCCAAGTTGGAGGAATAGACCAAGTAGGCTTGAGAAGATGGCCGCTGCTGATGCATATCTATGAGAACAAAACGGAGCTCAACTGGGCAAAGTACATCTTCCACAGAATTCTTGATTGTGTTACTAAGTTCAAGGTTAAGGTTGAAGACAACAAGGTCTCACCTACCTTCCCAGTCATGTATGGACTGAAGATATGCTATATCCTTGAACACTTCAGGATTCAGCTGAGAAACCCATTGCCAATCAAGAAATTTGTATGCAATGTGGGAAGAGCCATCTACAAGCAAAATGTACCTAAGACTGCTGGCAAGAAACTCGAAAAATCAAAGAAGACAACAGCTGCAATTGTTGTCAGCACAAGTCAGCAAGAAAGGTATACAACAGTTGCAGATGTCACCACTCAGCAAGTTAGAGATGAAACTGCTGTAGATGGTGATAGAGATGAAACTGATGTAGATGGTGATCATGCTAACACTGTAAGAAAATACGGTCAGAGTTACCCCTAGGGTACGCAGCGGAATTTCAAAATTTTTCTTAACATACAGGTTAATTGATTATGTATATGCCGTATATATTTAAACACGTCAATTAGAAGACTAACCGTACTCCAAAAGCAAGCACAACTTCCAAGTCTTCGTAATTATCCGGTGAATCTTCTCCTTCGTCGAAGTCGAAGATATCTGCAATACTTTGATTATCTGCAAGACAATAAAAGTTAGTTTCCAGCTCCTAGAAATACAACCTATTGAAGCATTTGCTGATGATGTACCTTGTTTACACAAACAAACTATTGAAGCATTTAGAACCGTTCAGAAACTTGAAGAATTCGAAGATCTGAATGTAAGAAAATACGGTCAGAGTTACCCCTAGGGTACGCAGCGGAATTTCAAAAATTTTCTTAACATACAGGTTAATTGATTATGCATATGTCGTATATATATGAACACGTCAATTAGAAGACTAACCTTACTTCCAAAGCAGCTTCCAAGTATTCGTAATAATCCGGTGTATCTTCTCCTTCGTCGAAGTCGAAGATATCTACAATGCTCCTTATATCTGCAAGACAATAAGAGTTAGTTTCCAGCTCCTAGAACCTCAACCTTGGTATCCACGGATGAACAGCCTATCGGAAGAATGTTAGGATATTCTTTGTGTGACCAAGAAAATGGGGCGGCGGTTTTCCTCCGGTAGGTGGTGGCGCGCGTGGCTTATAGAGGAAGGGGAGAGCTTTTTATTTTCTCTAAGAAAACTGGTAGAATAACTCTATGAAAGTCTATTCAACTGTGTTTATATCTATGTCAAAATCTCTCTAATAGTCTACTATATATAGTAGTCAATAGAAGCCTAAAGCATAAGCAATTAGACTTCGTTAAGTAATAAGAATCTAATTGTTATCGCACTAGGAAACTAATTTCAAGTCTAGATTCATTCCCAATCAAATCAAAACTCAATCAGGAAAATCTAACTTATCCCTTGGACTTCTAATAGAGGAAGGAGTCGAACTCCTTCCCCTACTCCATCTCTCTCTCTCGCGCGCGTGTCCCAAGGGAGATAGGTGGGTCCCGATTTTGGGACCCACTTATAGTTCTAAGGCAATCCAAACTCCAAGTAGATTTTTCCCATGTGCATATGTTAATTCTAAATTAACATATCCTTTCAAATCAAACCTCTATTATATTTCTAAAATATAATCTTTAATTGTATTTACATAAATACAATTAATTAGCCAATTCAATTAATAATTGCAAATCATTAATTGAGCCACTAAATATTATAATTAATTACAAATCAATTATAATCCATCAATCACAATTAATTCCAAATCAATTGCGATTCCATCTTCAAGGATATTCAGATAAGATGAATCACCACATAGTGTGACCCATAGGGCCTCATTGTATTAAACAAGTCCTAGACTAGGCAAATGGAATTCCTAGACGGTTTCATTTGCAATATTAATACATGAGGACGTTTGAGAGGTTTCTCAAAGAAAACCCTTTCGTTGCGAAGTCTGTTGCGCTCAACGCGGCGATGGTAACGTCCCTTCATCTGACTGACTCGAATGCATCTAGGATCGATGATGTATCTATCCCAATAATACATCCACGGGCGTCTCAGGGAGTTGCTTGGTTACGAAGATATACTTATGACTATCATAATATATCGATGCACTGGCCAGTGACTTTACCAACACAACTATGACGACTATGAGTAATACTCTCCTGTGCTACACATGAGAGATGAATCCTTCACAGAAACACTTATCATCCCCATTTGTACGTAGCCATAATCCTGGATCGTGTCTTAGGTCAATTGCTTATTCAGAGTTGACATCGACGGGTCCACCAAGGATATGGGGCAACAAATGTGATGATAAAGTCCTGTAAGTCCAAAGGACGACTGGCATCACTTCGACAACTTACCGGTTCCCATAGACACTTCTGTGTACAGTATACATCGATGGGAGTGTCCGGTGGGTACTTCCATTGTTCGGTAATCATCCTTCGAACAACTATGCGCAGTTATGGGAACGTTTCTTGATTGTCCAACAATCCGTTCCGTGGCCGTGGGATCGGCTCACACTTGCTCCAACAAGTATAACCTTCATGCATACTAGTCTCAGCTGGTTCATTCAGGCCCCTACATCCGAGATGAACCTCGACTAGGGAGAGTTTGGGATAGATGATAACTCACATAGCTCCCACTATCTGTGTGATCGGTCATCTATCCGAGGGGACATGTTTAATATCAATACAGACAGAAATAGAGATATGACATGCTGCATGCGTGGTGTAATATAAATATGAAAGTGATACTCAATAGTCAATCAACAAACATATATTATATTACGTTGACCTGTGTAATAGTACATATATGCCCTCTATAAGGGCTGCATGCCCTTAATAAGAACTGTCTCTAGGACATATACACTATCAAACACCACTACACCCGTTGCTGAAAATGCAACTACTGACGCCTCTGTTGGGAAACTGGAGAAATCCAAGAAGAAAAAGAGAAAAGCTGATGATGACACTCAGACTGCAGCGTCATCAGCTAACCCCGTCCCCAAGAGAAAAAGGACAAACAACCCAAGAAAGAAAACACTTGTTGGTCCCTTTAAACAACAAGAAAAGACTAGAGGGGGGGGGGGGTGAATAGTCTTTTCAAACTTTTGTCGTTTGAAACTTTCTCAGCAAGTACTTATTACTTTTCAGTAATGAGGTTGCTGATACTTAACTTTCTCAGCAAGCGTAAGTTACTTTACAGTAGCTTGGTTTGCTGATACTTAAAATCAGAGAGAGGAAGTCTTTGAAACAATAAGTGCTTTTTTAGCAAGTAAAGAGTTTCAGCAAGTGAAGTGAGTGACTGTGTACAAACAGATATAATTTGCTGAAAGCTAAATGCAGTAAGTAAATCACACAAACGCTTTTATAGTGGTATCTGAGAGTGGCGTAATCTCTCAACTAATCCACTTTGTCCTTTCTAGGACTGAATCCACTAAGATATGATTGAGGTTCCTTACAATCTCCTATCTAAAGCGATTCAACAGAAACCAAAGCACACTTGCTTTGTCTCCAACCTAAACTAGAGAACTCAACCTTGTTCTCCACCAAACTTGGTACTTTTAATCAGCAAAACTATGCTCGATTAAGTTCCCCGTGAATATCACGCCTGAAAGGGTGTATTTTCAGTTAGAGAGTTTTGGGGTGAGATGACTTAATTATAACTTATTCAGTTACAACAAGTAATCTAAGAAACACAACTTGGAATACTTTTCAGTAAACAAGTTTGATTGTTTCTGGTGTCAAGACTCGTTCTTGTTCGAAAGAAAGAACACTAAACTAATTTCTTAGCCGAGTTTGTTCTACTTCTTCACAAGTAGCTTTTTCAAGCTTTTAAGTCTTGGAACGGATCAATGGCAGTAAGAGTGTTTGAAGGTTTGTGAGTTTTAAGCACAAGTGAGAGTTTGATCACGTTGTTGACACACTTCAACTTTTTGCCGGATGACCTCTATTTATAGTGCAAGTAAGGAGCCGTTTGAATTTCAAATCCTAAGGCTTTTGTTCCTTAACATGTCACTGTCTTGCTTTTGTACTTTCAGCAACAACTTTGTTTGTCTTCTAGTCTTCATGTCCTTCGCGTGTAAGCTTTGCATTAAATGCACATTTGAATAGAATTCAAACAGTAACATAGGAGCGCAAATTCACGTACATTCAGCAAGAGGTCACATATGTTCATCAGCAAGTCTTCATTCTCAGTTTCAACAAGCACAACCTACTCTGTCTTTCAGATTTTCACTTATGCAATGCTGTTGCTGAAAATTCCACTTTCTGAGCAACACGTGCCTTACCAGTCTTCAGCAATCTTCAAGTCTTCAAAAGTCTTCAAGATTCTGACCGGTTTCTTATTTGCTTCAATAATTTGTTTGTAATAAACAAAATACATCTTCAGCAAATGCTTCAATAGGTCATTTTCTTTTCAGAAAAATAAGATTCATTAAAGCTAAGCATCAATAAGATATTTTCTTTTCAGAAAATAAAATACATCATACGCTAAAGTGTCAATAAATTATTTTCTTCTCAGAAAATAAAATACGTCATACACAAAAGAAATAACTTATCTAACACCTATCTAAGTCATCAGCAAACGTTCCTCTTTTACAATGTCCTTAAAATTCTAAAATTCTATGGACCTTAAGAGTACTAGTTACTGGACTGTTCTTAATTTAGCATGGTTAATTGCTCATCAAAATTACAAGTTTTCTAACAAATTTCCCCCTTTTTGATGTTAGCAATCCATGTCTAAATTAATTGTTACCCTCTTAGAGGTTTCTGATGTTGAATAAATCAGATGATTAATGCAAGCATACTTGAATAAATAAACAGTAAGCATAAGTAAGTTGCATAATCAAAAACAAATAAGAGTAAAAAAGAATTCATTGCTGAAAGTTATCATTCAGAAGTTTACAAGAAAGCATAGATAACAAGGAATCAGCAAACAAAAACTTTTAACAAAAACTATTGCAGGGGCTTAAGCTCTTTCAGAGGATTTTCTCAAAATCTCTCTTACACTCTTCTCAGCAAGTGCAGTGAATTCAACACAATCCTTCTCGTAGTTTTCCAGAAGCCTACGGACTTGTAGTTGAAGAATTCTTGCATTTTTGCAGGCAGTATGATGATGCTTTTCAGCATTCATTTCCATGTAGTTAATTACCCACAAATGCATGCCCCAATTGCTTGCATGGAGAAGCTGTGTATCTGAAATGTTTCTCGGATGAATCTTTCTTAACCAGAGAAGATCTTCTTCTTGATCCTTAGCAGTGAGATAGAAGTACTCATAAGGAATCAATCCAAGTTTCTTCTTAGGTTTCTTTGTTACCGGGTCAGCATAGTAAGCAATGCCAGGTGGTTTTATCAAATCTGGTTCTTGTCTATAAGTTTTACCAATGGCAGTTCTTCTTACTGAGACCTCAAGATTCAACCATCTCCCAGCAATATTTCTTGGAAGGGATTCTTCCCTTTGCTTTCTTTGGACCTTGAGTTCAATCCATTTGAACATTTGATTCAAAATGGCTGTAGGAAAGAACTCATTCACCAGCAAGTCTTCCAGCTTTAAGATCCAGCAACCATGAATGTTTCTGATCACATTCTGAGTGGTTTCATCATTGCTGGTCTTTGTATATTCAATGCCGGAGCCAATAGCAATGCTGGCCAGCCTTTCCTCTTCCTGTCTTTGCCTTCTTCTTCTTGATTTAGCATTGTCTTGATCTCTTGCTGAAGAGTCAGACGAAAAATGCCTTGAGTGGCCAGACGGAGTTATGGCTGTTAAGGGTCTAGCTCTTATGGCTTGAGCTATTGTTTGATTGTCATCATCTTCTTCATCATCTTCATTCAGATTGTGATGACTTTCAGTGTGACAGAAATCTTGAGTTTCAGCAGCGGTTTTTCTCTTTTTGGTACTTGTTGAATTTAACTCAGTTTCTGCTTGTCTTTTAGAACTTTGCTCTCTTTCAGCAAGAGGTTCTAGTGGAAGTGGCGCATCAGCAGCAGGAGTAGGAGGGGTTTGATTTCTCTTTCTAGTGTTCTTCTTTTCCCCCTTAGACATGGATTGCAACATCGGAGTGATGTGCAGAGAATAAAACTCATTGCAATTTTCAGCAAGAGTGTTGAGACTGTTATACTTCATGATGATTTTTTGTTGGTCAGAGTTCATTGTTGCTAACTCTTTTTGAATATTCATCATGTTCTCTTCATGTCTTTTCTCTGTTGCGGCCTTCTCATCCATAATATTCTGAGCCTTGACAAGAGCATTCTTTGCAAGCTTGAGCGCCTGACTTACATCTTCTTCATAGCGCTTGTGATAAAGACTTATGTCTCTTTGAGCTATTGTCAAAGTTGTAGTGCGTCTCAGCACTGTAGCCAGTATCTTTCCAATGTCAAGTGGGCTCTCAGCAAGCAATGCCTCATCTTCAGCTTTGCAGGCATCATGGACATGTTTTAGTGCTAGAATTCTGGGAGTAAACTCCTCAACTCTTGGGAACGGCACTAAATGCGGTGTTAAGGAATGAACCTTAATTTCAGAAGCAAACTGATCATCACGCGTCAGCAATTCGGCTCTTCGACCATCGTCTAAGTCATTGATGTAATCAGGAGGAGGAATCTGAACGACTTTTGGGTCTCGCTTGGATTGATCATCATCATTTTCTGACAAGTCGTCATCATCCTCAGATTCATCAAGTTGAGCGACTTTGGAGCCTTTGTCAGTAGCTTCACTTTCTTTTTGTTGAGTGGTTGCTGATGGCAACACTTCAGACTCAACGACTGGAGTTTCACCAGTAGATAGTTGTTTCAATTGAGTTTGGGGCTCAATTACTGGAGTTTCACCAGTAGTTAGTTTTAATTGAGTAGTTGCTGAGGGCAACGTTTGAGACTCAATAACTGGAGTTTCGCCAGTAGTAAGTGGAAGGGATGGAACTTCCTTTGATCTTGGTCTTGAAGATTCACCAATTTCCAGATCCTGCGTATGCCTTGCATGGATCACGAGACTTTTTGCAGAGCTCGTTGGTAATCTTCATCTTCTTCATCCTCATCTTCAAGGTTTTCTTCAGTAACCTTGGCATCAGAAACTGGACTCTTGCCATTTTTCAAGGCAGCCCTTTTTCTGGCGTATTCTTCTTCAGTATCAGCACCTTGTACAGGTGCTTGATTTTCAGCATCAGCAGGAGGAGGTTGAGATTCTTGCTGAGATTGTTGTTGTTCAGCTTGCTGATTGTCAGAGGGATTAGTTTCAGCAGCTGTTAACTTCAATCCACCAACACTAGGACTTGGACCTTGATTGTCATCATCGTCATCTTTCTTGTCCTTAGAATCTTTTCCTTCATCATCACTGGGATCAGTGGGAATGTTCTCATCTTCTTCTTCTTCTTCATCATCTGTCAGAATGACTAGCTCAACATGCTTGTACAAAGCAGCACTTGTCACTTCCTCTTCCTCAGTTAATTTGTGGGGATCAGCCACCACAGGAACAAAAAGACCTTTGAGCATCACAACTTGTTCAGCTGGAGAGGCACTCTTAAATTTGGCCTTCATATTCTCTCTGATTTGAGCAATCAGATTTGAGCTCATTTGCTGAGAATATGTCATTTCTTCAGGAAGGATGGAGTGGACAAATGTTTCGAGCTTTAACAGTGAAGATCTCTTTTTCTCATTTGAGAGATGAAGGTGAAGATCTGAGAAGTCCATTCTCCTATATCTTTGCCAGTTGCTGACGGACTTAGCAACTCTTGACAAAGTTGTCCTCTTGAAGCTCAAGTAAAGTTCTTCAGAACTTACTTGCTGATCTTCAGTAATGATTACCACTTCAGTGGTCTCCTTTTGAGCCTGAAAAAGAATTTTATTTAGATCAGGATTGGTTTGGAGAATTGTTTTAGAGTTTAAGTCTGAAACATGAATTACCTGCTGAGAGTCAGCAAGCTCATGTAGTACAATTTCCATTCCATGAGGAGCTTGAGTAGCATCCTCCATTTGTTCATCCTGAAATAAATTAAAATTAGACACAAGTAATAAGCTGTCAAACTTAGTTTTTATACCAAAATTATTAACTACCTGCTGAGCAGGGAGTGTTGGTTCTGGTGCAGAGGCTTCAGCAACCTTCTGACTTGCATCTTGAGAAGTCTGTAGAGAAAGAATAATTTTAGCAAAAGAACAATTTTCAGAATTTGAAGTTTTACTGATGGTTGAATTAACTACCTGCTGAGGAAGGACAGGTTGTGGCTCAGTCCTTTCAGCATTAACAGTTTCTTCAGCTTCTTGGACTGTTTCTTCAGCAGACTTCTGATTTTGCTCTAGCTGAGAAAGCTGTGCGGTTTCAGCAATCTCCCTTGTCTCTGAATTGACAAGTTGAGCAGAAGCATCTTGACCTTTAAGCTCACTGCTTGTCATGAAGAGAGCAATTGACTTGTTGGATGATTCTTCAATCTCCAACTCCATTTGTTTGCTTAAATCGTCCAGTACAAGCTGGACTTTGTCAACTGAAGTCTTGGGTGAACTTGGGCCAGTATTCTCAACATCAAGAGATGCGTCTTTGAATAATGCTTCTTGAGTTTCAGCAACTTCAGGAACTGGAACCATTGCTATCTCAGCAACTGGTCCATCAGCAAGCTGGGTTTCAGCAACTTGATGAGTTGCTTGTTCAGCAACCATCTGTTCAGCAGCATCAGCAAGTGCCGCTCTTTGCAGATCAGCAGCAACGTCGCTTACTGGTTCCATGGTTTGATCATTTAGATTATCTACAATGTAGATATCTGGGACTTGGGCAGGAATTTCATTTCCACTGCCTTGTGGTCTATTCTCAGTAGAGTTATCAACGTTAAGTTGATTGTTGAAGGCTTCCGCAAACACTTCAACATTGCTGATATATGTTTCAGTAATTACTTCAGCAACATCTACTGGCAAATGCGTTTCAGCATTTGTCTGGGAATTGACTAAGGAGTCTTGGACATTAGGGACTGACTGAGAAGCCAGTGTCTTCTTTCTTTTGTTACTTGTCCGTTTCCTCTTAGGTACGGGATTTGCTGATGACGCTGCAGTCTGAGTGTCATCATCAGCTTTCCTCTTTTTCTTTTTAGATTTCTCCAGTTTCCCAGAGTCATCTATTGTTGCATTTTCAGCAACGGCTGTTGTATACGTACCTTGTTGATTTTCTACAGCAGTTTCATTTGTGTTACCACCACCAACAGCAGTTTCATCTCTAAGTTGCTGAGTGGTAACATCTGCAGCTGTTGTATACCTTTCTTGCTGGCTTGTGCTGACAACATTTGCAGTTGTTGTCTTCTTGGTTTTCTTTCCAGCAATCTTAGGTACATTCTGCTTGTAGAAAGATCTTCCCACATTGCACACAGATTTCTTGATTGGCAATGGGTTTCTTAGCTGAATCCTGAAATGTTCAAGGATATAGCATATCTTGATTCCATACATAACTGGAAAGGAAGGTGAGACCTTGTTGTCTTCTACCTTTACTTTAAACTTAATAACACAATCAACAAGCCTGTTGAAAATGTACTTAGCCCAGTTAAGTTCTGATTTATTTTCATAGATATGCATCAGCAATGGCCATCTTCTCAGGCCTACTTGGTCAATTCCTCCAACTTGGGATTCAAGAACTTTAATTAGTAGCAGAGCTACTAGACCAAGTGAATGGCAGAGATGCTTTCTCTTAACGTGCTTTGTCCAAGTCACGGGAGCTATCTCGCCTTTCTTCATCTTTGCATTTCTGACGTCACTGTAGAAAGCTTCAATTTCTTCGTCAGAAGCAGTGACGTCATCTTCAGTTCCAGTGGTTGGAATCTAAAAAATCTCCGCTAAATCAGTCCATTTTAGGACGATTTGCGTGTTCTGAACTGTAGTAAAGATCACTTTTTCAGTGACTCCTTTACTATCAGTAAGGGACTGGATTTCTGCATTATTTTAGAACTCCATTGTATCAATCATGCTCACTTGCTTAGTGCGAGCAGAGATAAAGTTCATGAGGCCTTGCTGCTTGATGAACTCAAGCGCCTCTTCATTTTGGTCATCAAGTTCTTGTTCATAAAAGTACCTAATGTACTTTTCTTTTGCAAACCCTTCCCATTGCATCAACATCTCACACTTTGCAGTGTCAAGATATGACGGAGGCATAGGTTTTACAGTGATTCGGTCGTTTTTCAACACAACTTTCGTTGTGTCTGGGGCCAGAGAAGTCACCGAAGCAGTCACCGGAGCAATGCGTGTTTCAGCACTGTCAACCTTTGACGATTTTGAGGACTTAGATGACTGTCTCTTGGGAGCCATTTATTATATAGCAAGAAAGATTGTACGAAAAGAGATAGTTTGCTTTTGACCGGAGGTACAGTAGTTTCAGGCTAGAAATTGCAGAGAAAGGAAATGTGAGTTAAAGAATTTTGTCATTTCTCTAACTCCTTCTTTATATAGTGTCTCTGGTGTGTGAGAAACTCAATCGATTTGAGCTCTCAGCAAGGGTAAAACAGAGAAACACTGGAGATAGTGGAGCCTTTGCATTGAATGCGTAGTGGCCTACTAACTAAAACCGTCAGAGCACTCTCTCTCTTTGTTTCGTTAGCCGTTAGATTAATAACTCCTTTTAATCAATGGCCACGATTGAATTTCATGTCATGATTATTGCGAGTTTATCTGTGCCAGCTTAACGTCACAAATTGATTTTACCGAGTAATAAGGGATAGATTGCTTGCTGAAATAGACAAGAATCTTTTCAGCGAGTTTGAATTAACAATCTGGATACTTGCTGAAAGTTCCCCCTTACTTAGATATCTCATATTTTCTAAGTTTAGAAAGACATTTCTGATTTCCCGTACCAGTAAATTCTTTTGCACTTGAGACATCCTTTGGTAAAATCTGAGAGATGAGCTTTTGCTCTTTTTCTGAGTTCCCGTCTCAGAAAATTCCTTTGATACTTGAATACCTGTTTCAGTATCTTTTGATTGTCTGAGTACCCATCTCAGCAATCCTTATGTTCTTTCTCTTACTGAGTTCCTGTCTCAGCAAGTGATCAAGTTTCCTAACAAATACCTGTTTTGAAGGAATTACTTGCTGAATGCCTGTTTCAGCAATCATGTTGTGACTTATCATTTCTTAGAAGAAATCAGTGACTTGGTCTTTTGGACAGGAATACTTTGGCTTGCTGAATACCTGTTTCAGCATTCTGCCAAGTGTATCCTTTATCAAGGTAGTTCAATCAATCCAAGGTTATACCTTAGCATTGCGAACCTATTATCCGGTAGGGGCTTGGTAAAGATGTCAGCAAGCTGATCTTCAGTACCTACTTTCACAACCTCAATATCACCTTTTTCCACATGATCTCTAATGAAATGATGTCTAATATCAATGTGCTTGGTCCTAGAGTGAAACTTAGGATTTTGCGTAATTGCAATAGCACTTGTATTATCACAAAAGATTGGTGTTTTCTTTGCAGAAATACCATAATCTCTTAATTGTTGCTGAATCCATAGGATTTGAGCTGTGCAACAACCAGCTGCAATGTATTCAGATTCAGTAGATGAATTGGCGACACACGTTTGCTTCTTGCTGAACCATGATATTAATCTAGTACCCAAAAACTGACAAGTTCTAGAGGTACTTTTTCTATCAAGAGTTGATCCACCATGATCAGCATCAGAATAGCCAACCAATTCAAGTCCAGAATCTTTTGGATACCATAATCCAACATTGACTGTACCTTTAACATATTTCAGTATTTTAATTGCCTTTTTGTAGTGTGATTCTCTTGGATCAGATTGGAATCTTGCACACACACAAACAGCATACTGAATGTCAGGTCTACTTGCTGTTAAATACAACAAGGAACCAATGAGCTTCCTATACTTGTGTTCTTCAACACTTTTGTCCTCTTTAGTATAGCCCAATTTGGTACCAACACTCATAGGGATCTTTTCAGGTTTCTCATCCTCTTTGATCCTAAACTTTATGAGCATTTCTTTCGCATACTTTGCTTGATTTATGAATATTCCATCTTTGAGTTGCTTGACTTGCAATCCTAGGAAATAATTCAATTTTCCCATCATACTCATTTCAAACTTATTAGTCATGAGTTTGGCAAATCATCACAAAGTTGCTTGTCCTTAGATGCAAAAATTATGTCATCCACATAAATTTGAACTAAGATTAATTTACCATCATGGTTCATGGTAAAAAGAGTTTTGTCAACATCACCTTTCTTGAAACCATTTTCCAGCAAGAACTTAGCTAAGGTATCATACCATGTTCTTGGTGCTTGCTTTAGACCATATACAGCTTTCTGAAGCTTATATACCATCTTGGTTTCTGAGGGAAGTTCAAAGCCAGGGGGTTGTTCTAGGTGGACTTCTTCAGCAAGTTCACCATTTAAGAATGCACTCTTAACATCAATTTGGTAAACAATGAAGTCATTGTGAGAAGCAAAGGCCAAGAAGAGCCTAATTGCATCCAATCTTGCAACTGGAGCGTAAGACTCATCATAGTCCAATCCTTCAGTCTGACAGTAACCTTGAGCAACTAAGCGTGCTTTGTTTCTTTTTACTTCACCAGACTTGCTCAGCTTGTTTCTGAACACCCACTTTGTACCAATAGCTTTCTTATCTTCAGCAAGTGGCACAAGTTTCCAGACTTTGTTTCTTTCAAATTGATCCAATTCTTCTTGCATTGCCTTTATCCATTCAGAATGCTTCAAAGCTTCTTCTATGGTTTTAGGTTCAATTTCTGAAACAAAGCAAGAGAATAAGATTCTACTTCTACGACAGTTGCTTTTTCAGCAAGTTCTTGAGTAGCTTTGGATCTAGTCACTTGACGTTTATTAATATCGCCAATCATATCCGTAGAGGGATGATCTCTAATCCATTTATTAACAGGTTTCCTGTTTGTTGGATCAGGATATGTTTGCTCATCAGCATGTGACTCTTCAGTATGTACTTGTTCAGTACTACTGGGAATTTGTGTCTCTGCTGAGATTTGTTCGTCAGAAACTGCTTGTTCAGCATTGCTGGGTTGAGGTATTTCATCAGCAGGCACTGGAGATTGCGTAATTTCAGCACTTCCGGAGCAACCGCATCTTTTGCTGGAAATTCTTTGTCGTGAACTATATTTATCTTGTCATGACTCGGGGGAGGAGAATCATTGTCAGAATCATCATTTAGTTCAATTGACTTGATTTGCCTAGCATCAGATTCAGTTCTTTGCTCATGTATGATTAGCTTTTTCATACATTCTGATATTTCTTCTTCAGCAGGCACACCTTGTGACTTTTCGTAGAATACAACATGCACAGATTCTTCAATCTTTTGTGCCTTTTTGTTGTAAACTCTGTAAGCTTTACTATGCAAGGAGTAGCCAAGAAATATCGCTTCGTCTGCCTTTGGTTGAAATGTTCTTAGGTATTCTCTACCATTGTTAAGAACGAAACACTTGCAACCAAATACTCTTAGATGAGTGATGTTAGGAGGTCTTCCAACAACAATTCATAAGGAGTTTTGTTGTATTCCTTAGTAATCAAACATCTATTCTGAGTATAGCAGGCGGTATTAATCGCTTCAACCCAGTAAGCCTCAGTTATCTCAGTGTCAGCAAGCATTGTTCTTGCGGCTTCTTTCAGGGTGCGATTCTTCCGTTCAGCAACACCATTTTGCTGTGGTTCCTTACTGAGGATAACTGATGTTGAATACCTTTCGAGGTACAATATTCAGTTATGTACTGGTTTACAAACTCAGTATCATGGTCTGTCCTTATGACTCTTACCTTGTCATTTTTCATGACTTCAAGCTTATTCAGCAAGTTAGGTATTTCAGTCTTGGTTTCAGATTTGTGCTTGATGAATACTACCCAAGTGAATCTTGAATAGTCATCTACCACGACTAGACCATACTTCTTACCAGCATAGCTTGTTGAAGAAGATTCAAACAAGTCCATGTGTAAGAGTTGTAAAGGTTTTGTAGTTGACGGTACTGCCTTGTTCTTGAAAGAAGATTTGGTTTGCTTTCCTTGCTGACATGCATTGCAAACACCATCCTTCTTAAAAGTAACCCTAGGTAATCCAACTACAAGTGCCTTTTTAGACAGCTTATTCAGCGTCTTGAAGTTTAGATGACTTGTTCGTTTATGCCATAACCATGCTTTTTCAGCAAGGCAATCATGATCTGAGACAAGGCATTTTTCAACGTTTGCTGAAGACCAATCAACGGTGTACAAGCCTCCTGATCTTCTTGCAATCATTATAACCTTTTTAGTCTCAAAATCTACAAGTTTACATTCATCACTTTTAATTTCGATGAAGTATCCTTTGTCAGCAAATTGACTCATGCTGAAAAGGTTAAACTTAAGATTTTTGACATAAAGAACTCCAGAAATGGTTATGCATCCCAACTTCACATCACCATAGCCTTTTGTAGATCCGGAGCCTCCACCAGCAAACCTTATTGTTGGACCTTTAGACCACCGTCTATAGTTTATAAGGTTATTCTTGTTGCCCGTCATGTGCTTTCCACAACCACTATCAAAGTGCCAGATTGCATCGTTTGTCTCCGTGGCTGCAGTCTGCACAATCAAGAGCAAACAAGTTAATTATCCAATGATGGATGTCCATTAACATGTTCAAGAATGCGTCCAGTGGAAACCCAAGTCTGAAGTTTTTCAACTTTGACTTGTTTTCTACTTGCTGAGGAACTAGGAGGTTTTGAGCTGAAAGACTTTTGACTCGTGCTGGTCAAATCCACTTTCTGATGTGGTGTCTTGCTCTGTTGACCTTTTTGCTGAACATACTTTTCAGTAAGTTCTTTTCTAGCAAGGTTCCTTCTAGTCCTAGCATTGGGAGTCTTTTCAGAACTCTTAGGCTTGGTTTTCTTCATCTCTTTGAAGTATCTTTGCTGACTTTGCTTATACTCATGAAAGAGTTGACTTTGCTTGGTTTTGAAACCGAGTCCACTCTTTGGAGAATGCTGAGCTTTAGCATCAGCAACCTTACTTGATTCAGGTTTGTCAGCAAAGGACTTCTGATTACTTTTGGTAATCTTGCCTTTAGACTTAACAACTTGCTTTTCAGCAACTTGTTTGGCGGAATGCTTCACGGCATTCTTTTTCTTTCCAGTTTGCTTCTCAGCAACCTGTTTTCCTTTTAAAGTCTTGTTACTTTGAGTAGCAACAGCGGGCTTTATGGTCATAGGTACTTGATTGCATGTTTCAGCAACCTTAGTTTGACCAAACTGATAGATCACTGGTGGACTACTATCAGTAGCACGTACAAAGGAGATAGGTGATTTATCTTTTCTCAAGATTTCTACGTTATCACCTTCACACGTTGCTCCTAAACCTTCTTTCTGAGATGGATCTCTCAAATAAGAGTTTAGTTCAGTCAGCGTATTACTTGCTTCCACATAGGATTTGAAATTGATTTTCATCTTTTTCATTTCTTGGATTTCAGCAAGTAACTTTAGAATTGAGGACTGATACTCTTCCAATTCTAATGCCATTTGAGAATTTTCTCTGCAGCCTCAGCAATCAACTTCTTAAGACGCCTTATTTCAGCATCCTTTTCTTCTGTCTCTTCCTTCAGCAAAACGTACTTTTCAGTAGTTTGCTTGGTCAGAGTTTCAGCAAGTTGAAGTTTCTCTTGCTGTTTGCTGAGAGTTTTCTCAAATCTTTCGATTTCTCCTTGAATCTTGTCAAGGTCAATCTCGTCTTCACTTTCTGAATCTGAGTCAGAGGTAGAATTATTTACCTGACCGGCCATGAGGCAGAATTCGTAGTTCGACACATCTGGATAAGCTTCCATAGCTATTCCACACACTTCTTTGCCAATCTCCACGTCTAGAGTGGCTTCTTCATCGTCGGTGTCTGAACTTTCATCCTCACTGTCTTCGGAGCTTGTCAATGCACAATGCATCGATTTTTGCTTGAAGCTTCTTCTTTTCTTCAGCAATGAAAGCTCTTTTGAATTCTTCTTCTTCTTTTCAGCAGATTTGCCTTTCAGCAAAGGGCAATTAGCTTTGAAGTGTCCAGGCTTTTTGCAGTAAAACATAGATCATTTCCAACTGCTGGTTCTTCTGATGATGTAGCTTGCTGAGCTTGCTTGTTCAGCGAGCTAGTATCATTCTTGTACTTATGGTAGTTGTTACCAAGATGCTTTTTCAGCTTCTCTTTTGCTTTTCGCCTTTCAAGTTCCTTACTGATGAATTTCTTCATGTTTTTAACAACTAAAGCATTTTCATCAGCAGGCTCTTTATCATTCTTCTTTTCAGAAGATGACGGCTTTGCAGCAAGAGCAATGTTTTGCGATTTTTCAGCAAACACATTTTCTCTTTGCTTTGTCTCATAATTGACAGTAGCAAGATGAGAGAACAACTCAGTTGGTGTAATGTCAGGCATTCCTTGATTATAAGAAATTCTGAGTATGGATCCATTCTTGATTCAAACTTCTGATGATAGTTTTCACTTTCTCAGAATCTGAATAAAGATTTCCAACACCCAGCGCTGCCATTTCACTAACAAGAGTTGTGAATCTGAAGTCCAAGTCTTCCAGTGACTCGTTAGCACCTTGCTTAAAGTTTTGAAACTTTAGCTTAAGTACTTCAAGTTTGTTTTCCTTGGTCTTGTCAGATCCAGCACAAAGATCTTGAACCATTTTCCAAGCCTCCTTAGCAGTCTTAGCACCCCACAGTTTGCACTGTATGGTATCCGGAGTTGATCTGATGATGATATTTCTTGCTTGGCCATCAAGACGGAATCTCTTAGCTTCGTCAGAAGTCCATTCCTCTCTTGGTTTTGGCACAACCGTATCTGATGGTTCGCCAAGGATGGTTTCCTTCCCAGCTTCAGTGGTCTTGTGAGGGAAACTCCTTTCAACTTAGTGATCTTGATAGGTCCATCATTAATGACGGTGACCATCTCATCACTAATGGCCTCAAGATGTAACATCATGTTGTTTCGCCATTTCTCGTAATTTTCCAGCTTCAGCAAGGGAGCATCTCCTAAAGACATCCTGTCAGCAAAGCACTACCAAACTGATCAAGTGAAGTGATTTACGGAAAGCACTTAAGGGGATCTAGGTTCAGTGCAGAAGGCTAAAGAACCTCCTGCTCTGATACCACTTGTTGGTCCCTTTAAACAACAAGAAAAGACTAGAGGGGGGGGGGTGAATAGTCTTTTCAAACTTTTGTCGTTTAAAACTCTTCTCAGCAAGTACTTATTACTTTTCAGTAATGAGGTTGCTGATACTTAACTTTCTCAGCAAGCGTAAGTTACTTTACAGTAGCTTGGTTTGCTGATACTTAAATCAGAGAGCGGAAGTCTTTGAAACAATAAGTGCTTTTTCAGCAAGTAAAGAGTTTCAGCAAGTGAAGTGAGTGACTGTGTACAACAGATATAATTGCTGAAAGCTAAATGCAGTAAGTAAATCACACAAACGCTTTTATAGTGGTATCTGAGAGTGGCGTAATCTCTCAACTAATCCACTTTGTCCTTTCTAGGACTGAATCCACTAAGATATGATTGAGGTTCCTTACAATCTCCTATCTAAAGCGATTCAACAGAAACCAAAGCACACTTGCTTTGTCTCCAACCTAAACTAGAGAACTCAACCTTGTTCTCCACCAAACTTGGTACTTTTAATCAGCAAAACTATGCTCGATTAAGTTCCCCCTGAATATCACGCCTGAAAGGGTGTATTTTCAGTTAGAGAGTTTTGGGGTGAGATAACTTAATTATAACTTATTCAGTTACAACAAGTAATCTAAGAAACACAACTTGGAATACT
Source organism: Plantago ovata (assembly GCA_028274465.1). Classification (NCBI taxonomy): domain Eukaryota; kingdom Viridiplantae; phylum Streptophyta; class Magnoliopsida; order Lamiales; family Plantaginaceae; genus Plantago; species Plantago ovata. The sequence continues at coordinate 58,293,052 of CM051455.1, forward strand.
TTGCAGTAAACAAGTTTGATTGTTTCTGGTGTCAAGACTTGTTCTTGTTCGAAAGAAAGAACACTTAACTAATTTCTTAGCCGAGTTTGTTCTACTTCTTCACAAGTAGCTTTTTCAAGCTTTAAGTCTTGGAACGGATCAATGGCAGTAAGAGTGTTTGAAGGTTTGAGTTTTTAAGCACAAGTGAGAGTTTGATCACGTTGTTGACACACTTCAACTCTTTGCCGGATGACCTCTATTTATAGTGCAAGTAAGGAGCCGTTTGAATTTCAAATCCTAAGGCTTTTGTTCCTTAACATGTCACTATCTTGCTTTTGTACTTTCAGCAGCAACTTTGTTTGTCTTCTAGTCTTCATGTCCTTCGCGTGTAAGCTTTGCATTAAATGCACATTTGAATAGAATTCAAACAGTAACATTGGAGCGCAATTCACGTACATTCAGCAAGAGGTCACATATGTTCATCAGCAAGTGTTCATTCTCAGTTTCAGCAAGCACAACCTACTCTGTCTTTCAGATTTTCACTTATGCAATGCTGTTGCTGAAAATTCCACTTTCTGAGCAACACGTGCCTTACCAGTCTTCAGCAATCTTCAAGTCTTCAAGTCTTCAAGTCTTCAAAAGTCTTCAAGATTCTGACCGGTTTCTATTTGCTTCAATAATTTGTTTGTAATAAACAAAATAAACAAAATACATCTCAGCAAATGCTTCAATAGGTCATTTTCTTTTCAGAAAATAAGATTCATTAAAGCTAAGCATCAATAAGATATTTTCTTTTCAGAAAATAAATACATCATACGCTAAGTGTCAATAAATTATTTCTTCTCAGAAAATAAAATACGTCATACACAAAAGAAATAACTTATCTAACACCTATCTAGTCATCAGCAAACGTTCCTCTTTTACAATGTCCTTAAAATTCTAAATTCCTATGGACCTTAAGAGTACTAGTTACTGGACTGTTCTTAATTTAGCATGGTTAATTGCTCATCAAATTACAAGTTTCCTT